>OZ010571.1:5857623-5900123 GCA_963932145.1 Acanthosepion lycidas
GTTAACAAACTCATACACTGTGAATTATCGATATTCATTTATCAATGATAATATTCTTTTATAAATAAATGCGAAAAGAAATTATATTTTTGTGCGTGTCAATTTTTTTTTTTTAGCTAAAAACGTCCATAAAATTTCTTCCGATGGATTTTTTTTCTTAATATTCTTTCTTTAAAACTTAAAGAATTATAATCATATTTAAATTTCTTCCGTATAGAATTAAGAACTGATGCTAAAACTTAAACACGTTTAGTTTTTTAAAATGGAAACAGATTATGTTTTGAGCTTAAAAAGTGATATAAAATGTTAACACAAAGCTTGGTATTTGATGACGACATTCAGCTCATGGTTTCCGTTTGGTGAATGTCATTAGCATCAAACCCAGTGCCAGAGGGGTAAACTTGTCATGAAATCCGGTTATGAAACACGGGTTCCAACTTAACATGGTTGAGTTGTCAGGGTGGTAACGTCTTGATAATATCGCCCTGGAGAGAGGATCGTAGCTCGCGGTGCTTTTGGTAAGAACCTGAAAACCGTCAAACGGGTTGACCAAAGCCTTATCTGTTAAATCAGAAGTTGCCTAAGGTTTTGATCGCACGAATCAAGTCATTGTGACCGAGAGTTTGAGTGTACACGCCTTGTTTAAATTGTTGATCCCACTGGAAACTGTAACTCTTCTCAGCATAGTTGATGTATAAACTACGTGTTGGCTCCTCGAATAAACAGTAATGTGCCAGAGACAGTATCTGCAACAAAGATTAGCTCGGCACCCTAGCAGACAGACATGATCGGACAGATGAAACATCAAAACTTATTGATGGTCTTAGAATCATTCCAAACATTAGCAGATCTTGCAGACTTTTGATACCGAGGTGAATTAATTCCTAAGAGCCCCTAATGAAACTATGTACCATCCTAAGCTAATCTTAATAAATATCACTATAAGTACCGGACCGTGGAGCAATGGTTAACAAGCAAGTCTGGCAGATCATTACTACTGTTGTGTGTTCGATCATCACTAGGTGATAGAAACGTGTGGTCTTGTTTCAAAAACCGAAATAACTCCAGCTAGCTACATTACCGAGATAGTCATACCAGCGCTAGTAGCCGACGTTCGAGCTGTGGTTAAAAAAAAAAAACAAAACAAAAAAAAACAAAAAAAAAACAAAACAATTGTCTGGAGAAAAAAAATGAAATTCTGGCTTATATTTTTTAACGAGATCGAACTTCGATCACTAGCGCTGATTATGAAACCGATGAAACCGCGTACTCGTGAGATGCAATTCTGAATATTTAATACGTTTCATTCTGTTTAAATAGTTTTCTGAATGCTTTCTTTTTACGAAGCGTATAAACGTTGATTCGTTCTTTCGTTGTTGTATTTGTCGTCAAAAACTGTACAAGTCTTTTACTCAAGCAGATATGTCAAGTAGTGTTTTGAAGCGAGATTATTTATAATATCTCTGTGAGTAAGATGCACAGGTCTCAAATGCACATGTCTTAAATACAATCCGCATGTTTCAATTAAAGGATTTTTATCAGCAAACAAAATTCTTCCTCTGATAAAGAATTCCTCAACTCTTTTTGTCGTTTCCCTTTCTATTCTCTTTTTTTCTTTTTTTTTTTTTTTCTTTTTTCCTGATGCATTCTGTTTTCCCGCTTTGATACCTTTCATTCCGGCTCGACAGGCTTTTCGTTTTTCCCGCTCTCATTCAAAACTGTACTACTTTTTATTCCACTCCATTTTTTTTTTTTTTACTGGCAAGGATTCAAGATAAAAATATGTTGACATGAACTACTAGTCTTATAAGCTTCTCTTTGTAAATCGTGATCTACAAGGATATCGGAATTAAAGACATTCAAGACCATTTTCACTCGAAGATGAAAGAATTAGCAGCAGTAAATAATCAATTCAGAAACAATTGTAAGCCAACTAGCCAAACCCGTGGAAAGTCCACGAGTATTGACAATTATCTATTATTGCCTTACTTCTATCAGGAAGTTACAGCGCTATTTATGCTCCAAACACTAAACACAACGACTGGAAACTGCGACCCTACATAACTTATAAATGACTGGCCATGATTTCTAGCTGCTCTTCTAGTAATTCTACGAATGTTTATATTATCCATTATCCCATGCCTCGGTACTTGTCGCATCTTCTCTGCATGTATCTTCCTTTTATCACCAATAGCGTTACCAATCTTGACTGTCCAATATTTTATCTAAATGTTATACAAATATGGATCAGTTTCATATGCGGAAAATAAATAAAGAAAACAGAAATATCTTCTGCGACATCCACACTTTAGTCTTTCTTTGACTCTATCTCTTGGTAAACCTTGTATAATGTTTCGAATTTTTTTACGACTTTCCGTCCATATCCACCTCTCAATTTTCCCCTTATTGTCTCTTGGTCACTAAAGTTTTTTTTCCGTCTACATCTTTTCCACGACAAGGTCTGTCCTCTATCTGATCCCCCTCTTCTCACGGAATACAAACTTTGTAATATCTCTATCACGGCACAGTAGGTTTCCACACTTATCAATAACTTGAGAAATCGGAGTTCAAATTCCAGTCGGGTTCGTGACATTCACTTGCACGGAAATACCCTTTGGAAAAATATGAATCCATCACCTCCCCTCACCTATGGGTTAAATAGCAGAACTTGTATCTGGAAAAATCATTGTTATTCTCAAAAAAGTGTTAATACAAATAGTAATTTAATTATTCTAACAACCCAAAATATGTTTTGGCTTTAAATAACCAACAATGGGTTGATAAGCCGTAAAAAACAAGTCAGTTAATCAAAAGCATTGATTCTACGAAGGCTACTGGTTTGGATAAAATTCCGGTGTTTGTTCTTAAGAACCTTATCCCAGAGAAGGAGAAATGCTTGCCAACTCTATTGAAAGTGTCAATTGTATGCCATGTTTTCAAGAATGCAGGTGAGCGCTCATCCCTTTCATAATATCGTCCTATCAGCCTCCTTAGTGTCATCAGCAAAATCTTTGAGTCTATAATTAACAAGAAGGTTGTTGATCAGCTCAATAGAAACTGCCTCCCAGGCGACAAACAGTATGGATTTCACTCTTCTAGGCCCAATACTCATGTCCTAAATGTCATTACACACAAAATCTCTGAGGCACAAGACGATAAATTCATCACGAGGGGGATTACCTTTGACATATCAAAGACCTTTGACATGGGCGGGGGTGCTACACAAACTTTTCCTTTGGGAGTTTTCACAATTATTAACTCCTTCCTAACAAATAAGCTAATCAATGTTGTTATTAATGACCAGTTTTTTTTAAGCCCATGAAATCAATGCAGATGTTCTCCAACGCACACTCATCGAACCTAACACCCTC
This sequence comes from Acanthosepion lycidas, assembly GCA_963932145.1. Taxonomy (NCBI): domain Eukaryota; kingdom Metazoa; phylum Mollusca; class Cephalopoda; order Sepiida; family Sepiidae; genus Acanthosepion; species Acanthosepion lycidas. The sequence continues at coordinate 5,860,995 of OZ010571.1, forward strand.
CCACCCGCTTTTTATGCTTTATATCTACCAAAGAACATACTCTGACTTCTAGTAAATATATATGCAGATGATACAACAGTGTATGGGTGAACCTGCAAAAGTTTCAAATGACCAGAACTTGGCAGCTGATCTCTCCTGTGGCCTAACTATTTTCAATCGGTAAAAGCTGGATTGTAACATTCAGTACCTCCCAAACCAAACTAGTAACATTTCCTCATCATCGAGCAGACCATAAAGTTTCGCCCATCCTAATGAATGATCGTTCTCTCAATGTGGCTCCTTGTCTTGAACGCCTATTGGGGCCCAAGTTCACCCTACATAACCTCTTATAACTCATTTCTTACCTCATCGTTTTGTTCTCATGCAACATTATTCAGTGTCCCTCTATCTTGAGTGGTTCTTGGGCTTTGTGTTGCGTGAACATAAGTAAAAAGAAAAATAAAGTCATTATTACATAGAAAGTCTTTAGTTGAAATTGGATGAAAGTTCAAGTTTTATTGAAAGCTTTTCATTTGTTTCCCGTAATGTTTACAGATATTGTGTTTGTGTTGATGAAATGACCATGTTCCATTGAATAACAATATTTGTGTAAAAACTGTTTCTGTTCTTTAAATACCATCAGTTCATTTACCACACCTTTTTTTTTTCTTTTTCTACATATGTTTAAGTTGTTCTCTCAATGTGGTTCCTTATCTTGAACGCCTACTGGGGCTCAAGTTCACCACCCAGACCTCAAGAGGAATTCATATATTCGATCCGTCGCTAAAGATGCTGAGAAAATGGCCTGTTCCTTGTAGAAGAGTTCGACTTTCGGACAAAACTGCCTACGTTCATTTCATCATTGGAAATAAAACATACATAAATTCACTTCCTCTTCTAGCTATGGATAAAATCGCAGTACTGACTATGCTCTCTGGCCTTAATGGTCAAACCTGTCTAGGAAACGAACAGCTTTGAAGTTCTAGGTTAGATTGGGAATAAACTTCGTTACTTTCTAGCAATACTGGTTGTGAAGTCTCTGGAAAAAATGATCTTGAAGATTTGGAGATTAGGGCTGTCTCTGTGCAACAACCGTCCAACTTTAAAAAGGAAGAGAATGGGTTTAGTTACTTACGACGCGCATTTGAAAACCTCATCGAAACGATGGTAAAACAGAAGAGTGAGGATAACTATGAAGCTAGTTAAGAAAATAATTATACAAACATTATAATTATGCTTGTTCCTTAGTTAGAACGACCGTTACACCCTGCCAATACCTCATAAATAATTAACTATTCCGCAAGGAAAAACGGAAAAGATATAGCAGACACACTATTTGGTTCCAGTGAGAAAAAGAAAGAGATAATATGAAAGGAGAAGATAGATGAGGCGATAATATTCTCATGTGGTTAACGTCTGCTTCAGTGAAAGTAAAAAACCTTGTCAATTCTATTTTTCTTTTGTACCCTCTTATTTCTTTAAATAATGACTTCTATTCTTATTTATGTTTTTTTTTTATTATTACAATACTTTGATAAAGGTAAGCTGAAATATTTAACGATGCAATCGGGAAAATTCCACAGTTGTTTTATAGTCGTAGAACTCGCAAGTAGAACTTAAGAATTATGATTTATTAGAAAATTCAAAATATCAAGACAGTGAAATTTTCACATGTTAGTGTTTGGAATTCTCCGTTTTCAACTCCGTTTCTTATTTCGGTTAAAATAAGTAAATAGAAATAAAATAAAACTTGAGTGAAAAAGGCAAAGTATTTCTTGATTTTAACGCCATCCACGATAGAGTTTTACTTAAGTATATTGAAAATATCATGAAGTGAGTATGTGATATTATATTATTCATCCTATACAAAGCCCAGGAGCCACTCAAGCTAGAGGGTTGCTAAATGAGGTTGTTGTAAGAGCATACGACGATGGAGGTGCATATTATAAGGATATGTAGGATAGATAGTGATCGGGGAAGCATCCACACAGGAGTTTGTTCCACAAAGTAATAATTCTAAAGAAGCTGCCTGTATAGAACTTCTTCCTTACCACTGTTGCTAAAAATAAAAACCAAAAACTTCTGGAATACATAATAAAGATTTTTTACGGCACATCAACACTTTGTGGGTTATTTAGAGCCAAAGCGTATTTTGGATTGTAAGAAATACCGCATTAACAATTTTGGGGGGATAACAATGATTTTTCCAAATACAGGCTCTACTATTTAACCCATAGCTGGGGGAAGAGATGGATTTATACCTTTCCTAAGGATATTTGTGCGTAAGTACACAGCGAGGAAAGTTTTAGCACTAACAGGGTATATTGAAGGCCGGTGAGATAGAAAGAGGAAGCTAATAATCTAACTGACGAGTCAGAGGAAACGAATAGAACAAGGCCAAAACGAAACGAGATGGGCGGTAAATAGGTAAGAGTTATTTAGAGCGAATTGGAAAATATGGAGAATCATGATCACTCAAGTTGTGAAAGAGCCCAGCACATAAAGGAAATTATGATTCATATGTACTGATAAGGACTTAAATATTTCGTATTTATAACTGAAGGTTGTTTATCAGTTAAAAAAAAAAAAGAAAAAGAAAAACAGAGCGTGAAGTGAAGGAAACAAACTAAAGTTGTTATCTTTTTAAATTTTAAAGACTCTACAGTAAATAAGCGTTAAATTGTTTACTCCGCGTGAGTTTAGCCAGTGGTTAACCTTGGGAATCAGGGGAAGGATTTGCCTTCCTTTCTTATTTCTAACCTTAGCCAGCACATTTCTGCTTTCCACATGGTTTGGTAGGTCATCACGTGTATCCGATAACACGTGTTGCTGATGACCTCGACCACTAATTAAGAATGTCCAATGTAAGCCTTGATCAAGGACACACGCGCACACATGTACTGATATATTCATGAGATATACATCTGTACACACAAACACAGATAGATGGAGACAAACCTGTATATACACTTAAAAACGCACGTATACACGCCCACGCATCCAGACGAATCTTTTTTTCTTCACTTTTGCCGATTATTTTCTGTTTATTTCTAACATATTTCCATTTTTCTTTTTCTCTCTCTCTCTCTTTCTCTCACTTTTTCTCTTTCACTCTCTTTTTCTCTCTTTCTCGCTCTCTCTTTCTCTTTCTTTATACCTTTTTCTCTCTTATACGTTACTTTCTCTCTTATTTCCTCTCCCGCTCGCCTTCTCTCTTTTCTTCTTTCTCATTTTCTCTTCAGTTTATTTGTTTACGATTTCTTCGTCAACTTTTTTCCTCTCTTTATCTCCCCCACTTCATCTCTCTATATTTATTTATTTTTCTTTATCTTGTTTTTTAATCTCCATTTTTGGGATCACTGTTTAATGTTTCACTCTTCTATAATACGCATGCACACAGAATATTTTTCGAGTTTGAAATACTTGCCCACATGTATTTTAATCATTTTTATATTTTTTTCGCTTACTTTCGACAATCATATCTTTTCTGTGACCTTTTGTTTTGACCTTTTCTCGTACACTTATCTAATTTAGCAGAAATACTTAACGCTAGAAGTTTAAAACAGTCTTTTAATCTTCTGCTTCTATTTCTGATCACAAAATCCATCAACTATCAGGGACAGGTATTAAATTTGAGTCATTTTCCCTTGCGGTGGATAACCTGGCACAAGGCTACATTACAGAAGAGCCAAGTTTGGAATCGAACTCCCTATACATATAGCATGTTGTTGTTTTGCCATGTCGAGACATATATGTTGCTGACTACTTCGCCATGTTGGGAAACAATGTCGAGGTTTTGCCATGTCGAGACATCATGTTGCTAACTACTTCACCATGTGGGGAAAACCACATTGTTGTATTTTATATGTCGGGGTATCATTTTGCCAATCACATTACACTTCCCTGAACCAAAAAGTTTTAATGCCTTTCGTTGTTCTTGAAATTCTTTTACAACCTCTTTCCTATTCTCCCTCTTGAGGTTTATGCCCTGTTCTTTTTAATGGAGATCTTGGTGTCATTTCGTTTTCTTCCGTGTCTTTCTTCCAGCTATCATCCATAGGTCCGTCTTCTATTATATTATCCTGATCTGTAGAGCTCATCCTTTCTTCTTCATCAAAATCTCCCATTCTAGGTCTTAATTAGTAAGAATGAGCCATTAGGCCTTTTCCTTTCTTTCATATAATAGCTGTGTTATGACCGCGTTACATGATGAAATTAGTTCTCTCAGGACTTGCTACTTTGTCTATTTTATACCACATCTATTCATTTATCGAGTAAGGCATTGTTAATGGAGATCTTATTTGTCTTCCCATTAATGCAGATGGACTTTGTAATCTATTTGCAGGTGGAATCGTCATGTATCTACGCAGTAATCTTGGTAAATAAATGTCTATAGTATTTCTGCTTGTGGAAAATGTCTACAATCCTATTTTCAGTTTGCGCAATACTTTCTTTTTTGTTCGTCTTTCGTGGTGGTACCGAGGCAAATATCATCTTGATAAATAATCATGATACTAATTTTGTCAATTAACACTTATGAAAAATGGTACTTGTTTTCACTCCAAAACGAATTCTCGTCCATTTTAATGATCTTATGGGGGAGGAGGTTATTGTGGCAATTTCTTTTAATTTATCATCTATCTGTATTTGCTTATCGGCATATTTTAAATCAGTTTTTGCAAAAAGTTCCATGCCCGATAATTTGTGGATAGCGCTTTCGATATTTGGAATAGGAAACGTATCCGAGCATATTTTTATGATTTTTGCCTATTTTAAAATCACCACATATTCGAAAGTCTCCATCTGATTTTCGCAAAACTACACTAGGGGAAATCGATTTACTGCCACCTGGAGGAACATGCTTCAAAATTCCTTCCTCTGTTATTATCTTTAACTTAGCAACCACCGAAAATAGAAGGTGGATAGGTAATTTACAGTATTAAAAATAAGAGGGGTACTATTTTAATTTAGTTATATACTAGCTTTATACTCCTTTAACACTCCCGTTTTTACATTTTCTTATTTCACAGTATTGATTAATTTCGGCGTATCCATCTTTAGATCATCTATTCCTTGTAGTCCATGATTTTTTTTTATATTACACTATTGTAATAGGAATCATTTCAAATCGGTCAAATGTCCCAAAAGTTTCATTGAAGTAGCCGAAAGTTATCTCAATTTCAGATGATTTTTTCTCAATTTCGGTTTGCCCATTTGTTCCTCAAAATTTGAATTGGAAAAGTCATGACATTTAATTTTTTCAAAAAAGTTATTTTTCTCAGGTCTTTTTATTAAAAAGACGTAATCAGTTCTTTCTTTTTACAATTTTTCTATACTGTCTATTTTCTTTTTATCTTTGCATACAGACTAAAAATGATTTTTCCTTCCACATTTAAAGCAAATTTTTCCAAAACTGGGGCACTTTTTTTGTCATACTGACAGTCCTTGCATTTATTGTGTTGCTTTTTTATGCTTTACGTTTAAACATTCTCCTCGGTAGAATTATAGTCTTTAATCAATCCCACCTGCTTTATAACCTTCCATACATGAAGTAAGAGACAAAGTATTCAATTATAATTGTTCCAATGTCTTATATTTATGAGATATATTAGATATACATTCAGTCAACCATAATTGAATCAATTTATCCTCAATAGCCAGATCTTGAGTTCCCAGTTTCTCAAATTCACAAAATCTGCTAGATTCTCTTAATCTGTGAAGATATTGTATAATTGATTCATCCTGCTTCTGTTTAATGGACAGAAATTTGATTCTTTCCGCTATGACGAGTTTTTTCTAGATCGTAAATTTCTGAAATTTCAACGAAAGTCAAAATTCTCCAATTGTTCGGGATATGCCATAAAAGAAATTTTCATTAAACCTTCACAACCTGCCGAATTTAGTAAGAGGTCTGTTATTTCATTTCATTTTTTTCTCTCCGTCTTGCATTACTGTCTTTCAATCGTTGACCCTAGCCTGGGCTGCAAAACACCAGCTCCAAGTATCGAAAAATTCTGGTTTGTCCAATCGACTTAAACATCCTATCGGCGACGCCATATTGCTGCATTCTGCGACACGTGACTAGTAGTCAACTTCCCTCTCACCTGACACTTTACCCTATACTTTGTTTCTCCTATAACAAACAAATACAAATAGGTAAAAATCCTATTTGCCAATCCCATTGCATGAAGGAAAGGGATTCGTGGTATTTCGATGCCTCTAGAAGAAAATTGAAACAATGGGAGAAAAATAAAGTCACGTGTAAAACGAGATTTAAATTTTACATACAATTTAAATATATGTTTCTGCTTATAGCGAGGAATGTATTTTTGTTGCGTATGTGAAAAATGCGTGTGAGAAAATTAATTGGCACTGAGTAAAAAAATAAAAAATAAACGAATTCGTAAGGTAAAATTTGTAAAAAATATCGGATGTTGCATTTCGTTGTGTTTTATCAAATCAGTTATTTTATTCACTTAATAGTTAATCGCTTTTTTTACTATACAGAAGCACGACATAATAGATATTTTTGTGATAATGGTAGTTACTGGAGCGAGACTAAGGCTGGGAGGCGTCTTGGATCACTGTGAAGATTGTTTGGCATGCGAATAGCGTGGAGTCCTTCATCATGTCGAAGCTGGAATCCAACCTGCGTATGTTGACGGTATTGTTGAAAAACAGAAGATAACATAAAAGTAGGGAGGTTTCTGCGTACTTTTTTGTTTGTTTTTTGTTTATTTTTGGCTTTGGTTTAGTTTTGGTTGTAAAACCTTTGCTTCAAATCACATGATGGACGTAAACTTGCGTCCTCACTGTTTGAATTTCGGTTGTTAAAATCGGCGCGAACATCATTTATATCTAAATTAAAGCTATTAGGTTGGTGCAAAAATAATGACGTAATAATGTCGTTTTTTGATGTTAAAAATACGTCAAAAAACGACAGTATTACGTCATTATTTTTGCACCAACCTAATATTATTTTCAGTCAGCGATTTTAATTGACAGAAAATTAGTTTGCTATTTCTGGAGTTGATTACAGTTACAATAGGCGACCTGATAATAATTTTAAGTAGATCACACACACACACACACATATACAAAAGCACACAATCACATAGACATACAGACATTGAGACGCAAGCACACACATATGCACGGACATATATACACACGAATACACAAACGTGCATCCACAAACATGAACAACGTACACAACACATGAATAGTCTTTTAATTATTAATACTAGCAACAGCAATATGACCTTTTGAAATAAATGTTGTTAAAAATGTCATCAACAGTATTTACATTATGCGGACTATTGTCCTCATCTTTGTCGCCATATTTGTCACAACGTTTCGGCCGTTGTACGCTCCGGCCTTCTTCAGGTGGTTGGAATTTCGAACTGCACCCTTTATTTCGATCCCTGGGGTAGACTGTTCTAGTTCCACGTGCCATGTTTGATGGATGTCAGTTATCAGTTATCTCCTGCTATACTTTGAAGAAATGACATTAGAATCTATATCACTAAAGCCTACTATATGGTTAAGGTACGTAGATGACACCTTCATACTCTGGCCCCAGCAGGAAGATGTTCAGGTTCTACTGGACGATGTGAACTCAATAAGACCTTCGATACAGTTCACGATGGAGAAAGAGAGTAACAACACACTCCCATTCCTGGATGTACTAATATCTCGAACAGAGCATGGGTTCAAGACATTCGTATACCGTAAACCAACATTCACCGGATAGTACCTCAATTTCAACTCCCACCATCCATACAGCGTAAAGAAAGGGATCGTCCGTTGCTTAAAACACCGAGCAAAAGTCATAAGTGGCGACCCAGAGATGTTAGATAAAGAATTGGTCAGTATAAGTAGTACCCTACAACGTAACAACTACCCTGGGTACATGGCAGCTGCCCCCCAAAACTGGGATAGGCGGGTACAAGAGGAGGAGGAGGACAACAACACTCAGAAAACAGTCTGCCTGCCTTATGTGAAGGGGTTATCAGAGAAGATACAAAGGATCTGCGGTCCATATAACATCAGGACAACCTTCAAGAGCTTGACAACACTACGCAGATATCTCTCTCGAGTGAGACCCCCCCCCATACAGGAGAACATGAATAAAGACTGTGTGTACGCTATCCCGTGCAGCTGCGGAAAGGAATATAAAGGAGAGACAGGCCGCCCCCTCAAGGTAAGGCTTCAAGAACACCAGAAAGCTGTAACGCGAGGGGAGGTAGAAAAATCAGGCGTGGCTGACCACATATGGAGAGAGAAGGGAGATCACCGTCCCCTGTGGGATCATGTTGAGATCATAGACAGGGAACACCATTGGAAAATTCGTAAACTTAAGGAATCAGCACATATGCTAGGCCACAAAAATCTCCTGAGCCGACCAAGCATAGAAATAAATACAATATGGGAACCAGTAATAAGGAGTGCCAGAGAAAAGCAATGATAACAAAGTTGCAATATGAGCTCTGGTAAAAACATGAAATGATAACAGCAAAATTACAATATGAGCACTAGTAAAAATGGTTGCTGAAAACATTAGGTTTATAATACCCAGAAATTCATACCCAGATGTCCTCAAGGACACATGGCACATGGATAAAGGCGTTGGTTAGATCAAGTGACAGACCCAAAGAGTGTGAGTTCAATACCCGGTTAAGGCAGTGGAGAACTTTCAGAGGGAAAATTAGCAGGAGATCAAACATGGACGTAGAACTAGAACAGTCTACCCCAGTTCGAAATTCCAACCACCTGAAGAAGGCCGGAGCGTACAACGTTGCCGAAAACGTTGTGACAAATATGGCGACAAAGATGAGGACAATAGTCCGCATAATGTAAATACTGTACATAATACCTCATCTCATATATATATATATAATTTGTTAAAAAATTATAACATAAATATGCTGTTGAAACAAAATGGCTATGTTTGTAGTGATTTTCTTACATGTTTATATTATAATTTACGAATAAATAATATTTGCTCTACTCTGTATTGAGCACTCTTTTAAGAATAGTGTTTTTGATTATTGGAATTTTATTCCGTCTACACTAATCCTATACTTGGGTATATATATATATATATATATATATATATATATATATATATATATATATATATATATATATATATATATATATCTCAGAACGTTTCTTTTTAAAATATAAAAATAATTCTCGGGCTACTACAGTTTCACAATTACGATAGTAAGGCTGGTTCAGCTTTTTGACAATTTGCGACGATCGTATTTTGGATGACCAATATATTTCTTATATAAGTGGGATGTAGACATTTTATCACCAGCTCGACTTCAGCATACCTTTTGAATGTCTGCATCAGAGTAGAGGATGTTTATAAGCTTTCGAAGATTGAAAAGAGGCTATATCTGTGTGAGTCTTATATTCCGACAGTTACAGAGGTCAAGAAAATATGGTGATACGGTGAGGTATTGCTAATGTCTTCTGGATTTGTTGTAAAGATTTTGTGTAAAGTAGCCTCCATTTATTATTTGATAAGTATTTCTGAGAGCTATTGCTGTTTGTTTGTTTGTTTTTAACAACCTAGAAATTCTCTGGTGAACCCAAATATAAAATAAAATATGGAAATATATAAGCAAAGAAAAAGAATTCAAATTAAAATAAAGCATTCGCTTTCCTTTAAAACTCTTATCGTTCTCTCTCGCTCTCTCTTTTTTTTTCTCTCTCTCTCTCTCTTTCTATACATCTCTCTCAACTAACGAGAAGACAACACTCAAATAAAAAAAGAGGAAGAAGAAAAGCTTGAAAACGGCAGAAGTTTTCTGGTCCACGGGTCTAGTCATTGTGACTAAAAATACACCAATATAAGAGAGGCTCCACGCATAACTTCAGCTATAAAAAATGAACAAGAAAGGAACACCAAAAAATAAAAGAATTTTGGGGTAGTCAAAAAAAAAAACCCCAAAACAAAGAGACTTTTGATGTTAGCCGAAACCAAGCTTCGTGCCAGTATTCTTTATTCCCGTCTAAAGGAATATAAACGGACAGCCCAGTGACAGAAGTGAAGCTACTGCCAGAGAAACCAGACATGCACGTGAAGAAGTTAAACCAGACATGCACGTGAAGAAGTTAAGCAGTCATCTGTTTAAGACATTATTCCGCCCTTCTCAGAGCCATAAAAAGACGGCAGATTGACGCCGCACCTATTTCTAAGATGACAACTATTACCAAGGGCTGACTTCTAAACTATCAACTACAGAGTTGAAACAGACTTTCTCCTGACTGCCATCAATGGTGTGACTTATAAACTTATATTTCGCTACCCGGAAATTACAAAGGACTCACTTTAACCTAAATCAAATAGATGAATATATATTATCTGTTTTATGGCTTTGAGCCTGTTCGTTTTTATTTCCCAAGTGCCATAAATAATACTAAGTCTCTGTAATACTTCTGCGCAATGCTATTTATTTTAACATAGAAATTCTAACTGAAATATTAGTAAATCTGAGATACATAAAAAGGATATACGGATGCAATCTGTAATTGGATCAAATTGTTTAATATGCAAATAAGGTAAAGAATTAAATGACTATACGAAAATAGAAATAGAAGCATCATAAGGGATTTTATTTAACCTGTACGGCGAGTTGATTCTAAGAGAATTAGCGATTCTATACCATTTCAAGTTCAATTTGAAACGAATCAAAGTCATTTTGGGACTAAGCAAGTTCATAATGAAATAGTCAAGTTCAAAATGGAATAGTCAAATTCAAAATGGGACATAGCAAATTCAAAATGGAATATGCAAATTAGATTTGGGATTTAGCAAGTTCAAAATAGATTAGGCAAATTCAATTTGGGACTGAGCAATTATTTTGCTAAAAAAGACATTAAAATTAAATATTTTCATGATAAAATAATAATGTGCAACTAAACTTTACTATTGAAATGTTTTATCTTCTAGTAAATTCGTGAAGTTGAGAGACCAACGAGAAACGCTCATAAGAACAATTACTGTTCGAATATTTATAGAAAAGATAACGAGAAGCTATGTTACAGAAGTGGGAAAGTGAGTGAAGCCGAGATGCCAGGTCAGGACTGATAACCTTGTAGATTCTTCTTTTAATTTTGTCAAAAATCTCTAGATATATAACAGAAACACTAGACCAGATATGGCAGCAATATTCAATGCAGAGAAGAATGGTAGATGCACAAGATAGATTCATGCGAGAAATATTGTCTAACACAACATAGTGAACCTACTTTCCTCTAACAGCAGGCTTAGAACTTCATGTCAGTGGAAACATAAAAGCTAGAATTGTTTCCCTGGAGGTTAGCATCAGCCATACTGATGGAAGGTAAAAAGTTTTTGTTTTTGTTTTTGTTTTTTTAAATGAGAGCAGTTTCGCTTTGGATGCGTTAAAATTAATAAAACATTTCTTGCCCCATTTAACAACAGATTGAAGGTCATTGTCGAAATTAGCTGCCAATTTGATTTTATCGAATCTACTAGACATATTTGTCAATCTGGCGGGAACAAGTACCAGAAAGGCAAAAAAGGCTTCGTAAATGTGTAAAAACGACTGACAACCGCAACAGACTGCGGAGAAATATAATCACTCGCGTTCCGAAAGACTGTATCAAAGAAAGAGAGAGAGAGCGAGTGAGGGGTGAGGGATAGAAGGAGTGAATGAGGGAGTGATTGATAGAGAAAGAGAATGACCCGAGAGAGTAAGTGAGAGAGAGTGAATGAGTAAGAGATAGAGTGAGTGAGTAATAGAGTGACAAAGTAAGAGCGAGAGTGAGTGAGTGAGTGAGTGATAGAGAAAGTGAGGGAGTTAGTAAAGGAGGTAAAGAGTGAGAGTGAGAGATGAAGTGGATGAGTGGTCGAGTGACTGGGTGATTTCTTGAGTGAGTGAGTGAGTGAGAGGGAGAGAGTGTGTAAGTGATAGAGGGATGAGTTTGCGTGTGAGTGAAATAGGGAAAGAGTGAGTGTGAGAGAAAATGAGTCATATATGGATTAACAGAGGAAGTGAGTGAGATAGTAAGTGAATGATAGAGAGAGAAACTAAAACTGAGAGAGTAATTGAGAGTGAGAGTGAGAGAGTGAGTGAGTTATATAGGAGTGAGTGAGAGGAAAAGAGTGAGAGAGAGAGAGAGTGATTGATACACGAAGTGACGGAGGTAGTGCGGAAGGTAAGGAGAGTGAGAATTAGCGTGTGAATGAATGGGTGAGTTCGTAAGGGAATGAGAAAGAAAGAGAGTGAGAAAGAAAGAAAGAGTGTGTAAGTGATAAAGGGAGTGAGTGAGCGTGTGAGTGAGAGAGAGAAAGAGTGAGTGCGAGAGAAAATGAGTGAGTGATACATGGATTGACAGAGTGAGTGAGTGAATGAGATAGAGAGTGAGTGATAGAGGGAGAAAGTGAGACTGAGCGATTAATTGAAAAAGAGAGTGAGTAAGTGATATAGCGAGTGAATGAAAGAGGGAGAGAGACTGAGAGATAGAGGAAGTGACGAAGATAGTGCAAGAGGTAAGGAGGGAGAGTAAGAGTGAGCGATAGAGTGAATGGTTGAGTTCGTGAGTGAATGAGAAACAGAGTGAGTGAGAAAGAAAGACTGTGTGTGTAAGTGATAGAGTGAGTGGGTGAGCGTGTGAGTGAGAGAGGAAAAGAGTGAGTCAGGGAAAGAGGGGGCGAGAGAGAGAGAGAGAGAGAGATCTATGGAATTATCCCTTGTTGCATATGTCATACAAATACGCAGCATAGAATGTTACAAAATGCATTCCTCGTTTTTTCTTTTTTAGTTTTGTCAAATTTATATCAATATAAAAAATACAGTGGAACCTCTGTTCACGTATTTAATTTGTTCCTGAAGGCCGTTCGTAACCTGAAATGTTCGTAAACCGAAACTATTTTTCCAATAGGAATCAATATTGAGAAAAAAAAGTCACAGTACAATAAAATTGGAAAAGAAATGCACAACACAATACACGAATGTATACAACACATCTCTCGACTCAGAAATTATTCCGTTCCTGTTAACTCGGTTTGGCTGTGTTGTTCGAGAACCGAAATTTTGTTCGATAACCGAGACATTTTCATCTTGAATTTTCTATTCAAAAACCGATTTGTGAGACATGTGAGGCATTCGAGAACCGAGGTTCCTCTGTATTTGGTTTATAAAAGGTAACCACACTAATAATAACAAAAATGAGGACAATAGTCCGAATATAAATAGTGTAAATAGTAACCACACTAAATAAAAAAATGACTTCTTAGCGTCAGAATCATCACCACCAGTGCCATGAACGAGTGTGGTTGTACGGTCACTGCTCAAGTGACCACCAGACCAGTTCATGCCACATGTCTAAGTTGATTTCCAGAGAGTTATTCATTCGTGCGTAGATTTCCTGTAACGTGAAATCTCACATTTGGTCACGAACATTTGGCCGTTGATTACATTGCGGGAACATCCCGCCTTGACCGTTGGCTTCAGTCTAAGAATCTCTCAGCCCGGCGATTTCGTATCATCACCGCACTTGGCAGGCCTCCATAGCTATGGAATCTAGCCTACTAACCATTGTGTTAGACGGCCATTGACCGTACAAGAAAGCTCACCCACCTTTTAACAGGTCTTATTTTTAATCCTGCTGTGTGCTTTGGCACACTCCTCCATAGGGAATCTTGGTAGGAGCTACAAAAAGACAATGGAGTTTTGCCAAGTAAAGAATAATAAAAGATGTTTTTTTATTTCCTCCTCAGAAGAGACCAATGCAGAGCAATATGTAATTTATTCATCTCCCTGTAGTGGACTCTTCTGTTGACGTAGAAAAAAGGTGTTGCACAATATACATAAATACATATTGGCTTTTATATACGCTTATTCTATTTTACTTTAAACTATTAGTGCTGTAAGAAAGAAATACTCAAGAAGCAAAACTGCTTCTAAAAACATGACCCGTAATATATATATATATATATATATATATATATATATATATATATATATATATATATATATATATATATATATATATATATCGGGATAATGCCAATCAAAAGATTAATTGATTTTTTTATCCGATATTATTTCACTTGGAAAATAATATCCGATAAAAAAAGTTCATTGATTACTTTGTTTACGTTCCCGATACGAACTAGCATCTCTGACTGAAGCCAATTCAGTCGGGTTTCAATCCTAGCTAGAGGCAACCGGACGTCTAGCCACACTGATGAGCTGTGAAACAGTCTGTCTGTGGATGGCTATATGACGGAAAATGACATTAAAAGTTTGCGCTCGATTACCGTTTAGCAGTTATGGACAATGTGAATTCGAGTTCTTTCGTGTTGCGTCGACAGAACACCAGCTGCCATTACTGGCATTGTTTTCATACGTTTGCCTTGAGCAATCATGAGCAGAAGCTTCACTTATCTTGATTACTACGCAATGCGCGAAGTTTAAAATGAAAAATAAAATCAAAATTATATGCCTGAAAGGATAAAAAAATTTTCAACTGTTTTTTATTTTTTGGGGGGTGGGGATTGTTTCGTGAAAGTTTCCTTAAAATCTGAAAGGTAAAAAAATGTTGTGTCTTTTTTTTTTCAACGATGCTTTTTTTTTTGGGTGGAGGGAAAGGGTTCATACATGACATTATATTTATTTTGAAAATTTTTCAATTGTTTCTATAACAAATTTAAACTAATTTAATAAAAAAGAATTCATTATATACTAAAGTTTCTCTTCTACAAAGAAACATTACTTTTAATTGGAAAAAAGGAATTTATACCAATTAAATAAAAAAACTATTCATTTAAAACTTCATTTTCTTTAAAAAAAAAAAAAAAAAAAAAGAAAAAAAGAAAGCACATTTTAAAATAACTTTCGCGAAAATTGCGCAGTAATCAAAACGAGTAAGAAGATACGAAAAGTAGTAAAAAGGCCATTAACTAAGTAAGCTTACGCGCATTATTGCTCGGGGCAAACGTATATAAACAACGCCAGTAATGGCGGCCGGACAACGCGAAAGAGGTCGAACTTACATTGTTGATAAATCTAAAATCGATAAATCCTAAACGTTAATCGAGCGCAAACTTTTAATGACATTTTCGAAATAATCAGGCAATTTCACACCATAATGGAACATTTTCATTGCCGTTAACTTTTGGCTCTTATAATGTAAATTAACCTATAAGTTTAGCATTCGTCCATGCTTGCAATATTGCTGTCGTATTTGGTCCGGTGCGTACACTATGTATCGATAAAATACAAAAAAGAATCTGCAATGCTTTTGGTCCTGATCTGGCATCCCGGCTTCAGTTACTTTCACACCGCCGTAACAGTTTCCATGCGCCTTTTCTATAAATACTTTCATGGTAATTGTTTTGATGTACTTTCCTCTTTGGGACAGATTGAAGACCAGCCTTCCCCTGTCACCCCTTTTGGCCTTGTCCCACATTTTTGTATTATAACAAAATAAATATTATTTTCCTCATTGGTACCTAGACTTTATAAATTTAAAGGCAGTATTAGATTTGCAGCAAGGCCTCATAATTTTACAGTTGAAATGGCTAGATGTAACTGTAAGTTCTATGCTAAATGATACTTCTCTCGCACATTTCACTTGTGGAACTCTTTTCCTGTTTCTTGCTTCCCACTCAATTTTGATCTTCTAAAATCTAAATGCAATGTCAATCTTTGTTTTTGTCTTTTTAATTTATGTTCTTTTATTGTTCACTCTAATTAATGTATTCTTTTTTCATATTATCTCACACCCAGCAACCTCTTGTGTCTTAGTGGCTTTATTGCCTTCTGTAGTGTGAAATGATGAATAAGTAAATGACTAACTCAGTATATCCCTTCCTGGTCTTAGTTTCTACTTTTCTTCCGATTCATGACACCAGTCGTGACCATAGTCATGACCCCAGTCATGACCCCATACGTGAAATAATATTTGTATTTTGTTCTTTCAGTTCATAACGCTCAGAAGAATGAAATTATCAAAATCGGCAGTAAGTTCGATTCTCAATTGTGCACTTGAAATCATAGGATATGAATACCTGATCACTGTTGATTATTTCTCATAAAACAACAGGTAAGATGCTTGAAAAAGAAAATAATTTACAAAGTTTTAAAGAAACAACTTACTAATTAACATAATATAAAGAATTGTGTTTATTGTGCCGCAGAATATAAGAGCAAAGCAAGGAAAAGGTCAAAATCGACGAATTATACTGTCCAACATGCCCTCCTTTGATGAAAATAATCTTCGGAAAGACGATATGCGTTTTGTTATTTCTTTATTCTTCCGTTTAATGTCACGACAGAAGAATGGATCAGATACACATATAAAAAAAAATAATCAATTCAAATAAATAAATAAATAAAATAATGAACAAATGAAAACTGTCCCTCGCTAAAATAGCAGAATAGACTGCGGCAATCAATCCAAAAATTTGGGGAATAAATAGCTTTATCTTCCCAGACCAAAACAAACTATTAAATAAGCGAACTAAAGAAATCCCCACCAAAATTTTTACTACATTAATAAAACATCGAAAACCGAAAAGAATAAATAATATAAAATAAATATATAAAATAAAAAACAAGTAAAATAAATTAACTCAAATAAATAAACAAGCCACTCCCACCAAAATAACCGCCAGAATGGATTACCCAAAATGCACCACTGACGCATATATATATATATATATATATATATATATATATATATATATATATATATATATAGTCGAGAAAAATCCAACACTCGCGGCCTGACGATTGCGTCTAGCATGGAGCAGCCTGTCGCCTATGAGTGTTGACTTCAATGTTCACTTTTATATTTATATTTAGATACCCTCTCAATGAAAATTAAGAAAAATAGATTTAAAAAAAAAACGAGTAGAAAATATAATATTTCCGGTTATTTTTATTATCGTCTTTCAAAATTAAAAAATCCATAAACTGATTGACACATTCGGTTTATTTGTATATACTAAGCTTAGTTTCTTTTCAGTGAGACGGACAGAAAAAAACAACTTGATGAGCTTATGTAAATGAATGGTGGAACAGGGTTTAGGAAAGATAATAAAAAGATAAAATGTATTAAGAACTACAAAGGACAGGAAATTGTGGAGAGCCCTGATCGAATACTCCTTGTGTAAATGGATGGCGGAACAGGGTTTAAGAAAAATAACAAGAAGGACAAAATTTATTAAGAGCTACAAAAGACAGGAAATTGTGGAGAGTCATAATCGCCAACGTCCTGAAGGGACACGGTACATAGAAGGAGAAAAATTAACTTGTGTAAATGGATGGCGGAACAGGGTTTAAAAAAAATAACAAAAAGGACAAAATTTATTAAGAGCTACAAAAGACAGGAAATTGTGGAGTCATAATCGCCAACGTCCTGAAGGGACACGGTACATAGAAGGAGAAGAATGGACTTGGGTAAACGATGGTGGAACAGGGTTTAAGAAAAATAACAAAAAGAACAAAATTTCATTTGTTCAGGTGTTTTAAACCCACGTGTAAAGAATGAATGTCCCTTAAACGGTAATTGCTTAGAAAACAATGTAATATACCAAGCTACTGTAAAATGACCAGATAATGAAAAAAAAATTATATATAGAAGTAACTGAAGGACGCTGGAAACAAATAAACTATTCACACAAAATATCTTTCACAAATAGTAAATACGCAAACAGCACAATGCTGTCTAAGTATATCTAGGAAATTAAAAACAAAACTCAAATCACACCAAAAATATCATGGAAAATAAGGAAAATATCATCAGCCTACAACAAGCAAGCCAAAACCTGCAAACTTTGCCCGGAGGAAAAATAGCTATTGTTACCTTCCCAGACTAAAGTAAATTACTAAATAAACGATCTGAGCTCATCTCAAAATGCCGACATGAAAACAAATTTTTACTACGTTACTTAAAAATCGAAAATTGAAAAGAATAAAAATAAACCAAATAATATAAAAAACAAGTAAAATAAATTAAGCCAAGCAAATAATAAACAAATTAAAAAACCACTTCCGTTAGAATAGACGAAATAGAACAAATAAAAATAAAAATACATAAAATACAAGTAAAAATAATAAAATAATCTACGGCAATCCATCCAAAAATTGGACGAATATATAGCTTTATCTTCCCAGACCAAAACAAATTATTAAATAAGTGAACTAAACATCCCCTCAAAATTTTTTACTACGTTAATAAAACATCGAAAACCGAAAAGAATAAAATAAATAATATAAAATAAATATAAAAAATGAAAATAAAAAACAAGTAAAATAAATTAATCCAAATGAATAAATAAATAAACAAGCCACTCCCGCCAAAATAACCGCCACAATGGATTATCCACAATGTAACACTGACCCATATATATAAATAGTCGAGAAAATTACAACACTCGCGGACTGACGATTGCGTCTAGCATGAAGCAGCCTGTCGCCTCTGGGTGTTGACTTCAATGTTCACTTTTGTATTTATATTTAGATACACTCTATCTCTGATATTGAGCACTTTATAAATAAATAAATATAGCACACTTTAAGACTATATATATATATATATATATATATATATATATATATATATATATATATATGGCTTTTAAACTTTAACGCCTCCAAAACGAAACTGCTCACCTTTACCCACCACAGAGAACCCTCCCTGTCTCCCATCAGAATGGCTGATGCCTAACTCCTCGAGAGCGCCTCGTTACACCTGCTTGGTCTCACACTGTCCGCTGACATGAGGTGGAGCAAATATATTGAATCAATAGCTTCATCTACCACAAGGAAAGTTGGTTCTCTGTGTTGTGCCAGAAAGTTTTTCTCGCTCGAGTTCATTCATCAAATCAAACAACCATCTGTCCTTGCATGAAATATTGCTGTGTTATATGGTCTGGTGCCCCCACGGTACGTCTCGAGGTCCCCGACAAAATCCAGAATATGCAATGCGATAGGTCAAGATCAGGCATCTCGTCTACAGTCACTTTCTCACAGACATGTCGTGACTTCTCTCTCTCTCCCTCTCTCTCTCTCTCTTCTACAAGTATTTTCACGACAACTGTTCCGAGGAGCTACTTTCGCTGGTTCCCCAGACTATGAATTTAAGCGAACTATTAGGCTAGCATCTCGGTTCCACCCTTTCACTGTCGAAATGGTTAAATGTAACCGTCTCTTCTCCTCGAACAGCCTCTTCTCTTGTACTTCCCGTCTGTAGAACTCTCTTCCTCTTGCTTGATTCCCTGATAACTATAATCTTCAAATATTCGACATCTTCTGATACCTTGATCTTGTTCCCCGTTCTCTGTATCCTTTCCTCAAACACGCCTTTTTACTCTTGTTCTCAATCCTCTGTAACCTATTGCGTGCTATGGCACACCCGCCTTGATTGGAGTGAATTGCTTAATGTATATGTATATATCATAATTAAGTCATTCATCAAGTCCAGAAGAAACCTTAACAGGATGCGGAAAGCACTATATTTGGGACTCATCAGCAGTACGCATCTACTACCGAGAATTGTAAGCCGGACAGTTACGATATGAGGCAAACGTCATACCAACTGTACCAACGGGCCTCGGTCATGAAGAGGTAAAGAATTAGATTCGGCATAGCGCCGCTCGTTCATATATTACGTGGAGAAACTCATCCAAGTTTCCCTTACACATAGGACTGTGCCGCCGAGAGCCACGACTACTATCCCCAAGCTGCCCCATCCAGAGCATTAGAAGTCGGTTCAATATAGGACGAAACGGCTTTCTGCATTCTTCTAGACTTGATGATTTACTTAATTATGATTATCTGAAACCTTCCTTAATTTCTATCTCTTATATATATATATATATGTGTGTGTGTGTGTGTGAAGTTCATTATTATTCATGGTTTCATGTATCTATGGGCGATATTGGAATATATCTTCCCATGGATAAGGGAGGGGGCTTACCCTATTGCTCCATAAATAACCTTAACTTCGGATAACGAAAGATGGAATTCATGAGATGTATGTATCGTGTCATTAGAAACGAACCTAGGATACACACCTAAAAAAAAAAAAAAAAAAAAAAAGCAATCAATCAAAATCCTGGCTTTTAACTTGGATTCGAACACGGTTACTATTTCAGCCGCGAGGCAGACCACGACTTTTATAGCTGTCTAACCTGTCTCATTTCCTGGTGAAATTAATACAACGTTTTATTCCTGTAGTTCTTGAACGAATCTTTCGGTAAATTTGCTTTTTAACGCCCAAACGCCCAAACGCCCGCGCGCTAAATATCTCTTAAAATTTTTCCCAAATCGTCATAATTTAGTGTAAATGTTCATGCAGAACTCGAATTAATAATTAAATTATGAAGAAACCTAACGTTTTTGGAGTAATCGACAAGGAAACATCGGACTTCTTTTTGGTCGTTCATTCCCCATTGCTACCATAATGTTCACGGATTCAGTGCCGAGTACATCCGGTGGCGCAAGATGAAATTTTGGCCTATTTACTTCCTTTACATAAGTTCGGTTGAGAAATCAATACGCACTACCGTAAAGCAATGTAATTTATTTTTGAATAAGTGTAGTTTTATTTAAAATTAAAACAAACAAAAATTACAATGTAAAGAAAAGGCTGGAAAGGATTTTTTTTTTTTTTTTTTTTTGAAAATAAAACAAGAACAAAGTTAACTTTCAAATATATGAAAATATTGACAAATTAAAAAATAACAAAAAGAAAAAGAACAAATAACAAAAAGAACAAATTAAGTAGTACAGTAAAGCATTTTTTTTTTTTTTAAATTGAAAAAAAAAAATCCTTTCCAGCCTTTTCTTTACATTTTAATTTTTGTTTGTTTTAATTTGAAATAAAACTACAGTTATCCAAAAATAAATTACATTGCTTTGGGCGTTAAAAAGAAAATTTACCAATCTTTCTTCTTATAATTGTAGGCGCCTTCTCAGGCACATTTTGAGTTTCAACACTCACAGAGCCAAAATGTAGTTTACAATGAAATTATGTTAATCAGGCCTTAGTTACAGTTTCTATCGGAGCACACGCATAATCTAACGTGATCAACACTTTGAACAAGACCAGTACGCTCAAACTCTCGGTCATGATGACTTGTGACTTCGTGCAAGCACATCCATCGATGCCTTCTAAACAGTTCCATCTATCCAATTTTATTCATTTCCAAGGCCGATAACATCACCTCCTTGACAAATAGTTCGTGATGAAATTCGAAGCAGGATCATATGGTCGGAAGGCGAAGGCGTCCTTGATATTATACATTATTATTATTATTATTCATTCAGACTAGTTCCCTTCTTTTTTTTTTTTTATTATAGCATTTCGGCCTCTGTATCTTCCGGCCATCATGTGGTGTCATATCTTTCTTATAATCACGTTCTACCTCATCGGTATATATTTTAACGCTATCATTGAGGAATACACCGTCCTCTCTGTCAAGTACAAAATGAACTTTTGAAAATGTCAGGAAAAAAACGTTTTAAGCGATCAGGATTTAAAAATATATCTTTTTTTTTTTTTCTTTTTTTTTTTAATTAAAATATTACAACTATAGAAGAAAATCAAACAAAATAGATTATTTTCTAATTTTCCTGATTTTAGATATATCTATAATTCTCAAAATGTGCGTGTATGAATGTGCGTGTATGAATGTGCATGTGCGTATGTGATTGGATGTTATTTATGCGTTTCCACAGTTTTCATCCGATTTTGATGAATTTTTTTTCTTTGATAGATAATACGTCAGTACCGGTTTTCAGTCCAACTTTGCTGGAAAAAATTCGAAAAAAAAAAAAATAAATCGAGAAACTAATTTTTTACACTTTGCGCAAAAATCAAAGACAAAATTTAATGTCTGTAAAAAACAGCGTACAATCAATTTAGAGAGTTGAAATGCAATGCAAAAGATTATTAGAATTCTAAAAAGAATTATATTATAAATAAAAATTATCGTACATTATTATTATGATGGTCCATGAGAGTGGTTCCTTACTTGCAAGATTGAGAACGCCCTTCATTCAAATTATTAACCCCCACCTCATTTTGGGATATTTGGCTTGGCACCCAAATGTCGTTACTAATATTGATTTTCGAGTGGGCTAACTTTAAACTTAATCTGCTCCAATTGAACGGCAAAAATTCCTAATAATGAAACACCCGGTCGAAGTTGGGTTATACTGCTAGTTTTATATAAAAATAAACTACATCTATTTTTAAGTCAAAAAAATCATAAAATATATCTTTAAAAATTGATGGGGTGATAGAAAATGATTCATTTAAAAGCAGACTGTTCAATAAATGGTGAGTTACATAGCGTCGTTCGAGTGTAGCACAAGGCAGCAACTATGGAGCATCTTTGTGAAGACTGAACTCACTGCCGAGCAAGATAAACTTATTAACCATTACACTACGTCAAAGAGCCCGACTCTTCAACAAATAAGTTTAGTCTACCTAAGACAAATTTATTGGAAACTATTTTTTCAACCTGATGACCAACAAAATCTAGAATTTGTTAAATATATAGCAATAACGTGGTAGATCACATAATGTAATAATAAACTCATTTCGCAAGCTATGAGTAATTAATTTGATCTTCTTAAGCGCTCTATAATTCTACCCGGCATTAAACTTGACTTTCTGTTAAATTTACTCTATTGGACAGTCGAATAAATATCAACATATCTTGATTGAATAGAATCATTTTTTTTTATATAAAACAATACAAGAAAGGCCAATATTATCAGGCCCGAAAAGATGGTGCCAACTGACATAGCCTACATTATTTTTTTTGATGGGTGGGGGGATAAAAACAAAGTTGAGTCTTTTTTGTAAAAGAGTCAAACACTAAATAGTAATCTTTTAAAGAAGGTTAATAAAATATTCATACAAATCAGATAAATGATACAATTTATTTATTTATATGTGATTTTATTTGAAATAGACCCACAATCTGTCGTGGGCATACGATATATTTTGCATGGACTTGAATATTATTTCAATCTCGAATATTGAAAATCAAGAATCCTCGCAAAATACACCTTTACCTGTAAAATCTGTTGCCAGAAGAATGCAGCCTGTGCGTTTTACAACCATGCAGCCAACGCCCTACAATCTGGACAAAAGTTGCATCAGTGAAAAGAGTTTGTAGATTAGAGAAAGCTAATAGTGGGTTAAACAAGTGGCCATATATATTCGGAAGTTTTGATACAACGGAGACTGAGTTGTTTCACCGTTTGAAAACTTGCTTAGAACTGTCAAATGTTTTAGTCTCAAACTTGATGGGAAATTATGAAGTCAATTTCCTTCTTGATTCATTTCACAAGAAGACGGGAATTATGACACAGAAATCCGAAGGTACATTAAATAGCGGAAGATACCTTCCAAAAGCTAAACAAAGCATTAAGAGAAAGGAAAATTTCGTTAAAAGCAAAAAGATATTGAGCTGCTTTGTAATATCAATCCTCCTATATGGCAGTGAATGCTGGACATTTCTTTAAAAATGAAAAGCAAACTTGAAACAAGAGATGAGATTCTACAGACGAATTCTAGGAATACAATGACCGGAGAATGTAAGCAAAATTTTAAAGAAAAGGAAAAGGAGCCAAAAATGCACATGTGCTTCATATCAGAAAGATACTGACGATATTTATAGAACATATAATGAGGAAAGAGGATTTGAAGATTTTTACACTCACAGGACAAAGACAGAGCGATACAGCGAATTATCTAACAGGAATGCGTTATTGGTTGACAAAACAGGGACTGGGAAGAATAGCAATGAGACAAACATTACTTAGAGCTACGAAGGATAGAAAGTTGTGGAGAGCCATAATCGTCACCTCCGGAAGCAATACGGTACATAAAATATAGGCCACGTAATTATCTTCAAACTAAAAGTTCACACTATTTTATTACTTGAAAAAGTGAAAAAGATTTTAAAAATACGTAAAATTCAAATAATTGATGAAAACAACGAGAGATGTCACGCAAGCAGCGGATTAAATGTTTGACGATGTGAGTTTGCAATCGAGGAGGAATTTAGGAAACATAAAATCTCTACGAAGAGACGAACACCTGAATAATTTCAGGGGGATGAAACAATTAATGACCCAGTCGAAGAGTTTTCAGTGGAAGTATTTTTCTTTTATCTATATCATTTGCAAAAGCGCAAAGATAGGTTGTTACCAGAAACGCTGAAAAACTTTTTTTAATCGTTTCACCCCAGGCAAGGCGGGAAGCCACTAACACGCAAGGGGTTACAGAGAGTTGGAGCTAGAGCAAATAGGAGTGATAGAGGAAAGGATGAAGAGAAGGATAAGGGATAGATTAGGGCATCTGGAGACGTCGATTGACGTTACATTTGAATAGTTGGAAATTATAGCTATCAGGGAAACAGGAAAAGGGGGAGTTCCACAGGCGAGAGGTGCGAGACATGAAGCTATTGGAGTAGAAGAGACGGTTACATTTAACAGTTTCGACAGTGAAAGGGTGTGAGCGAGATGCCAGCCTAGTAGAATGCTTAAATTCATGAAGTTTGGGAACCAGCAAAAGCAACTCCTCAGAGCAGTTGCCATGAAAATATTTGTAAAAAAGACAGAGGGAGGCGACGGCACGTCTGTGAGAGAACGACAGCAGAGGAGATACCAGATCAGGGCCAATTGCGTTACATATCCGTCTCTGGATCTTATCAAAAACCTTGAGACAAACATAAGGGGCACCAGACCATATATGGCAGCAATACGTTTTGGTTTAGACTAGTAATGTGCTGTAGTCTTCCCTTTTAAACTTCTGCAGCCTTTCGAAAACTCTGAACGAAGACCCCTAGAATCAGAACAAGTACTTCAACCTTACTTTGATATAATGTCAAGCTTACTTTGTACTTATAGAATCAAAACTCAGATAGGAAACAACTTAAAAATACCAAGTGGAGTTATCATAGTCGGATAGTAAGAACTTTTTAGCCTGGGAATACAGTCAATTTAAAGGGATGAATTATTAGAAAGAGTCCAGAAGAAAATAATAACAAAGAAGAATCAACAATATTATTCGTCCTGATCTGGCGACTCGGCTTAAGTCACTTACCCACCGCTTTAAGGTTATCTTTCTGTGTTTTTTTTTTTTAATAAATACTTTCATGATGAGCTCTTCGCTATGGTACCTAAACAGTGTGAATTTAAGCGTAATACTAGACTGTCGGCGAGATCTCATCAATTTACAGTTGAGCTAGCTAGATGTGGCCGCAACTTCTATGTTAACAGTTTCTTTTCTCGCACTTCTCGCTTGTAGTACTCCCTTCCGGCTCCATGCTTTCCCGACAACTTTAATCTTCAAGAATTTAAATGCAATGTCAATCTCTATCTACTGTCCTCTTGAATGCTCTTTTCTCTTTCTACTCATTACTAATGTTTCTGTTCCCAATTCCTCCACAACCTGTAACCCCTTATTTGCTATTGGCTCTACTGCCTTGTTTGCGATGACACCGATAAAAAAAAATGGCGCAAATCTGTGCTGCCTCTAAGCGAAACTGGTCCCTCAACCAGTATATGGCGTTCGACAACCGGGGGAGATGTTTGTCTTTCCGTGTCATTGGAGTTCAGTTGTTCAGACAAAGATAGTGCTGCTCATGGTCTGTGTAATTCCCTTCCAGAATTTTAATATCTTCTGTGCAGATCTTTCTATTTACTCATTTTTAGGGACCAGCATTCCTATATCGAACACGCTTTGTCTATGAGTCTGGGCTAAGCAGTCATTAGCGACAACGAGTATAACAAACTCAAACGTTTTTAATACAAAAACCTTCTAACCAATATTGAGGAGATGGAGAGGTCATCGTCGGTAACGATGGACTACCCATTGACAGTCCCGTATCCTTTGAAATACATTAAACTCTCAGAAATAAATATTTTTGATGCTCATCAGCTGAAAAGTTCATGTTACGCAATTAATGGCGCAATTAATGGCGTTTACAATTTTAAACTTAATGAATGCGTGTGCGAAACTGTCAGCCCATGACATCTATTTGTGTCTCTCTGCTCCTGCTCTTCAGATGTGCATCTGTTGTTTACGAATATTTTTCTTTGCACGCGTTTACATACGGGAATTTATCCTTAGCTTTTGAGCCTGTCGTTCGCACAAGTCAGTTTCGAATTCGTATTCAGTAAGTTTAAAATTGTAAGAATTAGACTTATTTCCACGTCATCAGTTGAGCTACATTAAATTTTTATGATGATGAATGTTAATTTTCTGAGATATCAACGGATTATATTATTCCTTTTCTAGATCGCTTGCTTGTCTCAGTAATATATTTTGTAAATTACTGAATTTTACGACTTTAATCTGTTGACACATTAAAAATGCACACATTCCGATTTTAACGACGCTTTGAAAACAGTCTCAATTTATGTTTTTGTATTAAATCCCACAAACTGAGTGTTTGATAATAGGGGTTATTTTTATTATGAAGTTGTAAAGTTTTTCCCATATTTTTAAATATTAACATGAATACAATATTAAATAAATGTAAATTTTTGATGACTTAAAACTTTTGCTTTTATTTATTTTGATGACGATGTTTTCGGATAAAGAGGGACGTTTTAAAGTTTACTCGACGAAAATCTTAGACCTAGTTCGCCACTGACCGAAAAATTTGTTTCTGTGGGCGTCATCTGCAAACTAAAGCTCGGGTTTGGCGCCAACGTCATTACATTTATTTTTTCTGTATTCGACATGAGCTTGTAGATTAGGGTATCTCGCTGTATCCCCTTACACCTGGTAGTCAAATGTGCATCTGCTATTTACGGATGTTTTTGTTTTAAATATTTTGGGGAGATTTTTTTTTTAAATTTTGAAAACTGAAGTTATTTAAGACAATCGCTTTAAGGCAACCATTCCTAATGTCAAAAAAGTCGTTTCTTGCCCCCAAATGGTTTTGGATAAGATACTGTGTACTTGTACGAGGTGGTGTGAAGAATTTCTCGGCCCAACCCACGTTCGAAAATCTAACCAAATCACCATCATACTTTTGTTATCAGGAAATCATTTCCTTAATTAATTGACAATAGATCTAGGTATGTGTGACAGTGTGAGCGTATTTGCGTGTCATATCACGTCGGAAAGGCACCAACTTGTTGAGGATCCGTTCTTACTTGGACTAAAAGCAATGACAAACAATATTTATAGATAAATACATGGGCTGTAATTACTTTTAGAGGTGAAAGGAAACAGAATAAATTTCATCAAGGTGGAGATATTTACATGTGTTTTATAAATGGCTAATAAAGGATTAACAAGAAATAAAATAGATTTGGATGCTTGTAAAATAACTGAAAGGAAAGAAGACATTAAATTATTACGCATTCTGTGTGTCGGTATGTGCGTGTGATACACGCCCGTGAAAGAGTTCAGTCAGCCAAAAAAGATATCCGCAAATCAGGGGAAAAGTTCTGTGTTGGTATTGCTACTACCACATTCTGAAAGAAAAGAGAGAAAAAGAGGAAGTAACAGAAACTGTCCTTTGTTTAACACCGTCATCTAACAGCGTCTTGGCATACCAAGTGGGGGTAATTCCACATATGCTAATATAAGCCGTTTCCTTATACAAAAATATTCGACATTAATGACCGAGCAGCCATTGCTACTATCGATTTAAATGCATAAAATATTCTGATTGAAACAATTTTTCAGAAAAATAGGTCTCTCAAGTCCAGTAACTCTTGCCGCTCTTTTCAGTATTGATGGAGGGTTTCCTTCCTAAGTAGTGTGAAATGACAACATCTTGATTATGTCATTATTTTCTCTTCGCGTTACATGTGCTATTCATTTTAATTGTTGCTGCTGCTGTTGTTGAAAATCCTCAAATAATACGGTTTCTCTAATTTGGTAAAATTCTTTCTTTATGATTCTATAGTACCAATTCACGCGGTTCGAAAAAAGAGAGTCCTCTCTAAGACCTACAGGATACATTTGAAGGAAGCCATTTTTAATCATTGAGCTAAGAAGTTGTATACAGTTTAGACATTTGAACAGGTTGGGTGCCATGCATGACATCCATTTGAAAGTCTCGATTAAACAAGGTTCAAATTTTTAAAATATTGAAAACCTAACGATGTTTTTACTTCTGTATGTAAATACATGTTACATACTCAGGATCATACTCAGGTGCAAATTACGAAGACAAAGTTAATGTAACTGTGATCGTTGTGATCTGAGGATGATCTCCGAGGAGGTCGAAAGTGTTTGTTTTTTTCTTTCTTTTTTTTTTTTCTTTTTTTGTCGTTTCATCCCAAGCAGGGCGGAGATGCTATTGGTACGCAAGGGGTTACAGAAAGTGAAGGGTAGAGAAAAGACTGGGTATACAGGGGACTGGGGAAAGGATAAAATCTGAACTGAGTTCAAGAAAATGCTGATTGACATTGCATTTAATTTTTTGAAGAGTGTAGTTATCAGGAAAGCAAAGAAACGGAAGAGAGATCTACAGCTGGGAAGGGACGAGAAAAGAAACTATTGGAGTAGAAGTGGAGGTTACATTTACCTTATTCAACAGTAAAATGGTGGGACCTAGATGCCAATCTAGTAGCACGCTTGAACTAATATCGTCCGGGCACCAGGTAAAAAGCTCGTCAGATCAGTAGCCATGAAAATATTTGTAGAAAAATCAGAGGGAATTCACATGACGTCGACGAGAAAGTGACTGAAGTTGAAATGCCAAGTCAGGATAAATTACATTGCAGATCCCTTTTTGGATTTTGTTAAGAACCAGCAGGAACAGCTGACCAGATATGGCAACAGTACTCAATGCACGAAGGAATGGTAGATTTGTAAATGTGCAAGATGGACTGACGAGAAAAACCTTTTGGCACGACACAGTGACCAAACTTTCCTTGCAGTAGATGCAGCTATTGATTCAATGTGGTCGTTCCATTTCAAGTCAGTTGAAAACGTGAGGCCAAGAAGGAGCAATGTGTTGCTCTCAATGAGTCTGGCATCAGCGAGGCTGATTGTGGGCAGGAAAGTTTCTCTATAGTGGTTAAAGGAGAGCAGTTTCGTTTTAGAAGCATTAAAATTTACGAGCCATTTCCTGCTCCAGTTAACCATTGATTGGAGGACCTTTTCGAGAGTAACGGCCAGGTTAACTGACGGGTTTGCTATTGAGACTAGAGTAAATGGTAGTATCATCAGCATAAATGCCTACTTGGGAACTGATGTCACCAAAATCATTAATGAAGATCAGAAACAGCGTAGGATCCAGGATAGGATCCTTGAGTGACACCCGTGTTTGTGTGAAAGGATCTGGAAGCGAGAGCGTTCAAAACGCCGTTCATTTCACGATTTGATACAAATAAGTGGATTAAATCAAGGAATATCCTAGCAAAGCAATCTACTGGAGTAAATGGTAGTGTCATCAGCATAAATGCCTACTTGGGAACTGAAGCCATCAGGAAGATCATTGATGAAGATCAGAAACAGTGTAGGACCCAGGATGGAGAAACACCCGCCTTTGCGTGGAAGTATCTGGAAGTGAGCCCGTTCAAAACGACATTCATATTACGATTTGATAGGAAATATTAGATTAAATCAAACAGTCGTCCTTTAATACTGTAGCCTTGAAGCTTACCCTGTCAAGTGCCTTCGAGATATCTAGAGCCACGGCTCGAGCTTCGCCATTACTATCAAAAGCTTGATATACATATTCAGTGACGGTTGTTAGCACATTTGCGGTAGACCTGGCAAAACGGAATCCATATTGTTTGTCAAAGAGTAGGTCGTGAGATGTAAGATGCTTAAGATTGTTTCAGCAAGGATTAAAGTCTCGAATACTTTGCCGAAAAGTGGTAGAAGACTAATAAATAGGGCGATAGTTTGAGGTGTCAGAAGGTTCTCCAGAGTTCTTCAAAATAGGAACTACAGACGATGACTTCCAACAAGCGAAAAAGCAGGAAGCAGCGAGGTAATAATTGTAGAGTTAGTAGAGAACTTGAGCTAGCTTGGGAGGGGTGCACATTTCTTTAGGACGACGAATGGTATCTCATCGCCTCCACTTGCTTTATGAGAGTCTAATTTAGAAATAATGCCCGAGACTTGGGACGGGGTTATACGCATACCACTCGGTAGTACTTGGGTTAACAAAAAGTACGACGCCTTCCTTGATGAATTTCAACAATATCAAGAAGCTAATTAGAGAACTAGAAAGGAGTATTATAAAAAAAAATAGACATGTCTATAATATACAATAAAACATGCTTGAATGAAGATATGCTGCATATATATATAATAATTATTTTTTAAAAATATGATTCCTTCGCGACATAAGAGTTCTCATGTTTTAAAAACGAGAGCCGAAAACCTCAATATAATTATTAAAATTAAATTAAGTTAAAGTATCAAGCCCTGTTTCATCCTCAAGCGAAAATTTAGGAAATTCCAAAATTTGCGCTTGAGGATGAAACAGGGCTTGATACTTTAACTTAATTTAATTTTAATAATTATATTGATGTTTTCGGCTCTCCTTTTTGAAACATGAGAACTCTTATGTCGCGAAGGAATCATATTTTTAAAAAAAATTAATTATAATTTAAGCTCTACTTCTGTATGGAGCACTGTTTTTTAAAAATAAAAACAAATATACTAAAGAACTCCGGATTATTTACCTAACGTGTTCTTGCCTATTTTTCTACATATCTGCATATATATGTGTGTGTGTGTGTGTGCGATTTTTTTTTCCAGAGTCTGTTTTGACGAGCAAGTACAGAAAACATTAGGAATCTGACCCACCTCACAAAAACGTTTACTTACCTCTAGTGTATAAGACTAACTTAAATATCTTTGTTAACAAGGCGCCTTTTGTCCTGATTGCATAAACAGTTGGTAAAAAGAGTAAAACAAATTCTCAATAAACAATCACATCACAGATCTGTTTTTTTCTGCTTTAAAAATTAGATTCTAACGCTTTTTTTTTTATTACTCAGCATATTTGCATGACGTGTTTGAAAAATATAAATCTCATTGTATGATTTCAGTAAACTATTTTTTTTTAATTTTATCCCCTTGATTGTCGATGGAGTATCAAACAATTGTCAAGCAATTCTTGGATTTTTGATTAATACAAATTAGCGTCCCGTTGCACACTTTTGTTGGAAGAGTTCAAGTGTCAAGAATGCAGGTTGGATGATTTCTTCAAAGAAGTAAACATGTTTACACTGCGATGTATCGTTTCTGTAAGAGCGGTGTTCGTATTTGCAATGACTGAGGCATCTGAAGCATTCTGAAGAAGCAGCCTTGTTGTTGTCGTCGTCTGGTCGATCACACAATTCTATTATCTTATTCTCTTTTCTTTTCCTTATTAAACATATTTAAATATTTCGATCCATAAATTTTACAGTCAAGCACAACCGCACACACTCTCACATTTATATCAGTTACGTAGATGATCACACTCAAAGGCACGTGCTCTTTAACAATCGATTCTCAAATGGTTCTTCTATTTGACAGCAGATTAGCCGATCCTAATTTAAATTAATTTCAGTTATGTTAAAACTGTTTTTTTAATATTTGAATTATAAAGATATTTTGAAAAAAGGAAAATCGGTTTCAAGAATTTCCGTTTCTGTTTATCAACTAAATTCTTTAAAAAATAAAGTATATCTTCATTTTATTCAATTATATATTCAACATTACTTGCAAGGACTTGCTGCCACATATCAATCAGCTCTTCCATACCTTTTGAGTGAAATTCCTCAGCTTTTGATGTTCAAAAGTTATCGACGGACTCAAATATGGTTTTCAATAGAGAAAAAAAAAAGTTTTGCCGCAATCGTGAAAATTAATAATCGGTCGATTCAAGGCCAGGATAAATATGGCGGGTGGTATAAAACAGACCAATCAGCTTCTCAATTTTTTTTTTTTTTACTTTTATTTTTGCTGTACTAAGTCTTGAGTTGTCACAGAACAACATTTTTATTTTAATTCACTGTAGGCTGTCACTGCTGTATAAATACTAAGGTATGTTAGTGTAATCCAAATTTATTAACTACTAAGCATGGTTAGTAGTTAGAATTCGTCTTTACAATTGGTTCGCAAAAAGCGAAATTACTCCCTACACAACCTAACAATTAGATAATTTAAAAATTGAATCCCTTTTTCGTATGTTTGTTGTTCACACAACGCTTCGACTGATTTATTCTTGTGTAATTCTTTAAGAAAAAAACAAGCCTCTGTTTCTCAAGTGTAAAAACCAATCATCACTTAACTAAATTTTTTTTTTTATGTAACAGCGCCAATGATATTAGAACTATTAGTCTACCCCGATGATATTACAACTCATTGATGTTTCTATGAATATATTTGCGAAAAATTATAAAATAAGTGTAGAACAAAAATGGTTGATATTTATTTGTAGAAATTCAACAAAATTGAATAAACAATATGAATGCCTGCGTAAAAGACGACAGTTGACGTGGATGGATGTCGTTGAATTGGTGCGAGATAGTAGACTAAACATTCTTTCTCAAGAAAGGCGTGAAAATATGTGAAAAGACATGGTCAAATCCATACAGTTATGCCGACACCGTTTTAACATGACGGTAAAAACTACGACTTGCTAATGAGTGAAAACCCTTCCTGGATGGGAATTCTAGTCGAGCTGACTGAATTTTTTACGGCTTATCAATCATTTGGAGTTTACTTAAAGGCAGAAAATATTTTGAAATTTTTATTTTTTATTTTTTTATACTAATGATTTTTTTTATCCAAGTCCTACTCATTAACCTATAGCTGGGAGCGGGGAAGACTCATACATTTCCCAAGAGTATTTGCGCGTGAGTGAATATAAAGAACCTGACTGGAATTGGAACTCGGCTGTTCCTATTTCCAATTCCGAGCCGATTTCTATTACACCAAATGCCTATCCAAGATTGGTATTTCCCAAGCGGCTGCCCATTTAGGCACTGACCAAGCTCAACGTTGCTTAACTTCGGTGATCGTACGAGAACCGATGTTTTTATGTGATACGGCCGTAAGCCGTGGTCGATCCGAGCTGATAATTTCAGTCCTGATTGGTTCATGCGGATAAGTCAAGTGTTTCCTCCTCCTCCTGTTGTTGTTTCTTTTTAGCGGTTTAATTTTTGATATTTAAGGCAAATACCGTACAAGCTGAGCATATAAGACGTCTCCCAAATTTTCAAGTTAAAATGTAAATTTCGAGCTATATTCGCCGTAGAATCCCACTCCCACCCAAATCGTATTTTGAAATGTATTGAATTTATTAAATAAATTCAGTAAGTATATACTTTCTTTTCACTCCAATTCTAATGAGAAAAAAAAAAGCGGTGGGTAGATATTGTTAATTAGCTACCAGTATCTACGATACTTAATGAGTGGGTGCTGTGCTTTTGTTAGGCTATTATGGTAGCCTGAACGACATTTCCCCGTCAACCATCCACTGTTCTTGAAAGCGATCTTTAAACGACTTGTTGAGACGCACATCCAGTTGTGTTTTATTGTTCAGCATCATCAAATAAAAAAAAAAAAAAAAAAAAGTGAACCAGGAATGAGGATACCGTCAAAAAGGCACCCATGCTAACAAATTACCATAAACCACAGGATTTAAGGTTCACATTTTATACCTGGAGTATAAGACAGACCCCTATTTGTTTGTTTTTTCTTTTGTTTTTTTGTTTTGTTTTTTGGTGCTGGGATCCCGGTTAAAAGGTCGCCTGGTACGCCGATATGTCTCAATTTAGCGGTAAAAGTTACACAGGTCTTCCATTTTATTTAACTATTTAATGAGAATATTAATGCCATTCTCCAAGTCCATTTTAAAATAACTGACTTTTTGTTTTCAAAATTTTCTAAAATACTCTTAATTTTAAACAAACTCGAGTACCAGTTTCTTTGATTCATCTCCGTGTCACCTCATGCAGCAAGCGATATGCTGCGGACAAATAGATTTACTTGTACTATTTTGCAGTTGATTTAACACTTAACATTGTAAGTATGATTCAGTACTAATGGTCGCAGCTCCTACTAGCAACTGCAGTATTCAACTAACTAGACTAGTTGATTGTATCGCTTATCATCCGCAACTGATCAATACATATCAAGCCAAAGTATCGATCTGTTGGTGCTTGCCTATCTATACACACTGGAGAGCTGCTGGCCACTCCTAATGTTCTCTCAATGAAGTTTGCTCTTCTAGGTGACTAAGGCTATGTTTGGGTCCTAACCATTGACCTCTCTGGCTAGATTGGACCTGCCAGCATAGATCTCCGGATCATAGCTACACGCAAGGCCGTTAATCATGGAGTGACATTTATTAGAAAAAAACGGTTATCATTAAATTTTAATTAGTTGTCCTTTCGACTTGAATCTGTAGCGTTCCTATCGGTTTTTATCAGTTCGTTTTTGCATTCTACGACCGTTAAGTATACAATAAGTTGGAAACAGGATCTTCTAACGACGCTTGAACTAACATCCTCACCATGTGACAAAAATTTTTTATAGACGAGTGTACGAAAACTAAACAGCAGGCATAATTCATATATAATCATCACATTCCGTGGTGCTAACTTAATGGCTGTAGGAATGTAAAAAACGACTTGAGGGTGAGGACAAAAAGCAATAAACAAAAGACGAAATAAAGCCAACACTAAAGTTAAAGTAAAAACTACGCAAAGATTCATAATTACTCAGTTATTTTAAAACATGTAGACAAGGCATTTTTCTGTGTGAGGCGAGAGCTGGCAAGTTATTTGTTGCTTGCGAGAAAAGAAAACTAGATAAACGCAATTCATTTTATTTGAAAGATCAAATGACAGAAATAGAACGCGGCGTTTTATTTTCGGGTGTTACGTAATTGCAAGCAAAGAACGCTGCCGAAGAAAGCCACGTCTCTGTCGTTACGCGGCAGCTTTTCACAGCAGAGTCTGGAATTTTGACGCATTCGATTACATAAGTTGTACGGCAGCAGCAGCAGCAGCAGCAGCAACCAAGGAATTGTATGAAGTGCCACGGTCAAGGACAACACTTGGTTTCCCTGGAGGATATCGAATAACGAATTTTCTACCAAACACACAAAGCAATTAACAGGAATAGAGGTCATTTCTTTCTATTTACTCATTTACCGCACACACACACACACACGCGTGTGCGCATACAAACACACGCACACATATATATGATTCTGGGTAAATAGAACACCAGTTACAAAAACTAGCTGCTTGGTATGAACAATTGTTTAAGACCGGATTCAGACGTGGTATTTTGTCCTTTTTATGCAAATCCTTTTCAAAGTGACAGCTTATTAAAAGGATCAAAATTCATAGTCTACTACACACACACACATTATATATATATAAATATATATATATATACATACACACACACGATAAGAATATTTAGTGATTTTCTAAGCATTGCTTATATGCGACACAAGGCCGAAAGTATGGGGCACTCAGTGAGGATCAGACTCACTATTCAGTCATAACTGAATTAGTGAGACAAGCTTGCTAACCACTACACCACACCGAGATGATCGAAATAGATATATATATATATATATATATATATAAAATTTTAAGTTATACTATATTATAGGTAAAAGTGCTCAGAGATAAAGCGTATATAAATGTAAAATTGGACACAGGTATCAACAACAAACAGCGACAGTCTGTTTCATGCTTGAACACAATCTTCAGGCGATCCGATTATTAGTTGCATCTTTTATGCTAATATATGTGCCGATTCGCCTTAGAAGAAAAATAAAATGCATGAATAAATAAGTCTCACTCTTGTGTGGCCTCGTTCCCAATAAACATTACATGGCATCCCGTTAGACCGTTTCAAATTTCCAGCATAGCAATGAATACCAGGATGTAGAGAAAGGAATTCTAATTCCCACGTTGACAACGCATTAGTTCTTGATAATGACTGCGATGGTCAAAAGTACTGGAACAAAATAACAAAAATGAACACCTTATTCGGAAAATAAAAAAAAATTATGAGAAAATTAAACAGACAGACCTTGTGGGTTCTTTTGAATCAAACTTGTTTGAATGAATACTTGCTGCCTAAATATGCCTCGACAACAAGTTTCCCCCCTTCGTTAGATAGCTAAAAAGGCACCTTTGGGTCAGAAGATTTGTCTTCCCTTCTCAAATGAAGACGCCTACTTGACTACTAAACGAATACGAAACGCGTGGTCAATAGAAAAAGTTTTCCAATTTCTCATATATATATATATATATATATATATATATATGCTTTGAAGAAAGTGGACGTCATATCTAAGGCACCTTTCGGCCAATATTTAATATAAATGAATACAAAGACAATAAAGTGACTGAGGAAGAAAAGGTGGAACTCGACTAAAAGCAATTTTAATTATATTAATTAAAATCGAATGAGTTACCTTGGCTTGGTAGGAAATGTCAGCTACTACTGAACAAAATTTCAGCGTCTATTCTGTCCACATACAATGCTGTTAAGTTGCGCACGGTTTTTCATACTAGAACCCTGCTTCCTTCCTTTTCTAAAGATAGGATGTGCTATTTTCATAAAAACTCTGTTGTTTATAAATTTAAATGCCGTTGCGACGCGGTTTATATAGGACGTACCAATCTAAGGTTGTATATTTATTTTGTAAAAAATACAAAATTGTGGCACACGGCCGAATGGGGAGTGGGGAGAAGGCTGGTCTTTCACTAGCTATCCTATTCCTAGTTAACCACAATCATGACCCATTCATTCATTACAATTACCCATTCACCACAAGAACTCATCCATCCCCTTCCAAATCTGCACACACCACAATACCACAAATTCACAAGGGTCCTACAAAACACCCCATGGATTATAAATTTATAATGTTCATATATATATATATATATATATATATATATATATATATATATATATATATATATATATATATAACATTTCATGACACATGAAATGCTGGGGAAGGGATATGAACTCATAAAAGAAACTCAAACTGTCAACTGAAGATAAATAAAAGAAAACAATGTTAGTAGGAACCGTCCACCCCTCAAAATAATAAGAGTTGCCGCTGTATTCTATCGATAGATAGAATCAAGAAGCAAACTCACTAATGGAATGGGGAGGGTGAGAAAAAAAAACGGAATGGGAAATTCAAAGGCTGACTCAGCCGAGAT
This sequence comes from Acanthosepion lycidas, assembly GCA_963932145.1. NCBI lineage: Eukaryota > Metazoa > Mollusca > Cephalopoda > Sepiida > Sepiidae > Acanthosepion > Acanthosepion lycidas. Next base: position 5,898,176 of record OZ010571.1, read on the forward strand.
GAAAAACAAAGGAACAGAAAAAAAAAGGGGGAGGTTGGGAATCTCGACATGAATCATAACAGAAAAAAAAGGCCAGAACAAGACTTATTCACACTAACTAGGAACACAAAACAGTGTCTAACTTAACCGGGGGAGGGTCCACAGGAAACCGCCCCGGTTCGTTAGGGGGACTTAAAAAAGAAAATCAAGGCTAGCCCCGTCCACCCGAACCAGGCTCGCCTCAGTCACCCACCTTTCATTGAAATCTGTCGAAATCAAACGCTTTCGATCAGTTCTGATTTTCACCCTAAGCTGATCCTTAAAGAAAACAATCAGATCCTGATACGAATGACGTTCATTTCGCAAGATTCCGTTCTCTCGCGACTTCCACACCACCATTCTAGCCACGGCTAGCAACGCAAAAAACACCATCCGTTTTACCCCGGAGTACGGGGGCGACACATTGTCACACGCATACGCGAGATCAATGGACACGAGCTGATCGGGAGTGATACGAGCCGTCAACTCGCCGACATAATCCCAGAAAGGGCGTACCTGAGGACAATGGTAGAAGGCGTGCGAAGCCGTTTCTTCTAAACCAAGGTCACACCGATGACAATCTGGCAAATCTGCCACGCCCCATCTGAAGAGTACGTCATTGAGAGGTAGCACGTTCCGAATCAATCGCCAGCTAAGCGAAAACTCAGTAGTTTTCAAGTGTATCTTAGATGTGGCACAAGGCCGAAAGTATAGGGCGCCAAGTAAGGATCGAACTCACTACTCAGTCATAATAGTTTTAACAAGACAAGTTTGCTAACCATTACACCGCCTCGAGGTGCCCGCACCAATCTAAGGTTGGAAACGAGGGTGGCGCAGCATGTTCCTGTTTTTGTACGTTCAGGCAGTTCCGGCCAGCCTATAAGAACAACTCAGTGAGTCCATCAATCAGCAATTGGGCAACATTTGCTGGACAATGACGCTTGTGCCGCTGAGTACGAAGACACATGGTTTTCGATATTACAGAGCGCTCGATCTATACATCATCTTCATGTTTCTGAAGCCGTTTACATTAAGTGTCAGCAACCCAGTCTGTGCAGACAGAAGGAACACTTTTTACGTTCCTTACGTCCGTTGGAGGGTCTGTGAGTTTCCCTTTTTTCTATTTTGCATACTCTTGTAGAACTATTTATTGATATCCCCCCCTCATTCGATTTGAATTTATATAATTAAAATTTGTCTTTGAGTCGAGTTCCACCCTTCCCTCCTCAGTCACTTTATTGTCTTTGTATTCATTTATATTAAATATTGCCAACGAATATATTTGGTAAAGCGTTGGCCGAAAGGTGCCTTAGATATGACGTCCACTCACTTTCTTCGAAGCTATATATCAGTTCCTCGGGTACAAATCGGTTATATATATATATATATATATATATATATATATATATATATATATATATATATAAATAAAGAGAAGAGACAGATTAAGAATCCACTGTTCTTAGCATTTACTTTTTTTTTTAAAAAAAAAACAAAGTGCTCGGTATAACGTAGAGCAAAATATAATAATATTTTTATTATAAAATATTTTACATCGCTACACAAAAATGTTTCAGAACATTATTATTATATATAGAGACAGACAGACAGATGTGGGGAAAGAACCGAGTTCGAATTCCAGTCGAGTTTGTTACATTGACATATGCACGAATACCTTTGGGTAAGGTATGTATCCCTCCCTACCCTGGCGATGGGTTAAATAATAGTACAAACATTTCTCTTTAAATTTGGTTGTTAACAAGTCTTGGAGAATGACAACCCTGAAAGTCAAGAAGGTAAAACGGTGATGTTATCGTTTGGGGTTAGATTTAGGAGTATAAGACGGTAGGAACTGAATAGAAAGTGGTCAAAATGATGACTAATCTAAAATGTACCTTGATTAAAAAGGACACGAAGAAAGGGCTAGGCA
>OZ010571.1:5905123-5910123 GCA_963932145.1 Acanthosepion lycidas
GTAAATATAGTTTTTATTTAATAAAAACAAGTATCACTTAACCGCTAAAAATTAATACAATATTTTAAAACTTGTTAAATCAATCTAATTAACATCTTTAAAAAATGAAAATAATTCTTGTAAAAATTAATTATTCATCTTTCATATTCATTTTTCTTTTAATGCAATTAATGCCCATAATATATTTTATCAATAAAAGCAATTAAAAACATTTCTAATTAAATAATGTCTTAGTTTTATTGCATTTTTTTTTATTTTACTATTTAGAACAAATTTTTTGTTATTGTGATCCGTGTTATTGTGATTTCTAAATCAACGCAACGGACGCTGAAATTTCACACACGAATTTATGGTGACCAAGTGAAGCCAAAGGAACGAGGTTTTTAACCAACGTTTCGAAGCTTCTAAAAAGTTTTGCAAAAAAAACAAACAATTTGATCTTTCCTCTTAATAATAACGCAACGATTTTGACGATAGAATTTTTTATTAAGTTTTGCCCATTTTTTTTCACTTTTTAGCGAAATATATAAAATTTTCCGTGTGTTTTCCAAGCGCTTTCGGCTGTACTTTTAGCCATTATGAAGAATGAATTTTATTTTACTTTTAACTGAACATGGCCAATGAACAATGTGCTGACCATGTTTGGAAAATAAAAACATTCCAATAATTCTAGAAATATACATAAAAAATCTATACATTCAGTTAAATGAAAAATAAAATTCATCCTTGATAATGGCTAAAAATGTAACCGAAAGTTTGTGGAAAACATTAAGACATTTTTATACAATTTATATCCTGAAAAGAAAAAATTGTACGAACACATAAAAAAATTATATTTAAAAAAAAAAAACTCAACCACTGCACATTGTCAGTTGTTTTCAACGAAACTTGCATAAAAGAGGGATTGCTGCCCACATATACAATATATATATATATATATATTCATACACGTTTTATTAAATAATATAGACAAGTGTTGTCTATTTATTTTATGTAATTTTTTTTCGTAACGTCTGATAAGTTTAATAACATTATCGTTGAACGAAGAAAGAAATTCACAATATTGATCCATATTTTTTTAATACAATCTAAGCTTTCGGCTTACATAAGCCATTATCAAAGATGTCAATTACAACATATTAAGCAATATACGGTCACGACAGTGATGATAGTCTGTCATTGTTTACATAGATGATTTCTAAGCAACGATAAACACGTGCATATAAGACGCTAGAAGCGGAAATCGCACCGCATCTCATGACGTCACACAGGACCACACGAGAGTGAATTGGAGAAGTATAAAGTATGGTAAGCCATTGGTATAAACCAATGGTTTCTGTTACCAATTATAGACATTTAAGAATATTTGTAGAGATGCCATAATTGATTTTGTTTAGGTTGGGTTTGAACTGTTTGATGTATAATGCTTCAAGGATTTTTAGTTTTTGTCTATTGTTTTCATGTCGAAGTATAATTGTGTTTTCGACAAGTATTTTACGGAATTGTGTGTGCGGGCAGGCATGTCGTTTTAAATGCCTAAAAATGTTAGTTTTCATTCAAATGTAGTGTCAAGCGTCGTGAAAGCGAGTTTGTGGTGTGACCAACATAAATATTATTTAATTCGTTGGAGATACACTTTCCCAAAGTACACTTGAATTTATAAACTGTTGGTTTTTTGCAAATCGCTAACCGCGGGAGAAGAATCATTGCGAAGAATTAAGTTGGATATACTAGATTTAGTGTAGTATATGATTATTTTTTTTTAGAATTTACTAAATTTTTTAGTATATTTTCATCTTGTTTATAATTAGTATGCATTTGATTACGATATAGGAGATTAATATGTTTGAGATCAGGAGAAGCAGTATTATGTACAATTAGTACTTAGTATTGAGATTTCTAAGAAAGCATCTTATTTGTTCATCGACTATATAGTTTGGAAAGCTATTATTAAGTGTCTGTTTTATATTCTTTAGTTCACTGTAAAAAATCTGTTTTGTGGATGAATTAGTTTCTGCATGATGTATTAGATTCTTTATAATTGCTATTTTGTAGTAATATGGGCATTCGCTCTTGTAGTTAAGTGTACATGAATTTATGCTTGTAGGTTTTTTGTATGGCGAAATAGTAAATTTATTATTTGTGTTTATCAATATGTCAAGGAAGGGGATTTTATTATTAGTATTGAGTTCATATGTGAATTTAAGGACAGAATTATTTTGGAAACGTTTTTGTAGTTGAATTATTTCATCTGTATTTTTAACTAACATAAGAATATCATCAACGTATCTTAGGTAGATTGATGTTTTTTTAAATCTGTAAATATCTTATTTTCGAGGTTCGACATGTAGAAATTGCTAAATGTCGGACCCAGTACTAAACCCATGGAGACACCATCACGTTGTATATATATATATATATATATATATATATATATATATATATATATATATATATATACATATTGTTATTATGATCGAAGAAAGGGACTTCAGTAATACAAGCTAATAGTAGTTTTCTTAATATATTAGGATTAATTTTAAGTGGGGGTAAAGATTAGTTACTGTATATATTTCTTATAATTATGTCAATAGTTTTACTAACAGGGACATTGGTAAAAAGTTTTCAACACCAAGTGAAGCCATGATTTCATTGTCGGGTTTTTTTCACTTTTTAGGATTTGGATTAATTCTAATGTTGACTTAACACTATATTTACTAGGAAGGTAGGAAGTAATAAGTTGGTTAATGTATTTTGTTAGATGATATACAGGAGTTGGAATTTGCGATATGATAGGGCGGAGAGGATAGTTAGGTTTATGTGTTTTTATAGTGCCGTATATGTAGCCAGGTCTATAATCACCAACAATTTTAGGGAGTTTTAAAGAGTTCTGTTCAGCATTATTAGCATTAATAAGTTTATTAAGCTTTGATTTTAGTTGGTTGGTCGGGTTCTTGTTAAGTTTTTTAAACTTTATGTGATCATGGAGTATGTGGTCAAGTTTTTTGTTGTAATCTAATTTTTTGTTGTAATCTAATTTTTTGTTGTAATCTAATTTTTTGTTGTAATCTAATTTTTTGTTGTAATCTAATTTTTTGTTGTAATCTAATTTGTTTAGGATGATAAAAATGTTGGTCTTATCAGCTTTTTTTTTTTGTTTTTTTTACGATAATGTCAGGGTGGTTGCGTAGTTCTTGTGCGGCAATTTTCAGTTGTTTAGAAAGTATTTTTGAGGAGTTTCTGCTTTTATCATGCCGATCCTTGAATGCCTCGGCCTAAAGCAAGTCTTTAAATTCTGGTGTAGTTTCTATTAGTTGTTCATCCTGGAGTTTAACAATGTTTTGGTATAGGGTCTCAATTTCTACTTTTTTAAAAAGTCGATTGTACTTACGGTATATATAGCAGTTAGGTCCAAGGTTAAGTAATTCTTTTTGGTGTTTAGTTAGTTCATAGTTGGAAAGGTTAATGTATGTATCAGTTTTGTTAGGAAGAGTGAAATTACCTTTGTATAATGTATTCAGTTTTTTTTATAATTTTAAATCGGTGTTGAGCTTCAGATTTGTTGGTAATTTCCGAGAGTGAACGTGTAATTTCCTCCTGTTGGTCCGGGGTAGTTATATCCTGTAGTTTATCATAAATGTCCTGTTTGTTGCTGTTAAGGTTGTTCAATTTTTCTTTTGCTATTTCAATTTGCCTTTTCAAAAGACTACATTTATAATTCCAAGTATTGATAGTATTGTGGGCTGCTGGATCATGTAATTTAAATTGTGTGTATTTAGGCAGCATCTTTTCATTCATACACGTTTATAAAATAAAAATTTATGCTGATCACACCACAAACCTGCTTTCATGACGCTTGACACTAACATTTTTAGGCATTTAAAACAACATGCCTGCCCGCACACAATTCCGTAAAATACTTGTCGAAAACACAATTATACTTCGACATGAAAACAATAGACAAAAACTAAAAATCTTTGAAGCATTATACATCAAACAGTTCAAACCCAACCTAAACAAAATCAATTATGGCATCTCTACAAATATTCTTAAATGTCTATAATTGGTAACAGAAATCATTGGTTTATACCAACGGCTTACCATACTTTATACTTCTCCAATTCACTCTCGTGTGGTCATGTGTGACGTCATGAGATGCGGTGCGATTTCCGCTTCTAGCGTCTTATATGCACGTGTTTATCGTTGCTTAGAAATCATCTATGTAAACAATGACAGACTATCATCACTGTCGTGACCGTATATTGCTTAATATGTTGTAATTGACATCTTTGATAATGGCTTATGTAAGCCGAAAGCTTAGATTGTATTAAAAAAATATGGATCAATATTGTGAATTTCTTTCTTCGTTCAACGATAATGTTATTAAACTTATCAGACGTTACGAAAAAAAATTTACATAAAATAAATAGACAACACTTGTCTATATTATTTGATGAAACGTGTGTGAATGAAAAGTTGCTGCCTAAATACACATATATATATATATATATATATATATATATATATATATGTATATAAATACACACACACACACACATGGCGATTGAAAAGTAACACCCCATTATACAATATCTATAATTCATTAACTATAATTTTTGCAAGAAATGGGTATGAGAGGAAAACGTTTAGTATGGGGTTTTATTTAAAATTCCATATTGGCACCAGATTTCGCTACCAGCTTCTCGAGCCGTCACGGATCGTGTCCACTGATTTCCCAAGGAACTCTTGTGGTATAAAAGGCAGAACTCCTTGTATTTTCCCTTCAAGTTCTTCCAAAGTCTTTATGTCGTATAGTAGACTTGCTCCTATAACAAACCCCAAAGAAAAAAGTCCCAGTGTGTTAAGTCTGAACTCCTGGCTTGCCCATTCATACATAAAATAGACGGTTACTTTTCAGTCACCTTGTGTGAGAGTGGGTGAGTGAATATATATATATATATATATATATATATATATATATATATATATATTATATATAT
>OZ010571.1:5915123-6020123 GCA_963932145.1 Acanthosepion lycidas
GAAGAAGACCAGAATGGCCGAAACGTCGTTAATATGGAAATAAAGATGAGAAAAACAGACCCAACAGTGTAAATAGTATAAATAATTACAATCCCTAATATCGGAAATAGAGACAAATCCTGAAGAAGACCGGTGCCTACAACGGCCGAAACAGTAAATATGGCAATAATGATCAGGACAACAGCCCGAACGAAGTAAACAGTGTAAACAGTATATATTCGTGTATAGCCGCGAAATAAAAAAAATCGATGATGAAATGGGGACTAGTATTGTATTTGGGGGTAAGATTTTGTGGAGACGGCAACGCTAAACATGACCCATAAGGAGTTGATATGCCATTAATCAAAGTGTTGACGGACATCACAATGCCGGCACTCCAATGACAAAAGACAATCTTGGATGATGTTGTCTGTTTCTTCAGATAAATATTTTCCTAATCTTTTAAGATTACTGGGTAGTTCAAAATTATGTAAAAAGTGCGCTCACGCGATATATGTCTAGTAATTTTTACATATAATTCTTCCGTAGAAAAAAAAAGATAAAGTTCCGACTGTCAGTCAAAGAATTACCACCAAAAATGTATTTCTACGATATTTTAGACTAAAAGTAAGTAATATTTGTTTCAAATCAAAAAAGAATTACATTGTGATGATAGCTGGCTAAATGGTGCTAAAATCATTGTTTCGTGATTTCAAAACAAAAATTCCTAGTCAATTTGTTAGTTTTGAAATAAAGCAAAGTATTTTGCTTATTGGAAATATTAAATTTAATCTATCAGCTTGAAATTAAAACTAAAATAAAAGCTTCAAGAAAGATTTTTCCCCTTTTTTAAATTCATTTTAAAACTTAGGTATCGCGTTTCCGTCCAGTTTTTATTTGTTTTCATTTTTTCCTGCATTTGTGTAGTGAGTTCTCTAATTAATTTTCCTTTATTAAATGTTGCATTCGGTATGTATTTATATTCGGTGTATATTTATACCGGATGGCACCGTTATTGTTGATTTATTCCGGAACAATACGGAACATACTTATACAGGCGCACAAAAGTTTTCGGCAAACTACATAAAATGATTATACACCTTTACCTTATTAAGAAATTAAGATTATTTAGCAGCATTCTTTTATCAATACCGTCTATGGACCTTGAGGATGGGAAACATATTGTGTTTTCGTAGGTGATGTGCAAGAAATATATTGCACACCTTGAAGCTGAAAAAAAGTACATGCAAAACTACTGAGCACCTGAAAGATTTGAGGTGATAAATTCATGAAGATATCAAAGATTTCAAAGTATGAATTGTTCCATCTTAAGTAAGTTACTTTGGTATGTGATGCCTTGCTATGTGATTAGTAATGAATATTAGCTTGTTTTTTTACACTAAAACCCTGACTAAAATGTCTGCTGAAACAAAAATAAAGGTTGTGACTTTGAAGTTGAAGATGACTCAATGAGAGATAAATAGGCAGCTGGAAATTTCCAGAAACTGTGTTCAAAGTATGACGGTGCTCCTTGGCACACATCATGTGCAACAATGGTTTCTTGTGGATAAAGACGTTCAACCTTTGAAAGACTGGCTAACGCAAAGTTCTGACCTCAATATAATTGAATCATTTTGGTAAGAACTGTAGAAATGAATGCTCAAATGAGAACTATGCAATCTCCAAGAGTTTTAAGATCTCTGTCAACAAGAATTATTAACTCCATACTTTTTTGTACTTTCTGTGATAGTGAAAATCACTTTTTACAAAAAGAAATCCTTTTTTAAGTTAAGAAAAGAGGTGAAAGGTGAAATTTTCGATGATTACCCAGTATTTTTGCATGGCCTTCTTTTTAAGATGTTATATCAGCCACCATAATGCATTAACAAAAAATGCAGTAAGATGTTTTCTGGTTCTGAAAGATCATTAAATGTAACGGGAAATGCATCCTGCTAATTAATTTGAATTTGATTGGGGGGAAATTAAGAAAAAAAAATACATTCATGAAGGTGGCTCAAAAGCATTGTTCACCAGAATATCAGGTGTATTATATATATATATATGCGTGTGTGTATATATATATATATATATATATATATATATATATATATATATATATATATATATATATATATATAATAAAGAAAAAGAACTCTTAAAAAAAACATAAAAAGAACTGCTCTGTTTTTGACATAGAACTCTCTCTGGGTCTATATCCTTTTGGAAATATCCATACCGATTACTAATATTTATATATATATAAGAAAGAGGTTATAGTAGATCTAACGAGAGAAAAGTGTGTATATTAAAAAAAAAAAGGGGGGGGGGAGAGAGAAACCGCAAACGTTTTTGGTTGTATTTTTTAAATATTACGCTTTATTTTCCATAATTTGGCTACACGTGTTTCCGGTCTCGCAACCGTCATCAGTCAAAGGTTGGAGATTTCTACATATTATTAAAAATAATTTTTTTCTTTGTTTTTCGATGTTAAATATTCTCGATATGAGACATTCTCTTTTAAAGATGTCATCAATTGGTTTACCAATATTAATAATAAACCTGATTGCACCCTATTACAGTTCGATATTGTGGATTACTACCCGTCAATAGCGAAGGATCTGTTCACGACTGCCCTGGAGTTTGCTGCTCTGTATTCTGACCTGACAAAGGAAGAAATGAATATAATTCTCAGTGCAAAAAAATCTCTCCTCATTCATAATGGGGACCAATAGATTAAAAACAATGATGACCATTTTGACATCACTATGGGATCTTTAGACTCTACAGAGTCTTCTGACCTTGTCGGTCTTTTAATACTGTACAACCTGACCGCGATTTAGATATTAATGACATCGGGCTGTACAGAGATGACGGGCTCATGGTAGTGAGGAGTTCCTCTAATTTTAAAATAGCGAAAATTAGAAAGATTATATATAGTGAATTTAGAAAGCTAAATTTAAAAACAACAGTCTATACAAAATTAAAAAGGGTAAACTTCCTCGACGTAACTCTGGATTTAATAAACAACACATACCTACCTTATAGAAAACCTAACACTAACCCCTTATATGTACACCCTAAGTCAAACCACCCTCCATCCATAATTAAGCATATACCCTCATCAATAGAGAAAAAAATCAGCATTAACTCAGCTAATAAAGAAATATTCCAACAACACAGTAATTTTTATAACGCACCCTAAAAAATAGTGGATACAAAAACGCTAACGCCAATTATAAAAACAATAGTACTAACCAGAAGAAAAACAGGAAAAGAAAAATCATTTGGTGTACCTCTCCGTTCAACCAAATGGTTAGTATTAAGCTAGGACATAAATTCCTAGCTTTAATTGAAAAACACTTTCCTACTAATAGTAGACTTGGTAAAATCTTTAATAAAAACACCCTAAAATTAAGTTAGTTACTGTTGCACTGAAAATCTAGAAAGTATAATAAAAAAAAACACAATAATAAAATCCTGAATAAACCCCCATGACAGAATAATATTAATAAAAACCCTACACTTAAATTAGACAAAAATAGTGAAAAATTGTGATTGTAGAAACCCAGAAGACTGCCCATTGGAAAATATATGCTGCGTAAAATCTGTGGTATACCAATGTACTATCTCATACATTGAGAGTCCTAATACTAATATGATATACATTGTGTGGTCTAAGAATGAATTTAAAACCAGATGGAGTCAGCATAAGTGCTACTTCAACAATATTAATAAAAGAAATCAGACATCTCTATCTAAATATTTTGGGCATTTGAAGGAAATGAAAAAAACACCAAAAGTAAAATGGAAAATTATAAACAAAACTAGAACTTGTAAAACTTGGAATGATCCATGCCCTTTATGCCTGCATGAAAAACTACACATTATCAAGTTTCTAAATAAAAATAATTATTAAACAATACACAGGAGTTAACAGTTTTTTGTCGACATCATCAAATTTTCGCATTGAATAATTAGCATAAAAAACAGACAATAAAATAATAAATACAAATTTTAAACTCCATAGTCTAAATAAAAAGTTTAAAAGCCCTACCCAGTAATAATAATAATAATAATAAACCCTTTATGAAGTTGTCAAAAAAAAAACAAATGTTAGCGAATTACGACAGTTTTTTATATACACAAAACCCTTTCAGAAAAAAAAAAATAAATCTCCATAGATACTTAACCAGACTAGACGATGTCATCTTCCCCTTTGAATTTAGACATCCCAACCTTACTCTGATTTGACCTCTTTGAATGTAACTGAGATATTGATACAAATTATTAACCCTTACGCCCCTTTTTTAAATAATTGCTCTAGCCGTTTCCATAGTAATTTTAATTTTAATAATGAATATGCTTATAAAAACGCGTAAATTTCAAGAATTAGTTATTCCAAAAAAAAAAAAAAATTTGCTTGAAGACGGAACAGAGCTTGGTACTTTAATTCAATTTAATTCAAATAATTATATTGAAGTTTTCGGCTCTTGTTTTGAAACATGAGAACTCTTATGTAGCGATGGAATCATATTTTTCAATAAATAATTATACTGGGTGTAACAGCAAAATTGTCCAAATCCTATAGCAGCATCCCACAAAATGTTTAATATCTAAAAAATAACACTTTTTCCAGGTTTTCAGATAAAATGTTTAGCCACTTGGGCACCATTTGTCGTAAGAATCACTGAAAAACCCTTTGAGCTCAACTAGAAATAGAATGGGTTAAAATCATTTTGTGTCAGCCCTACTATGTCTTCCCAAATGAGCAATGGTGAGAAGAAATAGATCATTAAGGCCTTCAGTAATGTTACTAACATTCATACTCTGGCTTCCATTCAAGAACCATCAAGAGAACGATGAATGAGTTTAAAAAAGAAGGAACAGTATAGTGGACAACTGGATCTGGAGTTCACGACAGCAGTAGAGATCTTCATTTCACCTTAGAGCTAAATACATTATTCTTGCTCAAAGTAGAGTCCAATAGTGTTATAAAAAACCTCGGAGAATTCCAGTAAGATATGTTTAATCATTTCTAATATACAATGGATGAAAGCTTACTCTAACAATTGGACAATTTTGTTGTTACACGATTTGGACAATTTTGCAGTTACACCGGGTGTGTATATATATATATATATATATATATATATATATATATATATATATATATATACGTATGTTAAATAAAGTCTTTTTACATACGGAAGATGGCCTTACTGTTGTCTGCAGAAGTGCTTCGTCCACCACAAGGAAAGTTGGCTCCCTGTGCCGCGCCAGGAAATTTTTCTCCCCGGAATCGATCCTTCAGATCTACAAATCAACAATTCGCCCTTGCATGGAGTATTGCTGCCATATATCCTCTGGAACCCCTTCTGTTTGCCTCGGGGTTCTTGATAAGCTTCAGAGGCGGATATGCAATATAATTGGCCCTGTTCTAGCATCTCGTCTACAGTCGCTCTCTCACAGACGCCCCGTCGCCTCTCTCTCTGACTTTTTTTTACAAATTTTTCATGGTAATTGCTCTGAGGAGCTGCTTTCGCTGGTTCTCAGACTTCATGAATTCAAGCGCCCTACGAGGCTGGCATCCCGCTCTCACCTTTTCACTGTCGAAACTACTAAATGTAGCCGTCTGTTCTACTTCAATAGCTTCATGTCTCGCACCTCTCGCCTGTGGAACTCCCTTCCCTATTCCAGTTTCCCTGAGAGCTATAATCTCCAACTATTCAAATGTAATGTCAATCGACATCTCCAGTTGCCTTGATCTATCCACTATCCATCTCCTCATCCTTTCCTCTATCACTCCTATCTGATCTTGCTCCAAATCTTCTGTAACCTCTTGCGTCCTAGTGGCTTCCCGCCTTGCTTGGGGTGGAACGCTTAAAAAAAAGTAAATAAAAATATGAGAAACTTGTTGAAACTTTATAAAACACATGAAATGGTAAAAAAAAATCATTCTGTAATGAAGCTGTCAAACAAAAAATAAACTCTCAAAGACCCTTACAAATGTTTTAGATACGAAAATATTAATCCTTGTTCTTCATTTTTAGCAATTTACAAGACCGTGTGAGCAAGCGTTCATTAACTTGGAGTTTTGCCCATTTCTCAGGCATAAAATAAGATGGTCTGTTTATATTTTGTTCAGCTGATACATGAGTATATCGTATATCATATTGGTGAAATGAATTATCATTTCGTGTTTCTCTATCATCAAAAAGGCGGATACATCATGTAAATTAAATACGTTGAAACCTCGCTGTGAAACAATGTTTAGCAAGGATATTTGCCAACCGCCCTACGCGGTCAGATGTCGCACAAGGCCAAATTTAACGTGGGGTATCCGAGCCCGTAGACTCGAGCAAAAATTCCCCGTAGACCCCGTAAAAAACAGGGTCGGGTAGCTGTCTACCTCCCCAGACGAAACTCTGCCCTTCGGCATAGCCTCGTCTGGGTTCCTCTCAGCCCGAAGGCAGGGAGTTCGACGAGCACAGCTGGAGACGAATCTTCAACTAATTGTTTAGCAAGCTAGTCTCGCAAGCCATTAAATTTGTATTCGAGACTTATTGGGCGTTGTGTGTGTATGGTCTTGTGTAAGGCAAAACTAAGCTCCTTAAATAACGATTAATATTGAATGGATGAATTTCGATCCTCAGTGGTTGCTTCAAGATTTTAGCCTTGTACCAGACTAAACTAAGAATCATAAAAATATATGTAACTTCGCCTTGGAACAGCGGTTACCAAGATATTTCCGCAGATTCTCTTGGGGTGTCCCACAATTGTCATTTGTTTGTAATGGCATAACGACTCCTTATGGGTCATTTTATGCCGAAATTTAATTTTCTTGTGATCCTGAAAGTAATAAAAATATGATATATGTTGTTCTGCTTTCACAATTGAATACATGGTAAATGTTATTCAGCTTTTGTGCATATACATGTTTATGTGGACATAATTACTAGAGGCGTTGTTTAACAAGATATCAACATGTCTATGACAACATATCAACATGTCTATGACAACATATCAACATGTCTATTCAACACCGGAATCCAAATATTTTGAATACAATTTCAAACCTACAACTAAACAGACCTTGAACGCAATTGTATGCCTTTGACTACAGATAAAATATATTGTTGGCCTTCTAGCTATAAAATGTATTATTGGTCATCTTGCTATAAAATACATTGTTGGTCATCTTGCTATAGAATATATTGTTGGTCATCTTGCTATAAATTTTATTGTTGGTCATCTTGCTATAAAATATATTGTTTGTCAACTTGCTATAAAATATATTGCTGGCCTTCTTTCTATAAAATGTTTTGCTGGTCATCTTGCTATAAAATATATTGTTGGTCATCTTGCTATAAAATATATTGTTGGCAATCTAGCTATAAAATGTATTATTGGTCATCTTGCTATAAAATATATTGTTTGTCAACTTGCTATAAAATATATTGTTTGTCAACTTGCTATAAAATATATTGCTGGCCTTCTTTCTATAAAATGTTTTGCTGGTCATCTTGCTATAAAATATATTGTTGGTCATCTTGCTATAAAATATATTGTTGGCAATCTAGCTATAAAATGTATTATTGGTCATCTTGCTATAAAATATATTGTTTGTCAACTTGCTATAAAATATATTGTTTGTCAACTTGCTATAAAATATATTGCTGGCCTTCTTTCTATAAAATGTTTTGCTGGTCATCTTGCTATAAAATATATTGTTGGTCATCTTGCTATAAAATATATTGTTGGCAATCTAGCTATAAAATGTATTATTGGTCATCTTGCTATAAAATATATTGTTTGTCAACTTGCTATAAAATATATTGTTTGTCAACTTGCTATAAAATATATTGCTGGCCTTCTTTCTATAAAATGTTTTGCTGGTCATCTTGCTATAAAATATATTGTTGGTCATCTTGCTATAAAATATATTGTTGGCAATCTAGCTATAAAATGTATTATTGGTCATCTTGTTATAAAATATATTGTTTGTCAACTTGCTATAAAATATATTGCTGGCCTTCTTTCTATAAAATGTTTTGCTGGTCATCTTGTTATAAAATGTATTGTTAGTCATCTTGCTATAAAATATATTGTTGGTCATCTTGCTATGAAATATATTGTTGGTCATCTCGCTATAAAATGTAATGTTGGTCATCTTGCTATAAAATATTTTGTTGGTCATCTTGCTATAAAATGTTTGTTGGTCATCTTGCTATAAAATATATTGTTGGCCATCTTACCATAAAATATATTGTTAGTTATCTTTCTATAAAATGTGTTGTTGGTCATCTTACTATAAAATATCTTGTTGGTCATCTTACTATAAAATGTATTGTTGTTCTTATTTAGATCCAGTGGCAGGACCCAGAGAGTGTGACTTCAATACTTGGTTAAGGCGGTGGAGAACTTTGAGAGGGGAATTAACAGGAGATAACTGACATCCATTAGACATGGCTCGTGGAACTAGAACAGTCTAATTCCAGTGAGCGAAATAAAGCGTTCAATTCGACATTCTAACCACCTGAAGAAGGCCAGAGTATACAACGGCCGAAACGTTGTGATAAACATGGCGAAAAAGATGAGGACAATAGTCCGAATAATGTAAATAGTAAACTAAGCTTATAAAATTATATATAGCTACAAAGAATATGAAGTTTGGGAAAGCCATGATCAACATCCTAAAGAGACACGGTATTAATTCAGCTTATTAAATTACTTTAGTTTTACAAAGAATAGGATATTGTGGAGAGCCGTGATTATTACTGGGATGAGTTAAAACCTCACCAGATGGCACAAATGTATTTTCTTGTACCAGACTAAGCTAACCTTTCTAATTATCTATATACTACCTGTTTAGTAGTTTATATGTAGTTGTATATTTCCATTTTGGTTTTGTGGAGAGTATTCCGATAAAAAAAAAAACAAAAAAAAAACAAGTAGTATTTCAGATTCTGATTTTCAAGGTCTGCGTTCTTTACCAAGATTAAAGATTGGCACAATACAATCTTCCAATCCTTATCTCCTATATTTAGCTTTGTCCCATCTGGAGGCGATGAGGTGGTGATATTTACTAAGCTCAATAAATATCAATATTTTTAAGTGAAAAGGCGCGGCCCATTGATATGCGTAAGCTGTTATTTCCTCCTTGAAAACAAAATGGGGAATAATGAATGCTGACTGTACGTTGACTACTTCTGTATTTGTTTTGTTAATCAAGTAGTTTCGTGATGACGTCAGTAAAACTGTTGATCTAACAGCCTTGAACCTAGTTGTTGCTTTCGAGTCGAAAGTCGTTCAGTACAGTCCTAAATACTAAAGTCAATGCAACAACTGCATCCACTGACATTTGAATTAACGCCATAATTAACATGTTTTTGGCAAAAGAAGAACAAAACAGTTGTTTTATTTTTATTTTTTTTTTTTATGAACTGAATAAAGTAACATCTGATCGGATTCACTGTGCATAAATATTTGGTTTCAATCTCGCAAAAATACGTAAAAAAATCCAATTAACTTTCATTTAAAAGCAGTTTTAGGAAATCTCATTTTTAATATGTCCAGCGCGAATAGACAACGTTACCAAGTCACTTTACACCAGTTAAACGTATCCCACCACCACTCTAACAAAAAAAAAAATTATATTATTTGATTTTCTACACAAAATTGCAGTGATGTATATTTAGTTCTGGTTTAACGATAAAAACACTACCAGTTTCCGAGAGGAGAAAATATTAATAATCACCTTTTTCAGAAGAATAGAAACACGAAAACAAAAGATCAACCCCTTATTTCCAAATGCAAACACGAAAACAAATTCTTACTAGGCTACCTACAAATCACATCATCACTCATAAGCTAAATCTAATAAACTTTATTTCCAATACCAAAATTTAAAACCAAAATAAGAAAAGAAATATATAAATAAATAAAGCCATAATAAAAAATTTTAAAATAAGTAAACTAAAGGCCATGACCATAAAATAACCGTAAGAACTGGACCTAAACAAAAGAACTGGAAATGGTCGGGTTTCTTTCTTTCCTAACTTCGCATAATCCTCTAATGACGTAGATATGGAACCCGGGAAATGACTATTTACTGCGGTCTGAAGGTCATTTGAGGTCAGAAACTGCCAGTTTCTATGCAGTTTTGATTTCTATGTCACACTGTCAATGTCTACAAAGGTATACTGAGCAAACTGTCCCAAAAAATATAGCGAATTTTAAACAATATATATACTTCACTTGGCATTGAGCACTTTTCACATACTAGAAAACAATTTCACATACTAGAAAACAATTTCCGATGAAAAAAAAAAAAAATTTTTTTGTGCATCATTTTGCATCTTTGCCGTTTGGGCTACTCTCCCCACAGGCAAGTTTTGTCGGTGTTATTGACAACTATGAATCTTGCCATCTTGAACTCGCCTGGGTGTTTAAAGGTAGCCATTTCCGATCACAGACACAGACAGTCTGAAGATTGCGGACTGCACATGAAACTAACAGTCTTGGTGGGTCGCTGCATTACCGGAATTTAATTTGTAAAATTTAGCTCAACATGAAGCACTCTACCATTTTCGGTGTGAATCTATAAGTAAATTCTTTTTAGAATTACTTATATACATACATACATACATACATCCATATATATATATATATATATATATATATATATATATATATATATATATATATTATCGTAACCACATCAGTTAATTTTAAGATAATTATAGCAGAGGAGATCGAAAGTACATGGGTTAGCAAAAACTACGGCGCCTTTTTTGATGAACTTAAAATCAAGATAATTACAGAACTAGAAAGGATTATTATAAAAATAAATAGACATATGTCTATTTTTTAATGTAACATGCTTGAATGAAGATATGCTGCCTATATATATATATGTATGTATAGGCAGCAAATCTTCATATATATATATATATATATATATATATATATATATATATATATATATGAAAATTATATATATAATATATATATATATATATTATTGTAAATATATATATAACCATATAAAGCTACCGCGCTTTCACCTCCCGGCGGTAATTTGGTTCAGTTGTTATATCTTTTTACGATAATTTTTACGAATATTGCTCTACAGACTAAATATTGAGCACTTTCTAAAATGTACTGAAATTGGTCGATTTCGGATTAGACCTTATCCTGTGTTAGATGTATACAAGAAGAAATATATATGTGCGTGTGTGTGTGTGAACGTATGTTGGAAACGTGGTAACCCAAGTGACGAGGTATTGAGCATTGTTTAAAACTTACTGTAATTGTCCGATTTCGAGGTAAGCGTTATCCCGTACGTGATTCATGAAGGAGGAAGTTATATATACAGAGAGAGAGAGAAAGATATATATATATATACTAGCTTAAAAGCCGCCCTACCAGAGGGCTCTTGCTTGGTTCTTCGCCTTGTTCGGGAGTTTGAGTGTGTAAGTCTTTCCATATTCTCAGCAATTGGAAGCTCTCCTGGCTGTCGTTTTATCTGGATTTCCATTTGCTTGAGTCTTTCTTTTTCTCGCTGCAACCTTGCCTCTTTTGATTGCAATCTGCTCATCTGTTGGCATAGATTTCTTTTTGAGCTATACTGCTGTCGTATACCGTAGGCAACAATGAACAACAGAAGAACTCGGAATTTAAGTATTGCATTAATATTTAAGATTACCTTTTAAAAATTCAACTATAACTCTTCTGCCGACACTTAATTTAAAGACAATTTGAGGTGTGTAGGTCCTTACTTTCCGTACAAACAATTATTTTTTATTTCATAGTTGACTTTCGCTAGATTTCGCAATTAATTTTGATTACACCCAAATTTATCTCCAAAGTATAAAAATTGTTATCATGCAAAACAATTCGTCACAAAAAATCATGTAAAATTCGCCAAAAACAAAAGCATTAATGAAAATTTGGGAATTCAATGTCTCTGTAACATGA
Organism: Acanthosepion lycidas; assembly: GCA_963932145.1. Lineage (NCBI taxonomy): Eukaryota > Metazoa > Mollusca > Cephalopoda > Sepiida > Sepiidae > Acanthosepion > Acanthosepion lycidas. Next base: position 5,927,082 of record OZ010571.1, read on the forward strand.
TCTATTGAAAGTTATGTGCCTTTAATTGAAAAAGTGTGACAGAGTGGCACACTAGCATTCGCATTTATTACACGCACAAACACACACAAACACAAAAATATACACACAGACACACATATATATATTTTTTTATGATAAAATATAGTGTTTAGGTATGCTATATTTATGGATTAAAGTGCTCAATATCAGTGATAGAGCGTATGTAAATATAAAAGTGGACATTGAAGTCAACACCCAGTGGTGAGAGTATATTTCATGCTATTATGTTGGTGCAAAAATAATGACGTAATAATGTCGTTTTTTGACGTTAAAAATACGTCAAAAAACGACATTATTACGTCATTATTACGTCATTATTTTTGCACCAACCTAATAAATGCAGTCGCCAGCTAAATGGCCTGACGATTACGTTTAGCATGAAACAGATTGTCTCATGGTCAGAAGGCGAACGGGCTCATGTATATATATATATATATATATATATATATATATAGAGAGAGAGAGAGAGAGATAGAGAGATATTGATAATATTAGCGGTCAATATATATATATATATATATATATATAAATTGCCAAGAGGATAGAATCCAGGTAGAACTCAATGTCCAGGACAGAGTAAGAGTAAACTTTTTGATTTGTAGGTCTGATGAATTGGATCGTGATTACGATTACGATGTAATAAATTATAACTATTAGTATATGTATAAATTATAATTATTAGTGTTTGACCCCTTTATAATATACATATATATATATATATATATATATATATATATATATATATATATATATATATATACATACCAAATATGGTGGTAGGGATTATTCCAAGAAGGTCTTTTTTAATATGAAATATTAAAATTTGAAACCATGATGAGAGCTCAATGTATAAATTTATATACGGTGCAATATAAACAAATAAATACTAAGGAAAAGTCTTAATTATTCCTCATATAACCGCTTTCTGGTCATGACAACCGGGTCCAAATCAATATATATTTGAATTTATTATATATATATATATATATATATATATATATATATATATATATATATATATATATATTCAAATATATACATATATATATACACACACACACACACACACATATATATATATATATATATATATATATATATATATATATATATATATATATATATGGTTGGATAGATGTGAGCTTGTGACCCTGGATTTCACGCTTTAGCGATCGTCAGACAAACTGATTAATTTTTTTAAAAAGTTTGGTTTTATGTAGATTGCGCGTATTGTTGTTATTGTGGAAGTGGTGGGGGAAACTTCACCGTTTTTTCATCGTACTGATGCAAACATCGATGTATGCAGACACATACATAATTGGTCGTCCGTCGGAACTCATACATATATAAGAGACATTTCCGCCACACTTCCAATCTTTAAATTTCAACATTCAAATGCGTATGTATAGACACAACACCACCCGTATACATACATATGTCATATCCGAAACTGCCCACATATGTTTATATATGTATGAGTCCCGACGGACCACCAATTACGTATATGTGTCTGCATACATCGATGTTTGCGTCAGTACGATGAAAAAACGACGAAGTTTCCCCCACCACTTCCAACAATACGCGCAATCTACATAAAACCAAAAATTTTTTTAAAATTAATCAGTTTGTCTGACGATCGCTAAAGCGTGAAACCCAGAGTCACAAGCTCACATCTATCCAACCATATATGTTAGCTCTATCTCTGATATTGAGCGCTTTCTAATAAGTACCGCGCATATAATATATAAATAATTATACACATATATATATAAATATTTATTTATATTTATATACACACACTTTTTACATATATATATATATATATATATATATATTCGAACATATATTTATCTATATATATATATGTCTTTTTTTCACTAAGAGAAATATATATTCGAATATATATATATATATATATGTGTGTGTGTGTCTTTTTTTACCAAGATATAGTCCTCATTTTCTATTAGTATTAGTGATTAGTGTTGGAGACACCCCACATTTCCTGTCTTTCTTCTCATTTATTGCGTACTCAGTTAAGCTTAGTAAATACCAACACATACCAATCTCTTCTTGGTCAATCCTCTGACTAAAGTACTTACATATTTGTCACTAAAGAATGTTCGAAAGAAAAATATTTCTCACTGATCAATGTTCAAGGCAAAAAACCTCTTATGCTAATTATCGAAAGATTGACGCAACACAATCTTTCTTCGTTTATCTCCTTCCTATTGAGTAATGTGCGTATAAAGCATTAATTGTCAGTAATAATCAGAAAAAGTTTGCTTAGTCACTTATCGTTTCAGAGGTCAGTTTTTCGAGCCGAGGTAGAGGCGAAGATTTTAATCTTTCATTTTAAGTATCAGATTTCATCTTCTTTTATATGCCGTGTCCCTTCAAGACGTGGAAAATCATGGCTCTTCACAATTTCTATCCTTTGTAGATAGAATCAATATTTGTCTTCTTACTATCTCTGCCAGTCCCTGTTCGACCATCTTTTTACACATGTTTGTTAGATTGGCCACTGTTTCATTCCACCCTTCTTGCATACAATGTCTTGTGAATGTCAAATTCCCCAGTATGGTCGTATCGATCAGATATACACTCCTTTTCATATTTCTTTTTATAGAATGAAAAAATTAATTAACATGTTTTATGCTTTACAAAGCAAAGATAAAATATGCGTTTTCAATGAATCCTATTTCTGTTACAGCTACTTTATTATTTAGAATATATTGAATTAAAAAGTTTTGTCAGTAGATATTACACTGTTGGATGAAAAAGACACAAGAAAATGTCACAGGAGCTATGATAGATCATTGAGTATAATGCTTAAAGTGGGAAAAAAGTATTAGATCTTTGTATAAATGGCCAGCATATATTTGCATATTATTAACATATATTATTTACTTTATTACTTTAAATGTGACTGTTTATTAAAATATTCGTTTATTATTATAAATTAAATATGATTTTCATTTTATTCATATATATTAAATAAATTAAAATATTATTCTGTTAAATATCCAACTTATTTTATTCTAAATTTCTTCTCTCGCACTTCTCTCTTGTGGAACTCACTTCCGTTTTCTTGCTTTCCTGTCAAATGGGATTTTCACAAGTTTAAATGCAATGTCAATTGTTATTTTTCGTCTTCTTAATTCCTATTCTTTTAAGGTTCTCTCTCCTTAATAATGTTTCTTTTTTTTTTTTTTTGCTCATGTTCTTTCACAATCAGAAATCACCTAGTGGCGTTATTGCCTTGCTTTGAATGAAATGGTTTAAAAAGAAACTATAAAGTGTGCCTTTTATCGTAAAAAAAATACTTAAACGTATACATAAAAAAATATCATTATTATTTTTGTGTATGTTATTTTTCCTGCTTTGTATCCGGTGGAGCCGGGCTCAAACTGTGGTTCTTAAGCCCTATAGTAACCTTTAATTGATAGCACATTTCTTAGTATATGGGATATTCCTAGTAGGACGATTTTCTGGGCAACTTGTATGTTGACGTTATCTGGGAGACTGTCAGTAAAATTGTCCATTCCTTTTCTCAAGAGGCCCAGAGTTCCAATTGGTACTGTCTCAGTCTTCATTCCTCACATCGAGTTAATTTCGATCTCCAAGTATTTGAACAATTTCTCGATAATTTTTATGGATTTTTTTTTCTCTCAGATGGTACTGCTATGTCAATAAGCATACACTTCCTGAATTTCTTGTCTTTTATGATAATATCAGGTCTGCTGGCTTTTATTTCTCTGTCAGTTTGATTTGGCATGTCCCAGAGGATAGTTACATCGTAATTTTTGGTAAATGTGTTTGGCTGGTGGTCATACCATCTCTCAGTGGTTTCGAATTCGTGTTTATTACATATCTATTATTATTATTATTATTATAAATTAAAAGCGATTTTTCCTCGATAAAATTGTGACTTTTTTCGATCACATATCAATTATGTTGTAATCGATGTTTTAGGATGATATTACAAAATATTGAAGTAAAACAGTCTAACTTCCTGCTCCAATTACTCAAAACTTTTCATGTCTTTTCATGCCTTGGAAATACTTTTGGAATTAAATATGCAAAACCTGAAAGATGTTTCTGATCGACACAATTAGATATAACCGAAGATGGCATGACATGTTTTGTGCGCTGCAAAGCGAAGGACACTGGATTTGAATTATATTGTAGTAGAGCTCACGGCCATCACGTTAAAACAACGGTTCACGTCCTCTCACCGCAGTTAAGCAACGTCGAATCTAGTCACTATTTTGATGAATGAACGCATGAGAATACCAGGATCTGTAAACTTGGGCGTGAAGGCTTGCTATAAGAAATTGGTGAGCCGAGTTTGAATTCCAGTCGGGTTCGTTATATCTGTAAAAATTAGTAGGACTGTACTTATTTGGGGGTGATATTCAGGCGGATAGACGAAAATAAATAAATATACTGTTTAAGAAACCAACAGAGAATCTATTCAAATACAATTATCTACTAAAATAACGTTTAAGTAATAATATATATATATATATATATATATATATATATATATATATATATAGAGAGAGAGAGAGAGAGAGAAAGAGACAGGGATATATATATATATATATATATATATATATATATATATATATATATATATATATATATATATCAAATATGTGGGGAAGTTTAATTCATATTACAGTGAATCTTTTATATATAAAGTAAATTAGTAAAGTTAATGATATAAAATGGCGAAACTAAATTTTGAAAATGCATTAACGCACTAACCACTTGATGACTGTTACGATCCTTGTTTATTAAAATTATAAACTGTATTAGGTCTTCCTTATCTATGCAAGTACTTTCGACAGGTTTTCCGGTCATCATCAGGCATGGAAACTATTTTCTTTTTGGTAAAATTCAGGTAGCATCCGAGACGAAAAAATATAATGCAAATCGAAATATGTTTTTGAAATGTGTTTTTGATAACAGATACAAACTTGTGGAGCGTGCAGTCGCAACGTTAAAGTTGAATTTTTGAAAATTTAAATGAGAGAGTGTTTTTTACTAATATGACAATTTAAGGATTTTTTGTTGTAGGTGTTTATCAGGCAACATGGCATGAACTAAATAGTTCAATAAATAGAGCACTGTCTCAATTATCGTTCCGAAAATTTGCACGTCGGATCAGTTTTTTTTAAATCAAATGTGTGGTGCAGTTTAATTTATATTACAATGAATCATTCATACAAAAAATAAATTAATATATATAATTGTCTGTTGGACAGCAATCCTTCTTCAATTCATGTTTCAGTAAAAACGATTGGTAAGTGTTTTCTTTTCTTGACAAAAACTGCGTAAAAACTGTTTGAATATATCTGAGCGCTTTCGGTTATTCTATTAAACATTATCAAGAATTTTGTTTTTGCAGATTTTTATATGTGCAATGTGATAGGAATTAATTTTTTTTTTCTGGGCGGGTTTATAAAGTTTTTACACACATTACGTCCAGAATGGAGAAACTTGTACGAATGCAAGAAAAATTGAATAAAAATCTTAATCGCAGTCCCTTACCAATCGTCTTTAATGAAGTTTAATGGTAAGACAATGGTGTCTTCATGTAGCTAATGTCTTGTCATTATGTGACAGCTATTTCTGCTACACACTTTATATGAAAGATTGTGTTTCACCTAAAACAATTAAACGTTTGATCAAGGCCAGTTTGAAAGCAAGCAATATTTGTCAAGTTTTCAATCTCAGGTACAAATCAAACTAAATGTCCATTGATCTGTCTCTACACTGAATTTCACGGAGATTGCATCCACTCGTCAGGGAACTTGATAGTGAAATTTTACTCAGAATAGGTACAGATAAATAAATATTTCATTTTATTTGTTTCTACATACATATGTTGAAAATATCGATTAAATAGAAGAGACTGAATAAACTGGTTGGGAAATTATTATAAATGATTTGAAAATTCTAGATTTAAAAAAATTGCTGAACCTAAATAAATGGTAAATGTTACGTTTCTACACATTTTCCTACTTGTTCTGTATTTAATCCTATAAATATCGTTTGTATTGTTAATTTTAAATTTTAAACGCTCTCTTATGTTTCAATATTTATTGCGTAGAAAACAGTAAAATATGTGATAGCCTGCAAGGATTGGAATAACAATAGTCAATTTGCTTTCTCCGCACTATTCCAAGGATAGGTTCTCTTATTAGTAATTACTAAGTTCAGTGCATTATGCCACAAGATCAGAAATAGTAGCCCACAGTGCGAATCGAACTCACACCGATAGTAATAGCCTGATAAATTCGCTTGCTACACACTACTCCAAGGCGATGTTCTTTACGTAGTATTTACTAAGCTTAGTGCGGATCGATGATTAATACTCTAGTATTAATCATCTAGTTTTTTAACCACTGCACTACCTCTAAACATCTTGCCTAAACATTTTTTTTTAATTTATCTGTAGTTTTATTTAATATTAATGCAAAGCTTTAGTTTTACTCATTAGTGTGTTCTTCTTCCCCAATTAAACTTTTTAATTGATTAAAAAAAAAAGTTGTTTGATTTAAATATATTTTTAATGTCTTGTCCTCATAGGTTTCCCACGAAATCCCCTGGTCAATGGCGGTCCAATCATGAAAAATTGATTTCATCTTTTTTTTCTTTCTGAAGAATTAGGATTTTGATCCCCGAAATTTTATTTCTGTTAGATTGAAATTTTAATATTCGGATCACCACAATCAATAGAGAATTAAAACTAATCACGCAAGAAATCGATTTCATCGATCTGTGCTTATTGTTTTCTCCTTGTAGGTGTTCTGACCTTTATCAAGTTGTCTGCATATGTGCGTGCGTATCTGAACATTATTCTTGTCTATCTACGAGTAAATATTGATTTCTAAACAGGCCCTGACGAAGTATTTTTATTGGAGAAGGCAGTTTGATGCACCAATTTAACCTACTTGGAGTTCGCATAAAATGACACTCAATTCCTGACAGCAGAAATAGTAGTAACAGTAGAAAATGTAACTGTGCAGTATGCAGTTGGTAACTAACAACGTGGGTGGCATGCAGGTTAGTGCACCAAGTTTTAGTACAGGAAGTGGCTCTGCTTTACAGTAGTGTGTGAAGATTCGAATTCAAGTAAAGTTCGCTGCTTTGCAGTCACTCATATCTTGTTTGGTGGCTGAAACGGTTGCTAATTTAGATTTGGTAGCAATGGTCGGTATTTGAATGTAATGGTCTTGGGTTCAAAAAAAGAATCTTACTACTCACAAGATATAAATTGATCTCGGTACAAAATGGTTTTATTATATTATGAAACCGTATTTAGTTAAACTACATATGTATTGTGTTTAAACTACTTCTCTCCCATAATACTTGTTACATTTACACATTCATTTCATATATTAAATGTATCAACTATTATGGGACAAAGGAAATATTGATCCCTGTACCATAATAATTTATACATTTACGCATTCATTTCATATATTAAATGTATCAACTATTATGGAACAGAGGAAATACTGATTATTGTCCCTGTCCCATAATAATTGTTACATTGGCACATTTATTTCATATACTAAATGTATCAACTATTATGGGACAGAAGAAATATTAATTATTATCCCTGTCCCATAATAATTGCTACATTTATACATTCATTTCATATACTAAATGTACCAATTATTATGGGGCAGAGATTTGCGAATAGCGTAAGGTTATCATCGGTATGTAAGTAATCGGCAGCCCGAGTTCAAATCCTGCTTTAAGCTGTTATGTTCATTTGGGCCGTAATGTCTTTGGAAAAGATGCTATAGGTTAAATAGTATGGTAGACTGGCCTCTCTAGCCTTGGGTGCCAACCAATCTAGAAAGAAAACTTGAATGAAAACAGTAGAGAAGGCAATGAGAAAGCACTCCCCCATCATTCCTAAGAAGCCATGGTAATTTACAGATGTTAAAAGAAGTAAGCTATGAGGGGGGGGGGATTCTATGATTTTCGATGTCCTGAAGGTTCATGACATTCAAAAGGTATTTATGAAACCATCGGGTCATACTTCTGTGTTTTTATTGTCAAGTCTTAAAAATATACTCCTCAGGGTACGGCATATCTGTGATGTTGAACGACAATGGAGATACTCGAATATTGTATAGAAAAAGGAATCACGTTAGTTATTTACTAAGGTCACCTGTCAGTGCTCTGGGAAAGTCCACTGGAAAGAGTGAAGTCGATATCTGCCCATTATGTTGAAAGACTTTCCGCTTAGCTGGTTATTTAAGGGTGACAGGAATTCATCCTTTCTGCTAACTAAAATACGGGATTTAGGATCTCCGGCGATTAGCAAGTTAGTTGATCTGATTGCTAATTAATAGTAAGTTCAAATTTCACTAGATGTCTCATACTTCGGACCTTGTACAAAAACTAAGCTTAAAAGGGGGATTTTTTATTTATTTTGTTTTTCCTTACTAAAATTAAAACAGGGAAAAAAATTAGATTTTTTTTTCTGAACGAAACGTTAACACTTATTATAGAAAACATGCATTTTTCCAAATCAATCGGGATGGAAAGATTACAGAAAGAGTAAACAGCGTAGGCGTCTTGGGGTGAGGTAATGGTTAACGAGGCTAGTCCGATTATCCGTTAATACTGGGTTCGATCCTTATTTTGCTAACCCATACAATATTCGGCATTAAATAACTTAATCATTGGCATGTCGCAAAATCAACTACTATAACAAGTAGCTTTTCTTAATTTATGAATATTACCGTAAATTCGTAGTACCGAAATATTACCGTAAATTCGTAATACCGAAATATTACCGTAAATTCGTAATACCGAAATATAACGATTAAAAACAGTTCAACATTTTTTTCTCATCAGAACAAAAAACACAACCCCAGACTTATCTTATATATAAACAAAAATATAAGATTAAAAGCTAATTACATTTAGCATTTATTTTGTAGGTGGTATTAGTCTGGGGTTGTATATTTTTTAGTCTCAATGCACGTTTTTTTATTCTCGATTTTTGCTCTAATGAAAGAGGAACGATAAACCGGTTTAACTTGCTTCGTATATTTCGGTAATAACAATTTTCGGTAATGTTTCGCTATTACTAGTTTACGGTAATATATATTTTTCTTTCCCCTCTTTTTTGTTATGAATGGTCTTTTAATATGTCTGTGCTTACTTCTCTAATATAAAAAATACATATAAAAATTACTAAAACAAATTTCGTATTATCACTTGAAAGGGTTGGAATCAGTAAGTCCTACCAGCCGTATCTCTTTTTCGTCACTGCGCACTTTGTTGTCCTCGATTTTTATTCTAATGATAGTGAACTGATAAACCGGTTTAGCTGCTATTTAATCCTTATATTTCGACAATTTACGGTAAAAATTCTGTATTACCAATTTACGGTAATATTTCAGTATTACCAATTTACGGTAATAAATATTTTTGTTATGAACGTTCTTTTAATAGATCTGTTTTTATTGCTGTAACAAAATTTTGTACTCCTACAAAAATATTTCAGTACAGATACACTGTTGATTCAATTAGTTGGTTAAATAACATTCTTAAATGTCGGGGTTAGATTGTTCCAATAATCTTTTTTAAAAACTGAGTTTGGAGAATCGATTGTACCCTTCATATATTACATTATGAAGGCAAAGAATGTTTTTCAGTTCGAAATGCTTTTGCTAAAAATCTGTACAATTGTAGTATACTTCTTTGTCCGAAAATTATATTTCTTTTTCCACACAAGAATCAGCGTATGTTAACGAGCTCTTCTAACTAGATTCACTTTCTAACCGATGAACCTACATCTTCATATTAACCAGGTAGAAATTGGGAAAAATGAGGGGATGTAGGAAATTAAAAAAATAGAGAGAAAAACGAAAACAACAGTTAAAATGAATTCATGTTATACTCCGATTCAAATTAGATATTTTTCTTATTCACTCTAAATGTCGGCCAGATGTGAACGCTAAGAAAGCAAAACTCCAAATAAAAACGTCGTCCTCTGCGCAGGGGTCCTGAGCATCACATCCAGCCTACAAAACAAATTCCCTCAAAAATCACCATAAAAGAAGCCAATCACGAACGTTGCCACCAAATAAAAAGTTAGGCGCTGGAGCCACCAGCTTTGCTTTTAAGGAAGCTGCTCATAAACAACTGGAATAGAAGCAAAGAGAACGGGTTAGCTGCCGATGCTCGGCAGGCTCTCAATGGCATCACACGATACACATATCCTCGAGAACTATCCTCCTCCAAATACATACACCAAGCCACCATCGACATTTCCCTGGCCTCTTCTGTATCGGCAAACTCAGATTCGCGGCGAACATCAAGCTTCACAAACCCACCTTTCTCGACGCACAATCTTCACCTCGTTCAACCGACCCGTCAAACGCATTAACTATGGGCTTACCAACACTACCCTTCCTTGCAAAGCCACCTCACTCAACAGCATTTAGAGACATTTCTCTCGCATCAGATAGCACTTCCAAAAGATGGAACGAAAAATGAAATGAAAATTCACACTTTTGATGGGTAGTATTAAGTTTTTGTAATTTAACAGAGAGGGTAATGAGGGGTGGTGTGATAGACATGGTCGAGTTTTGAGAGGGTTTATTTTAATATTTCTTTCAATCATACTTAGTATTGGGGGAGGAGGGACCAGACTTTGACCTATTTAATCGGTTAACTTAACGGAAGTGGTATATTGAAATGGGAGGGGAGAAGAGAGAAAAAGAAAAAGAGAAAAAAAGAAAGAAGGGCGAAGCAAAGAGAAAGAGAAAGAGACTGTAAATAGGTTTTACGTAGGAAGGAGCGGGGTGGTATAGTTTTAGCAATTTATGTAAAAAAAAAGATTTTAATGTTTGATAGTAATTTAAATGTTAAAAAAACTCCACGAAGAAATTAATTTGATGCTTGCTAGCAATTTAAATATTTAACCCTTTTACAAATAATTTAGGGATTTAATATAAGTTGAATATTGTATCTATTAACACATTCATAGAGAACATATTGAATTTTTTTTTTAAAATATAACATTTTACCGATGGTAATCTTTTAATATTGTAAATGACTGTTAAGGTAACATCTTTATCAGTTTGAATCTAATTCATGAATGTAATTTGTAATTATTTTTAGATGGGTAATCTTCCTTACTTAAAGTTTAGGATTCAAATTAAGATGGAGTAATATTTGAAGGTAATATTAAAGATTTTGTTTTTTTTTTCTTATATATACCATATATACACTTGTGCAAATCCTACATATACATAGGTTCATTTACATGTGCAATTACACACGTAGGTACACACACATGTACCGATATACACAGGTACGTATTCATATATAAATACTTACACATACATTTAAAAATAATTACACATATTTATATTTATATCTATTTAAATTTTTCTTTAATTTCACAGTTAATATTTAACGTAAGGTGATGACTTAAGTGTTTAAATATCAAAACAAATATTTCTAATTTTAATATTTTACTATCAATATTGATACTTAGAGAGTGATATATTTAAATTTAAATTAAATTATCAATTTAAAATAAAATTACCTCCAGCTGAAAAAAAATAATCTCAGAGTTCTAATTAGAGAATATTAAAAGAGAAAGTAAGATTAAACATTAATAAAAGTAAGATTAAAACTTTAATAAAATAACTTTATGTCCTTCCATTAGAATACATTCTATATATAGAATATATATATGTATATATATATATATATATATATATATATATATATATATATATATATACATATAACAGATCTATACCCATAAACACCCACACATGTATATGTATTTATATTACTATATTTTACATATATTCACACATATTACAAATACGAACTCATAAATACTTACATCTATATAAATACACATACACATATACAGACCGCATGCAATCTTATATACATGACACTATATATATATATATATATATATATATACAAATATACCTACCCAAACATACGAATACACGCAGACACATACATACATACGTATCTATATCTATATATTTTAATATATGCGCCTACAATGCACACATACACATATATGTATATATACACCCCCATGCAAATGCACATACATACATACATACATAAAACCACATATCAATGTCCAAGTTCATCTACACATATGTATACATACAATTATGCACCCGCATCCATGTGTGCATATAATCATTTCCAAAGCCAAAGATAACATAATATTTTCTTTTATATATATATATATATATATATATATATATATATATATATATATATATATATATATATATATATATATATATATAAGCTGAGAATACATTTTAAAAATGAAGCCTCTTTCTTGAAGCTTTTATTTTAGTTTAAACTGTATGCTAATAGATTAAATTTAATATTTCCAATAAGCAAAATACTTTGGTCTATTTCAAACAGGAGCTAAAGATATTTGAATGATATTTTTCTGATTATCGATAAAATCGTTCATATTGACAAATATGTCAACATATAATGCTCGTTATTAGAAATCATTGAAAAATAAAATGAACTTTTCTGAAACGTTATTTAAGAATCATTAGCTTATTTAAAATTTAATCAATTAAAACAAATATTACTTACTTTATCGAAGAAAAAACTTTCTTTTTTTTTTAACACGGAAGTGGGTGTTTTATGAAGTGTTTACACAATTATCGACTGCATGGTTTTTGGCTAGTAATGGATAGCTGCTCGGATTGAGGAATCAGAGAACTGAGTTCAAATTCCAGTCGAATCCATTGCATTCACTTACGTCATAATACTTTTGGGAAAGGTATGAATCCTCGTCTTCTCTCCCCCCCCCCTCTACAGCTATAGGTAAATAGCAAGACCGGTTCTATAACGTTGGATGGCAACTGATCTACCGCGGAAAGATATGACAATCTAATGCGGGAAAAAATCTGCCTCGTCAGTCATATATCGAAAGGTACATGATCGCCTAAGCCGGTACCATGCATGGCACATAACTGACTGATGTAAAGGGGAGATAATTGTAATAAAATTATATGACGAATACAGCGTAAATGTATTTTTATATATCTTTTTTTAATTACCGAGTAATATATATATATATATATATATATATATATATATATATATATATATATATATATATATATATATATATATATATATATATATATTAAGCATTCTATTGAATTTTAGGTACTTTTTCTGTAGAGTCTTACTTAGGAAGACACTTACTTAGAAAATTACCAATAAATTTTAAATATACTATATAGTTACCCCTCTCATTCTCAGACAATGTCGTGAATGGGCATCCGTATTTACAAAAATCAGCACGTTTATACACACGCAAAAAAAAACAAACAAAATTCAAAGTTCTTTTTAAAATATTGACGGTTGATGAATCGTTGTAAGCTTTTTTTATTTACGATTAGTAAATATAGCTTTTATTTCATAATAATATCACAATACGTCTACAAATTAATATAAAATTTTAAAAGATTTTAAAGTTTCTAAATATTCTAATTAAATTTTTTTTTAAATGAAAACAGTTCTTATTCATCGAAACAAATATTTTTCATAAGACAATAGTGCTCATAATATATTTTAATTAAAAGTAATTAAAAGATTTTCTAAATAAATAATGGTTTAGTTAGTTACATTTTTTTACGATTCAAAGCAGTGTTTGACTAAAAACAAATGTAATGATTTAAATTCGCTTAATCATTAAGCGCTACAAAAAGAATTTCTCGAAATTTCATAAAATTAAATAAGTGAGGATTAACAGACATAGAAAAACATATTTTACAAAGACTGTCTAAAAACGAAACATTACTAAAATATTTCATCATTTGTTAATAAATCCTGAAAGTTTCATTAAAATCCAATAATTATCTGATTTTTGCAAGAATTTCCAAATCAATGTTTTACACCGCAAAAAAAAAAACGCTCAAATTACTCATACTAATTTATGGTCACACACTAGACGCAACAAAAACAAAATTTTTGGCTAAAATTTTAAAGATTTTAAAACGAATAAAAAAAAATATAATTTAATAGTCAAAAAATATTTTTGTCTTTTCTCTTAATAATAACAAAAATCTTTGACGATAAAACTTTGTTTTTAAATTTGGGGCATTTTTGATGATGTATATTCATTTTTTAAAGAATCATTGGAGGCACCTATAATAAATCATTAAAAAAAAAACAGTATTATCTAAAAAGATTAATCCTATTTAGTAAAATATCTTTTATTCTAAAAGACCCACAAAATTTGGGAGGCTTTCTTCTGAAATTACTGCTGAGGGTCTGCACCAATTTTCAAAGAGAAATAAAAATGAGGAACTCTTTTACTGGTGAATAAGATTTTATTGATATACAAAAAATGTACACTTTTCAGCGAAACACAAACAAACGTGTCATTGTGACTAAAATTTCTGAAGTGTAAACTTAAAAGATTTTTTATCAAGTCATTCCACTGTTGGATTTTGCACAATGTATTCCACCTGGAGATGATCATGGATAGAAATTCTAGATGCTGCTTAGGAATACAGCTGCGAATTGGTATGCCGGGTCGTCTAGACACGACTGCTCCGCGTCTAGCAACGTGAATTTTTCACGCTCGGTGTACGACAATTTGCGCCCCAGCTCCCGGCAGTGATGACATTCTTCCACGCGCCTAAAGCTCAGTGTTAGGACAGCCTCGGTACAACACACTTTCTCCCCGTTTGTGTCTAAAGTTTTTCTTCAAGAAACCCCCAAGATGGCCACCAAGAGGAAATTGTCTCCTCCTCAGCCTGCCAAGAAGGAAAGAAAAGGCTGTGGATCTTAATACAAAAATGACACTTGATTAAACAGTGCGAAGGAGGAAAGAAAGTGAATGCAATCGCACGTGATCTGAAGTTATCACACTCTACTGTGCAAATATTAAACTAACTGTACTATAGAATGTAGTGTTTGACCTGATGAATAAATAATAAACAAAACAATCTGTAGAGAAATGGTACAAATAATATCAAACGTAAAGAAACCATAAAAATTATGAAAAATGCAATAATGCCTAAAAAATATAAAATTAATTACTGACCGACTTACGACCAAATCGATTTATGACCTATCGGTCGTAACTAATCGTGGTCGTGAGTCGACGACAAGCTGTATGTGATAAAACAATTCATTGTAGAAATACTGGACATTTTCATGTAAGTTATTCTACTTGTAATGATATTCATATATTAACAAAATGAAAGTCGTATATATTCCAAAATGGAGATGGTGTGCGTTATCATGAAAAAGCCCATCGTTCTTGGTATGAATCTTTACAAAAATATTGTTTTCATCCCTTTACATCTCCTAAAAAAAAAGATTACATCTTCTTTACAAATTGTCGACAATGATATTACTGATAAGTTAAACATGAAAATGATGCGTTGTTTTTCGAGATTTCAAAAAGAAAATAGTCCAGAAAACATTACTAATCCATACGAAGAATATCGTGACGTCAGTATAGATATGGCAATTGTAAATGATAAGTGAGAGATTGTTTGGTGTATGTCTATTCCGATTTGTTCATAAAAGAGATAAGGCTTCATATGGGAAGCAAAAAGCTGAGATATTGATGAAAAAAGAAAACTTGCCAGTTTTGTAGCTTCTGCTTTAAATGAAGAACTTAACTTCGGATAAAAATAGAGATTTTTACATATATGCAGTGTGAGAAATATTATGAAAAATTCACGGAAAGAAAAAATAAAATTATTAATCTTGACATCTGATAGTTGAACCATGGCTAAAACATTTGAAGTATTTTCTCTTTCAAATCATTTAGTCAAGAAATCTAGAAATTTACGACAGGAAAAAAGGAATTCTTGCTGAAACAAACAAAAATGAGGAACGCCAATTAATGGAGTGAAAAATAGAGTTTTACTGATGTAGAAACCAGATGAGTTTCCCAGGCTTTTTCCAGGGAAAAATGTATGTGTTTCTATTTATATCAATGGCGAGAAACTCAAGAAGTAAAAACGATTCTTATTAGCATAAATGAAACTATTGTACGTAGAATATAAAAAAAAACTTCAGCGAAACTATTCTGAACATTGTGCCCAAAATGGTGTATAACTGCTAATATCAAAAGAATACATGTCTGTTCTTAGCATCAAATACCAAGTTGATGCATGCAACCTCCTTTCTACCACTTATAACAACAATGGAAATGGGTATATATGATACAAATGATAGAAACTGCAATCCAAAGTGTCCACCGAAAATAACATTTATCTGAAACTTTATTTAAAATAATTGAAGAAATTGATTTTATTGTTGAAGATATCCCGCATTTTCCGACTTACAAGACGCACTTTTTTTCCTAAAAAAAATACACTGAAAAATACGTGTGTGTCTTCCAAGACGAATGTAATGCAACGCCCAGGCTCAAGTAAGCTTGGACGGTCACCTAATTGGCATGATTGACAGAGACGGGGATTTGTATGTTGTGTCATTACACTATAATATTAGCTATCTATCTAATTCAGCCTTTTATATGATGTAACCTCAGTACTTAGCTGTTACAAGTATTTCCAAGACTATAAACCTTCCTGGAGCCGAGCCACAAGCTTAAACATGCTCTGTTATTAGCAGCGGCGGGAGCCTTTCTGCTCTTGAGAGAAATAAAGGGATGAAAACAATATTTTTGTGTGTCATTGGCATGCAAACAAAATCTGATGGGTGATAAATGTAAACAATACGTGGTGCCAGTATGTAAGGGACGCATGGCGAATGTGTTGTTGTATGAGAATTACTTTTTTTTTTCTTAGAAAATTTTTTCCAATATTAGGCTGCGTCTTCAAGCCAGAAAATACGGTAATAACATACATAAAATGTGTAGCAACTGATCATACAACATTAGTTACTATTCAGTCTACGGTACATTATTGTTTTGGTGCATTCATTAAAGAAATGACAATGATTTAAATTAGCAAAGATGTCCATTGTCAGTGTTATCCAGATATCAGGACAATTTCTGGAACAAGATTTTATCATTGTTTATCTCCTGATAGAGACAATCAATTTATGAAAAGAGCTTCTAGTAATAAACACAATGATAAATGTGTTTAAAAATATTGACTTGATGAAAAAAGAAAAACACAGTTAACTTAATAATATCAATCAGATAAATATATTACTTGTATGATAATGCGTGGTATGTTGGCTTAATACTTGAGTGTTCTGAGGAAAATCAAAATGTCAAAATAAAATTTATGAATAGAAACGATTTAAAGTTACTCTGAATAACTGATTATAATTCAAGTACACTGATGCTGATAGGTTCCCGGGATCTACAGGTAGTGAGGTCGGTAAACTTCAATGAGTTCAAGCGTCAAATAAATAAATAAAAACAAACCAAAAAAGTTTCTGGTAAGGTGACATTGATGTCGATTTCATGCCGCACACACATCCCACCGCCCAATGAAAGAAAGGAAGAACTAGTAAAAAGTATTTGAAAGAATATGTGCAATGGAAAAGTTACTACGTCCTTTAAGATTGTCATGCGCCAAGGACACAGGGCGTACACCTATTAGCACCTTCGCCACACCATTTAAGGAAATAGAGCCAACTTTGTGAAAAACACAAGAAAATACATTTTATAAAAACAAAAACAGATTTTGACAAAATTCAATTAATAATAGCAAAAAAAGAGTACATAATGTTCCCATAAGTATTAAAAACAAAGTAATTTTTTAGTAACAAAAAAACGTATGTCTAGGACACACGACCCAGTGGATAAAGATTTTGGTAAGATCCAGTGACTAGACCCCAAAAAGTTCTGAGTTCCATACCAGGCCACAGCTGTGGGGAACCAAACTTAGAGAGTTGAATTAAAGGAAATAACTGAGACATCCGGAAGAGCCATGGCACGTGGAACTAGAACAATCTACCCCAGTGGACGAAATAAAGGGTTCATTTCAAAATTCCAATCACTAGAAGAAGGCCGGAGCATACAACGCCCGAAACGTTGTGAATATGACAATGTAGAGGAGGATAACAATCTGAATAATGTAAAAAAACGTAAATTATTACAAGAATATTTTTTATCATTTTTTTATTATAAAGAAGAATTTCTGAAAGGATAAATTTATTTAAAACATAAAAATGTGTTGTTTATTCACTCCTAGCGTACTTTTTTTGCCTACGAATAAAATCTTATTTTTGCCTCTTAAAATTGATGCCGACCCCAACAGCAATTTGGTACCTTTCAAAAAAATGCCTCGCAAATTGTCTTGAGCTTTTTTTAAGAACAGATTTTTTACGTTTTTAGATAATAGTCATTTTTTGGAAAATTTATAACATTTTATATCAATGAGTGTAAATTATTTGAAGAGGTAATTTTGCACATAAATAATATTATCTTCTAAAGAAACATGTAAAAATGAGATTATATCAAGTTTGGTATAAGATGAATTTTGACAGTCTGCATTTTGCTTAAGACAAGAAAGCCTCTTTTAAAAATCTAAATTGAGCTAGATAGGAAGCAGCTCAATTTTGGATAAGCCTTTCAATGATGATATCTACTTTTAAAAACAATACACAGAAAATAAGAATTTAAGTTCAGAATGAGGACTAGAAAAATTCCCACTACTATTAAGAAGCATAAACATTTTTGGGCTGAAATTGCTTGATATGCTAAAAATTTTAGTATATATATAATATATATATATATATATATATTCTAGGAAATATATCTTATGCAATTATTATTATAAATACCTGCAAGATGAACAAGAAATTAATATAACGTCTTTGATAAAATTGGATGAAGTCATGAAGCCATTATTCATAAAGAATATTTTACTTTTCAAGAACTGCCGGCTTCATCTAAAAGGGTTTCGTTTTTTTAAGAAAAGGCGCATAAAGAACTGCCGGCTTCATCTAAAAGGGTTTCGTTTTTTCAAGAAAAGGCACATAAAGAACTGCCGGCTTCATCTAAAAGGGTTTCGTTTTTTTTAAGAAAAGGCACATAAAGAACTGCCGGCTTCATCTAAAAGGGTTTCGTTTTTTCAAGAAAAGGCACATAAAGAACTGCCGGCTTCATCTAAAAGGGTTTCGTTTTTTTAAGAAAAGGCGCATAAAGAACTGCCGGCTTCATCTAAAAGGGTTTCGTTTTTTTAAGAAAAGACACATAAAGAACTCCTCAGCCATAGATGTATATCTGTGAATATTTATTCAGAAAAGAATTTCAAGATGTGTTTGCTGCCATAATTAAAATAATCAATGAAACGAACCCATTTTATAAATAAAAGTAATTAAATGCACCCACTCCATTTGAATCTTTTATTTTGTATTGCGAGTGCGGGGCGGGGTTATTTTGCATTTTTAGCGGCTAAACTTCATCTCCTTTGATCAAAAGGTTGTTTGACCATTCCAGTGGATTTCTACCTTTCTACATTTATACATGTAATTCTCTCCCATGAATCGGGTAGACGAGTTCGAATTCCTGTCGAATCCATTATATTCACTTACGTGCTAATAATACCCTTGGGAAAGGTATGAATCCTCTTCTTCTTCCATAGACAGGGCAGACCGGGTTCTGTAGCCTTGGATGAAAACTAGTCTACGGCAGAAAGAAATGGCAACCTTTTCGCGGAAAAATATGCCTCGTCAGTCATGTATCGAAAGATACATGATTGTCAAAGCGTGTATGGCATATAACTGACTGACTGACATGATTCTCCGCGGATTCCTTCTCTTTACTAATTGCGACCTCTTGCCCAGTCTCCGAGTTGTTAATTAACGAATAGAGAAGAGATGGGACATCAGTACGAAAGTGAACACAGCGGAACTTGAACTCAGAACCGATAATCCCCTTTTCTGCTTAGATAACCGTTACGTCACCCGACTTAAACATCACCTTCCTTAAACTTTACCACAATTCATTCTCTCTCTCTCTCTCTCTCTCTCTCTCTCTCTCTCTCTCTCTCTCTCTCTCTCTCTCTCTCTCTCTCAACCTTCGGAATCCATTTTTCTTTCTCTTTCCTTAATAATGAACTACCTAATTTCCTTTTCTCCTCTCTCTCTCTCTCTCTCTCTATTCCTACCCCCTTAATAAACTACCTAATCTCCTTATCTTCTCACTCTCTTTCTTCCTACTCCGTTAATAAACTAATTTCATTTTTTTCCTCTTTCTCTCTTCCTACTCCCTTAATAAACCACCTAATTTTCATTCTCTCCTTTCGTTGCTGCTCCCTTAATAAACTAAACTACTTACCCTAATTTTCTACTACCCCACTCCTCTTTCTACCCACTCTATATAAAGAACCTTAATGTTGTTTGTTTCGGTTTCCTAAGCAAAACATATCACCACGGCGAGGCACCATTTTGTTTCTTTCAGTCGTAAACCATTTCTAACTTTGTCTTTTTACACTGACATCTAACCGAACGATATCTCCTCCATCTGATCACATGGCTGAACAATGTCTCTTTTCGGAAGGTTGTCATTTAATCGTGAAGTAGTAGTGAAGTATATGAAACTAAGAATCCTATAAGAAGAAGAGGGGCGGATACGACTGGCGCCGTTCTTAAGGTGACCAAGGACATCTGGCTTGAAGTGTGACAGACGAACAAAGGTTCGCAAGTCGAAATAGGGAACTGGGTCGACTTATAAAGGTAAATAGGACAGCGTAAACTTTCGACCCGGGTAAACTTCATATTGGATGCTGTCCTCAGGTCAGTATTTTGGCAGATGATGAAAAGGCGGTGACCTGTAATAAAGAGTTTGGGGCGTGGGATCCAGTAATGAATGAACAAACCACAGACAACAAGAAACGGATAAAATATGAAGAAGACAGACGAAGTAAACAATAAAATAGATATTAAGATGAAAAATAATAGAACAATGAACGGAGATGAGGTGAAAATCGACATTAAATAGAAAAACGGTTCCGAAAGAAATTCGAGAATTTAACGAGGTAAGAAAAAAAGTAAAAATGATGAATTGTGGATCTTTAGGTGCTTAAAACATCATCGCAGAAATAATCTCATTGATAAATATTCACTAAGGTTTTAGCTTCACACGGAACAAAGTTGAATAGGAATTTAAGAAGATTGTGTTAAGCCAAAATGTTGGCATTTATGTGATTTTTTTTACAGCCCACTTTCCATCCGATATTTGCTAAACTTTGCATACTACAATGCTTATGAACGATTTTTAAGTAACTTTCAATTTTCTGTTTACTAAACTTGAGAACGCCTGTTTTCCAAGTAGAGAGGATTTGTCTACTTTGAAAACCGGCAGTTGAAATTATGTCTTTTTTTTTTTAGCTAGTTACCTCCAAAAGTTAAAAAAAGGCGGATACATGATGAAAAAAATGCCCAAAACATAATAAAAACAAAATTTTGTCGTCAAAATATTTATATCATTATGAAGCGGAAAGATTAAAGAATTTTTTTATGTAAAAGTTTTTTTTTGGGGGGGGGGGTGTTTTTTTTTCCGTTTTAGAACATTAGAAATGTTGATTACTCTGTTTTATTTTGCGTTAACGTGGAACCTTAAATTTATCTTGGAAAAATGAGCGTCTTTTGCGGTGAAAAACGTCATCGATTTTAAAATTCTTGCAAAATTCTGATACCTGTCGAATTTTAATAAAACTCTCGGAATTTATTCACGAATGAATGAAATTATTTTTTTTAAAAGTTTCTTTGTTTAGAAAATTTCAGTAAAATATCTTTTTTTTTACATTTGTTATCCTCCCCCAACTTATTTAATTTTATGGAATTTTGAGAAATTCATGTTTGTTGGGGTTAATGTTTATGTTAGTTATAAGCATAAGTCCTTGGAGAATTTAAATCAACATTTTCTTTTTGTTTTGTTGATCCCCAGTTACAGAAAATCTAGACTGAATCGTAAAATAACAAAGCAATAAAACTAAAATATTATTTAAATAGAAAAACTTTTAATTGGTTTTATAAATGTAAAAGATTACTAGAATTTAATTATTTGAATAAGAATTTGTTTTTTATCTGTGTGTGTGCATGCGTGCGTGGGTGTGAGTGTGTGTATGCATAAACTTTATGCATACACTTTATGATAAAGGTGGTGATTTTTGTAAATACCGAGGTCCATATACGACATTTCCGAAAATAAGAGCGCTATGAATTTAAAGCCAAAAGTACCTAAAATTCAATAAAATATTAGATTACATTGAATATTTTCCTAATTTTTCAAGATTACTGGGTAGTTAAAAATTATATAAAAAGGACGCTCAGGTTATATTCATCAAGTAATTTTCACAGATATGTTCCCCGTAGAAAAATTCTCAAACATAAGTTTAGAGATAGTTATCAACACCTCATAAAAACACCCACCTCCATGTTAAAAATGCTTTACTACGATATTTTAAACTAAAAACTAGTAATATCGTTTTGAAATCAGATTATAATGAAACTTTGAATCATCCAAACTTCCTCAAAAAACGTTTCAAAACAGTATATTTTCTTTTTGAAAGATTTTTAATAATGACAATTACGTTGTGCTGGCAGATTCGTAAATATGGCTAAAATCAATCATTTTTATTTTTCGGGATTTAAAAAAAATTCAATCAATTATATTCGTTTTGAAATACAGCAAAGTATTTTGCTCATTAGAAATACTAGATTTAATCTATTAGCTTAGAATGAAAGATAAAATAAAAACTTCAAGAAAGTATTTTCCTTTTTTTACAATGCATTTAAACTCAAAACCACAATAGTGGGTCACCTATTGAGAATCGAAGTCCTTTTAGGGAAGTAGGAAACAAGGCCACAATTTTAGGGCAATGAACGTGTTCCAAACCCGTTACAGTAGAAATACCCTCCGTGGCTAATTTGTTCCCCATTGTTCCATGGCAACGGATACTTGCCTACTTTTGATGTACATTTAGATGGTGTGTCTACATTCCTTTCTCGGTACTGAATTCCCTATTGTTGAAAGATTTAACCCCCGCTTTTTTCCCTCCCAAAGCACTTGGGTCAAAGGTTTTGCTCGATTCAAGCTATCAAATTCCTCTTCCCTTAGGTCGGCATACCACCCTCATTTTACAATCATCTTTTCTTTCCTTTTCTTTTCTTATTCTATTTTCTTTTCTTTTTCTCTTTCCTTTCTTTTCTTTTTCTCTTTCCTTTTCTTTTTTTCTTTCCTTTTCTTTTTTTCTTTCTTTTCTTATTCCCTTTCCTTTTCTTTCTTTTTTCTCTTTCCTTTTCTTTTGTTTTTCTCTTTTCTTTTCTTTTTCTCTTTTCTTTTCTTTTTCTCTTTCCTTTTCTTTTCTTTCTTTTCTTTTTCTTTTTCCTTTTCTTTTCCTTTCATTCTTTTCTTTTTCTCTTTCCTTTCATTTTGTTTTCTTTTTCTCTTTCCTTTCATTTTCTTTTCTTTCTTTTCTTTTTCTCTTTTCTTTTCTTCCTTTTCTTTTCCTCTTTCCTTTTCTTTCTTTTCTTTTTCTCTTTCCTTTTCTTTTTTCTTTTCTTTTTCTCTTTTCTTTTTTCTTTTCTTTTTCTCTTTCATTTTTCTTTTTCGCTTTCTTTTTTCTCTTTCCTTTTGTTTTTCTTTTCTTCCTTTTTTCCTTTTTTATCTTTATTTCTCCTTATATATTTCCAGTAAATATTTACTTTAATCTTAATTCCAGCTTGTTAAAAGCTAGTTTCTTTTATCTATCTATCTATCTATCTATCTCTCTATCTCTCTCTCTCTCTCTCTCTCTCTCTATATATATATATATATATATATATATATATATATATATATATATATATATATATATATATATATATATATATGCCCTAAAAAAGCAAAACCGAAGGTTTAAAAATAAAATGCATTTTTAAAAAAGGGAAAAACATTTCTTGGAGCTTTTATTTTTCTTTTGATTACAAGCTGAAAGATTAAATCTAATATTTCCAATGAGCATTTCAAACCAAATTTAAATTGATTGGAACGATTTTTTATTATCAGTAAAAAAATCCTTAAACTTGGCCATATTGCCAACACAACATATAATAATTCCATGTATTAAAAAAAAAAAAACTTTCAAAAGTAAAATATATTTTTCTGAAACTTTATTTGAGGAAGATTAACTAATTTAGATTTTAATTGATATGAATTAAAATAAATATTATTTACTTTTAGTTTAAACTCGCCGGTATACCCGGCGTTGCTCGGAATATCTCTGAATAATAGTTTATTATTGACAATTTATTGATATTTTTTATTCAATCCTTAAAAAATAGTGATGTTACTTATTTTAATCCTTTTTAGATCCTTCAAAATTTTTGATTAAAATTCTTGTTTTACTCTTTTTCGTTAAAAGGGAATCACAAACTATCATAAACATTTACAATTCTGTCTTAATTTTTAGAGGTTAGGTGATATTGTTATATGATTCTATATTTATTAATCATAGATGGAATAACATCGTTGTTCCCGTCTGTCCCACTTGCTTTCAATATGTCTTTTGAGTATTAAATTCTCCAAGCCCTCTTTCCTAATTATGAATCCCATAAATTTCAACTCACTTTCTGATTTTAATTATTTGTCCTTTTATTTTCCATTTTCTTTAAAACCTCTGTTGCTTTCAACCCAAAGTATTCTCAGTATCTTTCTGTAGTAGCACATCTCTGGCGTTTCAAACTTCTTAATTTGTAATAAAATTATTCAGCATTCATTACCATATAAGATGATAGACATGACATAGAAGTTTAACACTCTTTTCGTTTCGGTAAAGCATATTTCATTATTCATATGCACCTTAGGATTTCTATCATTTTCTGTCGTTTGCTTATACAATACCCAGACAGGTAAATTCATCTACCTGCTTTGTCTGTCTTTCTTGCTGACAACAACACATTCACATTCTATCATCTTGCAATTAAGAGTTAGTCTTTTCTCCTCGCTTTCTTTTCCTACTTTTTCCAGAAGGTTTTATACTTAGTCTTCTGACAACTCGGCGTCCTATCTTATGTTGTAAAGATCATACAGAGAAAATAAAAAAATGAGAAACAACTTGATGTCAACTTTTTCCTAAAGTCTATTATCTTCTCTTTACAGGTAAATTATTATTATTATTATTGCATATTTCCTTCTCATTTGTTTTATTTACCTTATTTCACCTTCTAAAGGTTGCCAATCTGTTTTTGAAGCCTTTCTTGGTTCAACCGAGAACTTTTCAGTACACTCTCGTAACGTCACGGTTTACTTATTAAAATGGGAGATAACGATATATATATATATATATATATATATATATATATATATATATATATATATATATAGAGAGAGAGAGAGAGAGAGAGAGAGAGGTAGTAATCCGTTGGTATAATTCAAACGAGTCCTATTAACACTATATAGAACTTTAAGTATTAAATGTTAAAACTGACCCACAAAGAGCCCTCACTGTTTATTTTCATTAAACAGAGCAGAGTATTTCATACAATTACTTTGAAAAATCCTGTGAATTTTAAATTTAAAATTCGCGGGTAAAATTGTTCAATTACTAATGATATCTTAATTCCAATTGTATGAAATACACATGCACACACATACACACACACACACACATATATATATATATATATATATATATATATATATATATATATATATATATATATATATATATAATCTCATTTATTCGAAAATTATAACATAAAATGTTATAAAATCACTACAAAAATAGCCATTTCGTTTCAACACTTCTGGTGTCTTCTCAAGTGATGGTGTTGAATATATATATATATATATATATATATATATATATATATATATATATATATATATATATTTGTATATCAAGAACATTATTGAGGAAATTGTATGACAAATGGAAAAAGTTTACTTGTGACGCGTTTCTCCCTGAGAAATAAATGATTTTCTTCTTTCTGGAATGTTCTATATAATATTTTTGCTTTGCTTGAAACTCGTGTTGCTGTGTTAGAAATGTTGGCCTCTCTGAGTTTCAGTTGATGCAGTAAGACGTTTTTGTTTCTTTCACAAAAGAATATGTAGACACTAATTGTTTTAATTAAAGAACAATTAGGTTTAAAATGCTATACTGAAGGAAACCAAATTACGAGGATTGTATTACGCCAGACACCCAAGTAAGGAGAGAGCCTATCGACTTTAAACCCGGCATTGGTTCACCGGAGGGAAATATGTAGCTCTCCCACTGTGAAAGAGTGAATATTTGCACAAACTTGTTTAGTCTGGCACAAGGTCAAGTTGAAGACAGTAAAGCGTTGGAAGATAGTGTTAATATTTTAAGTAGGAAAAGCGTCTCTGCTTTGAAAACCAGCATCCGATTTAACGTCTTTTAATTGGGCCGCAACACCAACTAGCGATGAACGTGAGGAAATATGCAACGATTTCAGCCAATAAGCAGACTGGAAAATCGAAATGTTTATATTGGACGTCAAGATAGGATTTCAAAAGGTTTAAACGACTCGTGGGGTGTTTGAATAAGATATGAAATAAAAGAAATTTAAATGTTTTCACGGTGCTCGGTTCAAGTCGAAACGAAATGGAGTAATTGACTTCATCTCTTTTCGCCTCGTTGGTGAACGGAATGATTTTCCTAACAGAACTGACAGAAGAAACGTTCAAATACAGCGAGTGATTCCAGCGAGATTTTCTCGTTTCAATAACATTCTAGTCTTTCGATGTTTCTACGCCGTTTCAATCCGTTTTACTTTCATATCAGTTGAGTTCACATTAATTTTTATAACCGCTGTCCCATAATCTATATAATAAATTGCGAATGTCAATGTGTCACACTTTTTCAACTTTACTCCCAGAGGCCGTAGCCCAACATATCATACCATTTTGGAATCAGGCCGTTTCTGTAGGCAAACTAAATACATTTAATCCGGACCCGAAATTCTGAAATTTTGGATTCTAAAGTTTTCATTACTGCGATTGTTTCCGGTGAGGTTTTTTTTTTTTTTTTTTTTTCGTGATTTTTTGCGACCATTTTTTTTTTTTGTATGATAACAATTTTTATAACTTGGAAAGAAATTTGGGATTAATTGAAATTAATTGCGAAATCCAGCGATAGGGGAGCTTTTAAGTTATTAGTTAATATATTTAGTGTGTGAAGTGTTGCGGGGGCGATAAGGATGTCCCCCCCTCGATCTTTACGAAGAAAGGTGTGAACAGCTAAGACAATGAGAGGACAAAGACAAAGATTTAAGAAACAATAACGTCGATTTTATTTATCCAAAATGTACAAGAGTGTACTCTGGAGAAATATGTTTGTATCCGTTTCGGGTCCGGTATGACTGGTTTCTGTTTAGGGGTAGTTGATTTCGGTCATATCGGTGAAACGAATGTAGAGTTGGTCGGCGGCGGTAGCTGGTCGGCTGCCAGGCGGGAGAATTGTCAGGAACAGCAGCAGGTTGATCGATGTCGCACGAGATTCGTTGTATCGGTTAGGACGAGTCCCTAAACAGGGCCGAGTGAGTATAGTGATACGACTTCACAGGGCGGATCAACCGCGGAAACGGGATCGCGCCGAAGTGTAAAACTTGGCGAAGCTGGTCAGAGAGGTGATACGTCTTTCAGGGCGGATTGACCGCGGAGACGGGATCGCGCCGAAGAGTAACACTCTCGACAAAGCACCGGAAGCTCACAAAGGCAGCGTACACTTTGATCTAGGCCCCCAGGCCGAGCAGCTCAGATTTGGACGAAAAAAAGGGGCTAACAATATGTGGAGCGATTTATTCAAGTACTCCCTGGCTAGAAGCAGAAAACCGTAGATATTAAATTAATCTCAATGTTGTTCGATGTTTGAAAAAGCGCTGCATAATCCGATGCTCACGAGTTACGGTTTGGACTCAAACATATTGGACTAGTCGTCCGGTTTCTCGCATATTACTTGACTTAAATCTGCGAGATCAGGGGTTGTGAAGGTCAAGGTCGTCTTTCTAAGGAGCGGCTAATGGTAGCCGCGACAGCAGTATATATCCAAATGTAGCAAATATTATGGAACTAATGTCGCTTTTTTTAGGAACATTTGTAAATCACATTTATCTCTCTTTGTTTTGATCATAGTATGGCAAAATCATTTTCAAATGCTTATTTTTTATCTGTGCTTGAACATCAACCACTGGGAAGTATGAAACAGTTTACATGATTGCTTGAGTTTTAACTCTTTTCTTAAAAATCCCATTAGATTTTTAATTTGTATACTCAGATTTTGCTTTTAATTAAGATATTAGAATATTTGGCATAATTCGTGTAATTTAAAAGATCGCCAATTTACTAGGAAGTTATTCCGAGCAACTCGAAAGTAAAGAATTCGCGGTGTCAATTTCACTCTAATATTGTTATACTCTGCCTTGAATTAAATCTCTTTCTGATTCACACCACATCAGAACTTGCTGGCCGGAGGTGGACACTACGAAACCAAAATTAAAAATGTCGCTCTCTGCACAAGGGCTCTGAACATTGCATCCAGCTCACAACACCCCCATCCCAATATAAAATGCAATTTAAACGTTGGAGCCAATCACGAATTTTGCTGCTAAAGCAAAAGTATGACAAGACGGTGAATGCTCTATTCACACTGACTGCTTAAAAGGGCCCGCTCAGCGATACTCAAGTTAGTAGGCAGGCAGTCACAGTAGTTTCCAAGTCAACCGACCCGAGCAACCTTCAACTGCAGGCCCGTACACAACAAACTCCTCCATCCATCAGGTCGCTTCCCTTGCCCACAAAGAGACCCTCTGCCTTCATTCATTATACCGGCAATATAGAGAATTTAATTTGAACATATCTTGTCTTTATGTAAATGTAAAAGTGACACTGATTGCCTCAACATTGCACTCAAGGATAAAACAGACTTTTGTCTCTTGGTGTTAACTACAGCATCCACATTATATATATATATATATATATATATATATATATATGGTGTACAATTCTGATCTTCTCGCAAGATGCAACATTGGTGGGATTGAGACTTTCCTGATGCAGTGACAACTTCGCTAGGCGGTTCAAGTTGCAAGGATGAGTGACGACAGATTACCTAAGGTGGACAAAGTCGACAAAGGACTGTTGGACGGCCGTTGCTCAGGTATAAGAACAAGCTAAAGAGTAACTTCTCAATTGTCAATATGCCTCATACTAACTTCGAGCGAGTTGCCCTAGATAGAAATTACTGGAAATATTTGTGCCAGAGTGGTATCAGAAATTTCAAAATCAGTTGTATTTGACCGGCGAATGACAACGGCTAAAAGCGTCAGCAAATATTCTGTAGCTATGCCCCGAGATCATCGCTGACGAACAATATGTGGACTCGTATGTAGATCATTAGCGGGACTGAAGTGTCATACAAGCATAAAAACAGAATGTGGGTGTCGGATCCTCATCCGTCGAAATCGACGGGAGTGGTCATCTGCCGTGCGACGATGGCCTAGGGGTAGGATTTCTGACTGATGTCAAATCAGTCGGGTTTCGATCCCGGTTTGAAGCAATCGGATGTCTAGCAAAAGTGAGAAGCTGGAATACAACGAAATAGTGTGTTTGTAAATGACTACACACACACACACACACATTATATATATATATATATATATATATATATATATATATATATATATATATATATATATATATATATATATATATATATATGTGTGTGTGTGTGTGTGTGTGTGGAGAAAAGATTTTCACGTTAATTCTATTAACACTCTATACTTACCTTTTGATATCGAGCACTTTATGACAAAAGCCTGAATGCCTATATTACCTTTCCACTAGTAAACTACGGAAAAAGAATTAACAATCTTGGCAGCTGACACTCTTACAATTTAATGCTATATACATACGTATATATGTAAGCAAATATATGGATATAGATCCGACAGTATGAAGAAAAATATACGGAAAAAACAAACAAAAATCATTATATGCAATTATGCTGTTTTAATGTTAATATAATGTCAACGTCGGACGTTTCGGTCTAATAAACCATCTTCAGGACATATTCATAAAATATAATTAACATTATCAATTCAACATGACAAAGACGATGGAGATAAGAACAAGTATATATATATATATATATATATATATATATATATATATATATATATGTAAGCAAATATATGGATATAGATCCGACAGTATGAAGAAAAATATACGGAAAAAACAAACAAAAATCCTTATATGCAATTATGCTGTTTTAATGTTAATATAATGTCAACGTCAGACGTTTAGGTCTAATAAACGATCTTCAAACCAATTTCATATTGAGTGAGTGGGAGAAATAAAGATATTAGGTTATTATCATGTAGGAAGGGGTGTGAATATATAATCAGATTTCCCGAGAATTACTGGTCGAAGTGAAATATTTACATAAATACTCAGTCAATTTGTTTCAAACTAAAATTATCAATCTAATATGAACTACAGTAGATTCCCGTTAAATGGAAAATCGCTTACAGGCATACAGGCAATAATCGCAGAGGAGAACAAATTAGGAAAGACCAGAATCATTTCTTTTATTAAATCATTTTTTTTTTCTAGACAACCGTTTCAAAACAACAACTATTTATACGGAACAAAATTCGTGATCCCGATATATTGTGCAGAATCTATATAACATTGGCAACGAAAAGAAAGATCTTTTTATGCGTTTACAGTCGAGGGTTTAGAATAAATATATTTTTAACAAAAAATATATCAAAATTCCATGAATAAGAAAGAGTTGGAATATGTACAAATGTAAAAATTATTTTTAGTAAAGAACATAATGATCTTCTATGAAAAAATGAGAAAAATAGAAGGTTACTAATACGGTTTTTTTGAAAGAGGAGCCGCCAAAACGAAGTAACAAGGTTTATAAAAAAAAAAAACATGCATAAAAACTGATGTGTAAAGATTTGATTAAAAGAGCCTCCAAATTGATGTTGTAAAAAAGGCGCAAAAATGAATCCAAGCTGTTTATTAAAAAAACATGGATAAAAAATGATGTGTAACGATTTGAGTAAAAGAGGCTTCATATTGATGTTATAAAAAAGGCGCCAAAATGAAGCCAGGCTATTAAAAAAAAATGGATAAAAACTGATGTGTAACGATTTGAGTAAAAGAAGCTTCATATTGATGTTATAAAAAAGACGCCTAAACGAAGCCAGGCTATTAAAAAAACATGGATAAAAACTGATGAGTAACAATTTGAGTAAAAGAGCCTGCATATTGATGTTATAAAAAAGGCACCAAAATGAAGCCAGGCTACTAAAAAACATGGATAAAAACTGATGTGTAACGATTTGAGAAAAAGATGCTTCATATTGATGTTATAACAAAGGTGCCAAAATGAAGCCGGGCTATTAAAAAAATGGATAGAAACTGATGTGTAACGATTTGGGTAAAAGAGGCTTACTAATGATGTTGTAAAAAAGACGCAAAATAAAGCCAGGCTATTAAAAAAAATGGATAAAAATTGATGTGTAACGATTTCAGTAAAAGAGGCTTCATATTAATGTTATAAGAATGTCGCCAAAATGAAGCCAGGCTATTAAAAAAACATGGATAATAATTGATCTGCAACAAATTGAGTAAAAGAGGCTTCATATTGATGTTATCAAAAAGGCGCCAAAATGAAGCCAGGCTATTAAAAAAAATTGGATAAAAATTGATGTGTAACGATTTGAGTAAAAGAGGCTACATATAACAAAGGCGCCAAAATGAAGCTAGGCTATTAAAAAGACATGGATTATAATTGATGTGCAACAAATTGAGTAAAAGAGGCTCCAAATTTATCTTATAAGAATATCGCAAAAATGAAGCCGGGCTATTTAAAAAAAATGAATAAAAACCCATGTGTAACGATTTGCGTAAAAGTGGCTTCATATTGATGTTATAAAAAATGGGCCAAAATGAAGCCAGGCTATTAAAAAAAATGGATAAAAATTGATGTGTAACGATTTGAGTAAAAGAGGCTTCATATTGATGTTATAAAAAAGGCGCCAAAATGAAGGGAGACTATTAAAATAATGAATAAAAACTGATGTGTAACGATTTGAGTGAAAGAGGCTCCAAATTGATCCTATAAGAATATCGCAAAATTGAAGCCGGGCTATTTAAAAAAAATGGATAAAAACTGATGCGTAACGATTTGAGTAAAAGAGGCTTCATATTGATGTTATAATAAAGGCGCCAAAATGAAGCCAGGCTATTAAAAAAAATTGGTTAAAATCTGATGTGTAACGATATGAGTAAAAGCGGCTTCATATTGATGTTATAAAAAATGCGCCAAAATGAAGCCAGGCTATTAAAAAAAAAAATGGATAAAATCTGATGTGTAACGATTTGAGCAAAAGAAGCTTCATATTGATGTTATAAGAATGTCGCCAAAGTGAAGCCAGGCTATTAAAAAAAATTGGATAAAAACTTATGTGTAACGATTTGAGTAAAAGAGGCCCCAAATTAATCTTATCAGAATATCGCCAAAATGAAGCCGGGCTATTTAAAAAAAATGGATAAAAACTCATGTGTAACGATTTCCGTAAAAGTGGCTTCATATTGATGTTATAAAAAAGGTGCCAAAATGAAGCCAGGCTATTAAAAAAAAATCGATAAAAACTGATTTGTAACGATTTGAGTAAAAGAGGGTTCATATTGATGTTATAAAAAATGCGCCAATTTGAAGCTAGGCTGTTAAAAACCGTGGATAAAAACTGATGTGTAACGATTTGAGTAAAAGAGGCTTCGTATTGATGTTATAAAAAAGGCGCCAAAATGAAACCAGGCTATTAAAAGAAAATGGATAAAAACTCATGTGTAACGATTTGATTAGAAGAGGCTCCGAATTGATGTTATAAGAATGTCGCCAAAATGAAGCCGGTCTATTAAAAAAAAAATGGATAAAAACTGATGTGTAACGATTTGAGTAAAAGAGGCTTCATATTGATGTTATAAAAAAGGTGCCAAAATGTATCCAGACTATTAAAAAAAATGAATAAAAACTGATGTCTAACGATTTGAGTGAAAGAGGCCCCAAATTGATCTTATCAGAATATCGCCAAAATGAAGCCCGGCTATTCAAAAAAAATGGATAAATCTCATGTGTAACGATTTGCGTAAAAGAAGCTTCATACTGATGCTATAAAAAAGGCGCCAAAATGAAGCCAGGTTATTAAAAGAAAATGGATAAAAACTCATGTGTAACGATTTGATTAGAAGAGGCTCCGAATTGATGTTATAAGAATGTCGCCAAATGAAGCCAGGCTATTAAAAAAATGGATACAAACTGATGTGTTACGATTTGAGTAAAAGAGGCTTCATATTGATTTTATAAAAAAGGGGCCAAAATGAAGCGAGGCTATTAAAAAAATATGGATAAAAACTGATGTGTAACGATTTCCGTAAAAGTGGCTTCATATTGATGTTATAAAAAAGGCGCCAAAATGAAGCCAGGCTATTAAAGAAAATGGATAAAAACTGATGTGTAACGATTTGAGTAAAAGAGGTTTCATATTGATGTTATAAAAAATGCGCCAATTTGAAGCTAGGCTGTTAAAAACCGTGGATAAAAACTGATGTGTAACGATTTGAGTAAAAAAGGCTTCGTATTGATGTTATAAAAAAAGGCGCCAAAAAGATGCCAGGCTATTAAAAAAAATTGGATAAAAACTGATTTGTAACGATTTGAGTAAAAGAGGCTTCATATTGATGTTATAAAAAATGCGCCAATTTGAAGCTAGGCTGTTAAAAACCGTGGATAAAAACTGATGTGTAACGATTTGAGTAAAAGAGGCTTCGTATTGATGTTATAAAAAAGGCGCCAAAATGAAGCCAGGCTATTAAAAAAAATGGATAAAAACTGATGTGTAACGATTTGAGTAAAAGTGGCTTCATATTGTTGTTATAAAAAAGGGGCAAAAATGAAGTGAGGCTATTAAAAAAAAATGGATAAAAACTGATGTGTAACGATTTGCGTAAAAGAGGCTTCATATTGATGTTATAAAAAAGGCGCCAAAATGAAGCCAGGCTATTAAAAGATAATGGATAAAACTGATGTGTAACGATTTTATTAGACGTTGCTCCGAATTGATGTTATAAGAATATCGCCAAAATAAAGCCGGGCTATTAAAAAAAAAATGGATAAAAACTGATGTGTAACGATTTGAGTAAAAGAGGCTTCGTATTGATGTTATAAAAAAGGCGCCAAAATGATGCCACGCTATTAAAAAAAATCGATAAAAACTGATGTGTAACGATTTGAGTAAAAGAGGGTTCATACTGATGTTATAATAAAGGCGCCAAGATGAAGCTAGGCTATTAAAAAAACATGGATAAAAACTGATGTGTAACGATTTGAGTAAAAGAGGGTTCATATTGATGTTATAAAAAAAGGGGCCAAAATGAAGCGAGGCTATTAAAAAAAAATGGATAAAAACTCATGTGTAGCGATCTGCGTAAAAGAGGCTTCATATTGGTGTTATAAAAAATACGCCAAAATGAAGCCAGGCTATTAAAAGAAAATGGATAAAAACTGATGTGTAACGATTTGAGTAAAAGAGGCTTCGTATTGATGTTATAAAAACGGCGCCAAAAAGATGCCAGGCTATTAAAAAAAAATCGATAAAAACTGATTTGTAACGATTTGAGTAAAAGAGGCTTCATATTGATGTTATAAAAAATGCGCCAATTTGAAGCTAGGCTGTTAAAAACCGTGGATAAAAACTGATGTGTAACGATTTGAGTAAAAGAGGCTTCGTATTGATGTTATAAAAAAGGCGCCAAAATGAAGCCAAGCTATTAAAAAAAATGGATAAAAACTGATGTGTAACGATTTGAGTAAAAGTGGCTTCATATTGTTGTTATAAAAAAGGGGCCAAAATGAAGTGAGGCTATTAAAAAAAAATGGATAAAAACTGATGTGTAACGATTTGCGTAAAAGAGGCTACATATTGATGTTATAAAAAAGGCGCCAAAATGAAGCCAGGCTATTAAAAGATAATGGATAAAACTGATGTGTAACTATTTCATTAGACGTTGCTCCGAATTGATGTTATAAGAATATCGCCAAAATAAAGCCGGGCTATTAAAAAAAAAAATGGATAAAAACTGATGTGTAACGATTTGAGTAAAAGAGGCTTCATATTGATGTTATAAAAAAGACGCCAAAATGATGCCACGCTATTAAAAAAAAATCGATAAAAACTGATGTGTAACGATTTGAGTAAAAGAGGGTTCATATTGATGTTATAATAAAGGCGCCAAGATGAAGCTAGGCTATTAAAAAAACATGGATAAAAACTGATGTGTAACGATTTGAGTAAAAGAGGGTTCATATTGATGTTATAAAAAAAGGGGCCAAAATGAAGCGAGGCTATTAAAAAAAAATGGATAAAAACTCATGTGTAGCGATCTGCGTAAAAGAGGCTTCATATTGGTGTTATAAAAAATACGCCAAAATGAAGCCAGGCTATTAAAAGAAAATGGATAAAAACTGATGTGTAACGATTTGAGTAAAAGAGGCTTCGTATTGATGTTATAAAAACGGCGCCAAAAAGATGCCAGGCTATTAAAAAAAAATCGATAAAAACTGATTTGTAACGATTTGAGTAAAAGAGGCTTCATATTGATGTTATAAAAAATGCGCCAATTTGAAGCTAGGCTGTTAAAAACCGTGGATAAAAACTGATGTGTAACGATTTGAGTAAAAGAGGCTTCGTATTGATGTTATAAAAAAGGCGCCAAAATGAAGCCAAGCTATTAAAAAAAATGGATAAAAACTGATGTGTAACGATTTGAGTAAAAGTGGCTTCATATTGTTGTTATAAAAAAGGGGCCAAAATGAAGTGAGGCTATTAAAAAAAAATGGATAAAAACTGATGTGTAACGATTTGCGTAAAAGAGGCTACATATTGATGTTATAAAAAAGGCGCCAAAATGAAGCCAGGCTATTAAAAGATAATGGATAAAACTGATGTGTAACTATTTCATTAGACGTTGCTCCGAATTGATGTTATAAGAATATCGCCAAAATAAAGCCGGGCTATTAAAAAAAAAAATGGATAAAAACTGATGTGTAACGATTTGAGTAAAAGAGGCTTCATATTGATGTTATAAAAAAGACGCCAAAATGATGCCACGCTATTAAAAAAAAATCGATAAAAACTGATGTGTAACGATTTGAGTAAAAGAGGGTTCATATTGATGTTATAATAAAGGCGCCAAGATGAAGCTAGGCTATTAAAAAAACATGGATAAAAACTGATGTGTAACGAGTTGAGTAAAAGAGGGTTCATATTGATGTTATAAAAAAAGGGGCCAAAATGAAGCGAGGCTATTAAAAAAATGGATGAAAACTCATGTGTAGCGATCTGCGTAAAATTGATGTTATAAAAAATACGCCAAAATGAAGCCAGGCTATTAAAAGATAATGGATAAAACTGATGTGTAACTATTTCATTAGACGTTGCTCCGAATTGATGTTATAAGAATATCGCCAAAATAAAGCCGGGCTATTAAAAAAAAAATGGATAAAAACTGATGTGTAACGATTTGAGTAAAAGAGGTTTCATATTGATGTTATAAAAAAAGGGGCCAAAATGAAGCGAGGCTATTAAAAAAATGGATAAAAACTCATGTGTAGCGATCTGCGTAAAATTGATGTTATAAAAAATACGCCAAAATGAAGCCAGGCTATTAAAAGATAATGGATAAAACTGATGTGTAACTATTTCATTAGACGTTGCTCCGAATTGAAGTTATAAGAATATCGCCAAAATAAAGCCGGGCTATTAAAAAAAAAATGGATAAAAACTGATGTGTAACGATTTGAGTAAAAGAGGCTTCATATTGATGTTATAAAAAAGCACCAAAATGAAGTCAGGCTATTAAAAAAAAAATGGATAAAAACTGATCTGTAACCATTTGATTAAAACAGGCTTCGTATTGATGTTATAAAAAAGGAGCCAAAATGATGCCACGCTATTAAAAAAAAATCGATAAAAACTGATGTGTAACGATTTGAGTAAAAGAGGGTTCATATTGATGTTATAAAAAAAGGGGCCAAAATGAAGCGAGGCTATTAAAAAAATGGATAAAAACTCATGTGTAGCGATCTGCGTAAAATTGATGTTATAAAAAATACGCCAAAATGAAGCCAGGCTATTAAAAGAAAATGGATAAAACTGATGTGTAACGATTTCATTAGAAGTGGCTCCGAATTGATGTTATAAGAATATCGCCTAAATGAAGCCGGGCTATTAAAAAAAAATGGATAAAAACTGATGTGTAACGATTTGAGTAAAAGAGGCTTCATATTGATGTTATAAAAAAAGCGCCCAAATGAAGCCAGGCTATTAAAGAAAATGGATAAAAACTGATGTGTAACGATTTGAGTAAAAGTGGCTTCGTATTGATGTTATAAAAAAGGCACCAAAATGATGCCAGGCTATTAAAAAAAATCGATAAAAACTGATGTGTAACGATTTGAGTAAAAGAGACTTCATATTGATGTTATAAAAAATGCGCCAAGATGAAGCTAGGCTGTTAAAAACTATGGATAAAAACTGATGTGTAACGATTTGAATAGAAGAGGCTCCGAATTGATGTTATAAGAATATCGCCAAAATGAAGCCGTCTATTAAAAAAAAATGGATAAAAACTGATGTGTAACGATTTCAGTAAAAGTGGCTTTATATTGATGTTATAAAAAAGGCGCCAAAATGAAGCCAGGCTATTAAAAAAAATGGATAAAAACTGATGTGTAACGATTTGAGTAAAAGAGGCTGCATATTGATGTTATAAAAAAGGCGCCAAAATGAAGCCATGCTGTTTATAAAATACATGGATGCATTTACTTGAGTAAATGTCCTGTTTTTTTAATTAGATCATATTAATTACATTTACCGGCCCGAATGTTCGAGAAATTTCTTAGAAAATATGTGTCCTCCGACAGGAGTCAATCCCGTATCCTATACGGAACCGTCATTTACCCTGACGTGCTATGACCTATTCCTGTCTGAAGACGCGTATTTTCTATTAATTTTTTTCGAACATTCAGGTGGGTAAATGTAATTAAATATTTGCCAGATTTAATCCATTTCATATAATATTGTTATATGTCCGACGTACCTTTTAGCAATATCGTGACTAATGCTGCTTTTATTTCCATAATTTTCTCTATTCCGCTTTCAGTTCATGACAGTAAACATTAAGTGTAAATAAAACTCTAGTGGACTCTTCCTGTGGCAGATCAGTAATACTGATTATAAACTTTACTTATTGCAATATTAATATTAGAAAATAGTTTGGAGTTCCGTCATGGTCAAGCTACTATACAATGCATTTCCTGTTCTTATCCATGGATCACTTTTTATCGCCGGTGACACATCCATGGAGAAACGGATCAATTTTGCTTCACAATATCAGTATTCAGTGAATTTCAAAAGTTTGTTTTTCCGATTTTTGATGAGTTCCCATCACACCCATATTTTTTTTTTCTGTTCCCATTTTCAGACATTCTGAACTTGTTGAAATTGAAACTTTTGCTAAATTTCTGAGCGAAGATTCTTTCCCAAACATTTAATTGAATTTCCAATCTCTGCTTGAACAAATGAAAACATTCTTTGTGTTATCAATGCTACCACAACGTTCCAACTAATCCATTCCACAAGCTTTTGCAAAGAAATAATACAGAAGAAAACAAAAATATTGACTGAGAAACATTGTATAAACCGCATAAAGATTTGTTTTTCTCGAAGGATTTTTGTTATAAATTTTTGCAATTAACTTCAATTAAACATTTATTTTTACCCTTTTAGATTTTTAAATATCCAAAATACCGTATTTTCTGGCCCACAAGACTCGCTTTTTTTTCTTAAAAAATACACTGAAAAATACGTGTGTGTCTTCCAAGACGAATTTAATGCAACGCCCAGTCTCAAGTAAGCTTAGACAGTCACCTGATTGGCTTGACAGATAGAGACGGGGATTTGTATGTTGAGTCATTACACTATAACGTTAGCTATCTAATTCAGCCTTTTATATGATATGTAACCTCATTACTTAGCCGTTACATGTATTTACAAGACCAAAAACCTTCCTGGAGCCGAGCCACAGGCTTAAACATGCTCTGTTTATTAGCAGCAGAAGGAGCCTCTCTGTTCTTGACTAGTATGTCATTGCCGTACAAACAAAATCGGACGAGTGATAAATGTAAAATAAACGTGGCGCCAGTATGTGAGGGACGCGTGGTAAATGTGTTGTATGAGAATGACTATTTCTTTTCTTAGAAATTTCTTTACAGTATTAGAGTGCGCCTTCCAAACCGCAGCGTCCTGTAAGCCGGAAAATACGGCATGCTGTTTGTTCCTGACCCCATTGTACGCATTGAAACATGTAAACTGTTTTGTGTGTGAGAAAGTACTATCAAAATTATAATTGATTTTACAAAATGTTCATATACAAGAGAGAAGAAATATATATATATATATATATATATATATATATATATATATATATATATAAACATTTCTTCTCTCATTTTCTTGTCAGTTTTCGCTGACGATCCGCTTAGGTGAAACCTGAGTAGGTTTGTTTGGCTCACTAGGTTTATATATATATATATATATATATATATGATGGATTCTCCCGTCGATTTCAACATGAGATCCTGACAAATATCCCTGTTTACGGTTCTTTGTGCCTGCACACGCTCAGGCGAAGATGGCATTTGAGTCCAGCTAGAAACCTGCACACAAGGCCACAGTGGATGCAGGCGTGAGGGTTGGGAGAAAGCGTCGCTGGTATATTTGCATTCGCTTTTGTTCTAAGCCTAGTTTCCTTTAATTTGTGAATACCAGCCGTGGAGAAATGTTTGATTTGCTGGTGACACATACTCTTCCAAGCATCTCCATCATTAGCATTGAGCTCAAAATTTCTGCTATCGATCTGGACAGCTGCAAGGTTAGCTTTCAATTTGTCTTTGTAGCGAAGCCAAGGTCGTCCAACATTTCGGCTACCACCATCAAGCTGACTGTACATGAGCTGCTTTGGTATCCTACTATCGTCCATGCGAACAACATGACCTGCCCAGCGAAGTTGTGATTGGATCAGAAAACTTTCTATTCCACTGATGCCACAAAATGTAAACAAGTCTGCATTAGATACCCGGTCTTTAAGAGTAAAACCACAAATAGTACGAAGACATCTCTTGTGGAAGACATCAAGTTGCTCAATTTGGTTACGATAGGGTGTCCATGACTCTGATGCATACAGTAGTGTGGTAAGTATGACGGCTTTATACACTGCTATCTTTGTTTTCAGGCTTATTCCTCGGTCTTTCCATAATCGGGTACTCAATTTTCCAAACGCACTACTAGCACGAGAGATTCTATTCACTATTTCATTATCGAGTGATGCACTTCAATTCACCACGCTACCAAGATATGTGAAGTTTTTCACATATTTCAAATTTCTTCCATCGACTCGGATAGGGGTTACTGGGAAATTGTGGGCTGGCTGATTTTGTTTCACACCGTGCACCTGCTTTAGTGTAGGTCGGGGCTGATGTATGACTTCGGTTTTCTTTATGCTGATGGTTAGGCCAAAGGCTTTACATGCCGCAGAAAACCGATCAGCAAGAAGTTGATCTTCCTCGAGGGAGGTTGCAACCAGTGCAGCATCATCTGCAAATAGCAAATCCCTGATGATTGTTCTACGAAGGAGCGTTTTTGCTTTGAAGCGCTGGTGATTGAATATTCCACCACTTGTACGGAACTGAAATTTTACTCCAGTAACAACATCTGAAAATGCGTGTTTCAACATAACAGAGAAGAATAGAGCAAACAGAACCGGAGCCATAACACATCCTTGTTTGGTGCCATTGGTTACATTGAACTGTTCCGAAGAGTCCCCATTCGACACGACTGATGCTTTCATACCCTCATGAAAAGATATTATAACTTTTATCATGTTGTCTGGGATGCCAATTTTCTTCAATATCTTCCAAAGAGCTGTACGGTTCACAGTATCAAATGCCTTGGTAAGGTCAATAAACACCATGTACAACTCCTGATTTTTCTCGCGAGTTTTCTCAGATACTTGACGCAAAGAAAATATCATATCAATCGTTCCCCGAAGAGCGCGAAAACCACACTGCGATTCAGGATAGATTTCATCAACAACATGCTTAAGTAATCTGTTTTTCTCAGTTATCCAAATGGAAACAAAAAGAGCATGCAACTTTTTAGCCAGCTTTTGGCCACCATTCTTAAACACTTCCGGTGGTATAGCATCGTTGCCAGGTGCCTTACCCATGGCTATCTGTTTTATAGCGTCAAAGACTTCTTGTAGAGTCGGTAGCTCAGACAATTCTGTTTTTTCAGGAAACTGATGAATTGATCCAATAACATCGTCATCCGTAACAGAGGAAGTGTTTAATACTGTCTCAAAATGTTCTTTCCAGCGGTTTAAAATATCACTTCTATCAGTCAATAAGGTTCCATCTTCCGCGGAAATAGGCGAAGCTCCAGATTGTTGAGGACCAAAAACTTTCTTGATTCCCTCATAAAAGGCCTTTGTGTCTTTCCTATTGAATGCTGCTTGAATAGATTCTGCATGATCAGCCCACCATTTCTCTTTCATCTGTCGCAGTACTTTTTGCACTTGTGCTTTACAGGTCTTGTAAGCCTTCTTTTTCATTGCAGAATTTTTGTCATCAATCCATGCCTTGTGGGTCCGGTGCATTTTATGGATTTGATCTTGCGCTTCAACGTTCTGATCGTCGAACCGATCTTGATGCTTACGTATTGGCAAGCCTAACACTTCCATGGCAGTGGCGTCTGTGGCATCGCCTAGGGCTTTCAAGGATTTTTCAATGTCATCATTCACTTCCACGTTCTCTAGGTTTTCATCCAGCTTGTCGGATAATGCTATCTGTACTTCAGAATTCTTCAATGACTTAACGTTAATACGTCTAGGGACAGTTGATTTCTGAATTCGCCGGCGATGAAGACAAAGAGAAGTTTTGCTGCGCAGCAGGGCATGGTCAGATAGGTAACAACTGGTATGAAATGCGCGCGTTATCATGAAGTCGCGAATATCGCGTTTCTTTGTGATAACATAATCAATCATATGCCAGTTATTTGAACGGGGGTGCATCCAAGTAGTTTTGTGGCATTTCTTCTGTTGAAATACTGTGTTGGTGACAGTGAAATTAAACTCCCTGCATAAGGAAAGGAGACGGAGACCATTATCATTCATTTTCCCAACTCCATGACGTCCCAAAACCCCTCCCCACGTTTGGGAATCAGCACCAACCCTTGCATTAAAATCCCCCATCAGAATGAGCTCATCCTTGTGGCGAATGCCACCGATCACTTCCCGTAACTGCTGATAAAAGTCGTCTTTCTCTTGATCGGGTCTACTCATTGTTGGTGCATAGCAACTTACAAGTGTTACGCGCGTCTCAAGCTCTAACTCAAGGGTTAGAGTCATGATACGATCTGACAGACATTTGGGCAGGGACTGCAATGAACGCGCAAGTTTTGATTTCACAGCAAAGCCTACTCCAGAGAGACGTGGCTCATCTGGACCTTTACCACGTGTGAAGAAAACGTAACCACCCTTCTCTTTCTTGAAATGAGCGATTCCAGAGAGACGAGTTTCACCAAGTACTGCAATATCAATGTTGTACTTTGAAAGTTCAAGAGACACTAGAGCTGTTTTGCGTTCAGGCGCATCGTCATTGTCCTGGAGGGTGCGAACATTCCAAGACCCAAAAAGAAATTTCTTCATTGATTTTCGATTATTTTGACTACGATACTGGATACCCAGACAGCTGCAGTTAGCTGCCAAGGTGAATATGTGAGCAAGCAATGTTTAGGGCTCCTTTTATCGCCTCTTCCCCGGCATGGGGAAAGCAGTGCTGTCCCTGAAAAGGGCTGCTTTGTCATCGAAGGAGGACACGAACTGCACAATTGCTCACATATTTGTGCAGGACGGCCATCACCCATCGACCGTCACCGTGTAGATATCCAGCTAAGGACTCCCAGTGATATCCTTCACCTG
The DNA here is from genome assembly GCA_963932145.1 of Acanthosepion lycidas. Taxonomy (NCBI): domain Eukaryota; kingdom Metazoa; phylum Mollusca; class Cephalopoda; order Sepiida; family Sepiidae; genus Acanthosepion; species Acanthosepion lycidas. The sequence goes on from OZ010571.1 coordinate 5,970,190, forward strand.
TCCCCGTCGCCTTCAACTAATCGCCAGTGGTCTCCTTGCATGTAGGACTACGTAAAACTAAGATTTAATGTTGTCAGAATACCCACACAAAAGGTTTGATTTAAGTGATGAAAGCCCGTGTACAACCATCCGCACTTTTTGGAGCGGTTGATAACATAAATTAGGTGCAAACATTTGCCACAGAATAGGTGAACAACAGTCCTCAGGTTTTGTATCAGAGTTTTCCTTCTCCTAAATGCATGCCTTAAACGAAGGCTAAGGGTGCATCACTCCTAGTGGTTTAAACGCGCCCCCCAGACACCAACCTGGGTATTTCCATGTCCCGGCGCATATATATATATATATATATAAACACGAAAGTCAAAAATTATCAAGACTCTTTCGCTATAACATATCTTTATATAAGAGTGCGGATTATTTTTTGCTTTCCCTCGTATATATTTTTACAATTATGTTCACCCTGTAAAAGGCCCGAGAGCCATTCGAGGTTGAGAGATACAAAGTAAGAGGCCCAGATTATGTGGGAAAGGTAACGGTTATCCCTAGACTTAAACAAGTTCAGATCAGGGTAGAATGCTCTTGGGAGTTGGTTCCACAGAGCATGAATCGTGGGAAGCAACTACACGAGTGGAAGTTACATCTCATTAATGGAATACGAAGAGAATGAAGGTGGTTTGCGACAATGGGCGTGGCATGGCGAAGGTTAGAACTGGTAGAACCAAGAAATGTAGTGCGCCTGAACACTTTCCACGGAAACAATGAAACAGTAACAAAAGGCTTGAAACGTTTCTTTTGTGGAAAAGGGGTTATAGGGAGAAAAATAATTCATCACCTACAAGGACGCGGAGATACTTTTGAACTCTGTCGTTAGTGGAAAGTGAAACCTGGGCAGCTCCTACCCATATATGGCAGTAGTACTAGATTTTTGGCTTTATCCGGCTCTTGTAAATTGCAAGAAAAGTCAGGTACTTACTAGGGCGGTACAAGGAACCAACCAGTTTATACTATACTAGTTTAGTTATGCAGTCATTTTCTGACGTTTGTTCAGTTCGTACTATTATAAGACAATTTCCCATTAGTTAGACTTTCATGATGTCGGTTTTTTTCACATCCCGCTTCCACCGATTCGTAAAAATCATCGAATAGTTTTACAATTGTCATAACAAAGACACAGCCACCCTGTGTTGCCAGCAAGATGAAATAACTGTAGTGAAAGTAAAAAAAAAAAAAAAAAAGAGTTGCAGACAATACAGAGAAAAACACTTTGCGTATTATACAGGGTGCCCCCCCACCACCACCAAAAAAAACAGGAAATTTTAGATTTATTATATAAGGAAAAATAAATTAGCTGTCAGCAACCAGCCAGAATCCGAATCTGTCCCAAATACCAGTCCATTGGCTTTTAATCAAAAACTGTAAACAAGCTTCCTTCACTTCATTGTTGAATCGCTGTTCGAAAAGAAAGTGTGCCATTGAGCAAAATAGGCCATGGTTACTCGGAACAACATCGGAACTGAATGGTGAATGGTGAACGGGGAAAATCTCAACGCCGTCCATCTGTTTGAATTATTCCTTAGGCAACCTGGCAGTGTATGGCTTCGCATTGTCTTGCTGAAACAAAGCCCGACTTCGAGTGACCAAAACAGGATACTCTTTTAGTTTGTCGTACACGTGGTCTAGCTGCTAGCAATGCAGTTTAGCGTTGATGGCGCGACCTCATAGAACAAGCTCGAAATGCAGTACTCGTTAGAAATTCCATTAGACAGAGATCATGTCCTTCTTGTCAAACCGATTCCGTTGTAGAACGGATGCCCCTTGTTCACCTCGCGGAACCCATTTCCTCTCCCGATCGTGATTAACAAGTACACCCACATCTCATCTGATGGGACAATTCGCCTCCAGAATTGGTTGTCCATTGGGTTATTGGGAAGTTGGCAGCAAATTTCTACTCTACGGGAATCTTGTGCTTCGGTGATGTCATGTGGATCTAGTCGAAGCTTGTTATGAAAAAAATCCATTTAATACCATCGGTTCAGTAAAGTCTGATTGGATGGCACTCCAATAACCTTGGCAAGATCCCGACTTCTTGCAGTAGATACAACTTTCAACGCTGCCTCTAAAGCCTCACTGACCAAGGTTGATGGAACGTAGTTGATCGTCAAGGATTAAATCCCCGGAGTTGAAAGGTCTTTACCACCTTGAGACCTTCGACTGACTGGCTGTGCCTTCTCATTCAGTATCGCAAATTTCCTTCACAGCAGCTCTTGTATAAAATTTTGTTGTTTTCTTTCCGCTTCATAAGTGACTCAGGACTTTCTGGCCAACCTAGTAAAATAAGGCTATTATATGTATAATGAAAATGCATGGATAATGATTTTACTATAGAAATGCCATGGAAATATTGGAGGAATGGTTATCAGTGATCAGGAATTAATGTAATTGCTTATAACAGAAGATGGTTAGTATTTGTATAATACACAGACGAAAAATAGAATTCCAAGAGTTTAACGGATGGTGCTGATTTTGAGAAGAATGCAATATGTACATGCAAAAGCGCAGTAGGCAGTCTGATAAAATGGTCAAAGTTTTTCAGCAATTTTGTGGCGGAGTAACAATGGCACTGGCATTCCTCCAATACAAAGGCGATATGCCGTTGCAAAAAGATAAAAATAATGGTCATATTAACCGTTTCCTTACAAGGAAACATTCAACAGCCATTTTATTTGAAATTTGTAAAATCATTCTCTTAAGACAATTTTTCAGGAAAATAGGTTTCTCAACTCGACTGTTATCCGTCTTTCCATTATTGATGGGGGTTTCCTTCCTAACCTTTTATTTGAAGTAGTGTGGAAAGCCAACATCTTGATTATATTATTATTCTCTTGTCGGCTGGGGCTTCAGAATACGCAGACTGCACCTCTACAGAGGGGTAAGAACCCCCTCCACCACCACCACCGTCAACACCACCAATAAGGCGTCCTGGGTATGACGATAAACTACATCTGGCAGCAAGGCCACTGATCAGAACGTTTTGAGGAGCTTGGAACCACCTCTTAATTACTGCCGTTCCCAGATAAACCCTGACCTGAGGTGACCTGACCAGCAATACATTACTACCAGGAATACATTTTTTTTAAATTACCAGTAATAAAAATCTCGTCGGCATTAAATTAATCATTGAGTTTGATATACCGTAAAAGAAGACAAACCAAACCAAACCAAACCAAACCAAACCAAACCAAAGTATATTATTATTTTCTCTTCGAGTTATGTGCTATCCATTGTATTTGTTGCTGCTGTTGGTAGTCCTCAAGTGATGTGATTATTGGGTACATTTCTTTGTTTGTGATTAAGCATCATTAGTTGAAGAAGTTCGGAACAGTAGGGTCCTCGCCCAGACCTTCATGCTTCATTCGCAATGATTCAATGATCCGAGAAAGCCATTGTATACAGCTTAGATGTTTCTGAAAGTCACGATCTGATGAGGCTATTTAAGAATGTTTTTTTCTTTTTATGGTACATGATAGGACAATACCTGACTTATTCAGTTAGCACACCTACAACTCATACTGTATTGCGTCAACAGGTAGAAGAGGTGTAGAATAATGTATTACAGGTTGGGGTACATCACCTTCATAGTCGTATCCATTAAAGACCTGTGTTAATGTCCTAGTACGATATACAATGGATAAATATGGCTTCAGAATACAATATATACATATATATAATATAGTAAATATAATAAACATATATATATATATATATATATATATATATATACAATTAGATATACCTTTTATTTGGAATCTTATACTCATACTCATAATTGTATATATGATCGATGTATGTGATCATTGTATACGTGATATGTAATGCATCTGTATTAACTGTACGTTTAATACCGAATAAATTGAAACCCAAATTAGGAGTATTGCAATTTTATTTTCAGTGCATATACTCTTATCCATATATTAGTTTTATCTTAGAAATACGAAGAATTCTTAGTTTATTTACAGATAAGTGGTGACCTGTTTAAATTAAAATGCGTGTCGTGTGTCCCAGAAAAATATGAGTAGACTTTTCCCTTTTTATTTAAAAATTAAATGGACAACGGCGTTATTTCTTTACATTCTCACTTTTCGTATTAAACATTGGCAATGGATACTTATTTGCATATATTGGCTTATCTGGTAACCACCAGATAAATAGTTTCATATTTGTCATAAGTGCCAGATGTCTGTGTTCGACTGAGGGTAAGAAAACTATGATTTCGAATGTAGGCAAACTCATTCCACCCAGAAAATTGGCTCTGCACAATCTTCCCTTACATTTCCTCACATAATTTCTATTATTTCATATAAATAAATAACAATTCATATTTTGGCTCTGTAGTATACAAAACGGGGTTTAATATTACTTGCTTGGTAAATGAAGTCGTTACATATTTCTTGCAGGTGACTTTTCGAACCCAGAATTTTGAATACTGGTTTTCAAGTCAGGTAAATGATTCTTAGCAAACTGTAGTTGGCATCTAGATTTATAAGAGCTCAGAGAAAAAAACATTGGTTCTAATTGAAATCTGGATTAAAATCAGGTTTGGATTAACCAAGTAAAATAAACACGTACTTAGGGATCTAAAAGAAAAGGTATTCACCACATCTAAAATTCTTATTATTTATTCTTCTTTTGAAAATATTCATGCCTTGCAATGACCCGATAATATTTGTGTTAAAACCTAACTGTCTAGGTAGTGCTGGAATCCCTAAAATAGATGATATTGACACCTGAAAGTTGATGGGGTCAAAAGGGGATCGATAAATGTCTTGTGGGTCAAAAATTAATTTATAAATAAATCATGATTTATGACTAAAACTTACCAGTTTCCATCCTGATACAAATCCCCATGCTGTTGCCTCATCAAACACATCCTCCCCATTAATGATGTCAACCAATTCAATAAGAATGATATTCATTTATTTTTAATGTGTCTACTGTTATCGAAAATAATTATGAAGTCTTTCTCACTAATTTTATTATTCAAATAAACGCATCTAGTATAGGAATCTAAATAGGAATTAAAAAATGGAATAACCAATCGTAAAGCTAAAATGAATCTTATTTTGAAACAATAATGAAAGAAAAGGGATTTTTACCCTGTAATGAAAACTCGGAGTCTAATTCAGCTTAATGGGACCTTATTGAACCTAACTGAAGAGTCTTGACGTTTTAGCTAAGGCGGCGTGATTGTTCACGCAAATCATAAGACAGGGGAGGTAATCCAGTTGTATTACCACATTCTCCCCGACTTTGTTTTCTCCTAGTCCGACACAAAATCATCCAGTTGACTGGGGCTCTTGATAACTCTCTGGAATTGTCTCGGTAGCTTTCAGGTGTTACGGGAACAGTGGGCCAGAAGTATTTCATCTCATATTGCTTTTGTCTCCTTTGAGTGAAACACTCTGATTCTGAAAGCTGGTTATCAGAGTCTGTTGTAGTATGCTCTGTTTTGAAGGAGCTGTTCTAGTGTCGATTGTCACTATCGGGGCTTGTCCTTCAGGAGAATCCAATGACATCGTGCCGTCGTTACTATCAAGAGGGAGAGATATTGCTTCAGGGGAGAGATGCTCCTCCCTCTGGTTTGATAACTCGGCGGCAGGGGCCAAATTTCCGAGGGAAGCGTTCGATTGTCCTACGTCGGGGTGTTGGATGCGCATATAAAGTGGGTTCGCCTCGAGCAATTCCACCCAAATCACACGAGAATCATACTTGTTTTGTCGAACATGGTTTCTAAGTAAAACGGTACCTGACCGTGAGCGCCACGATGGGAGGGAGATCCTGAACTTTAAAACCCTTTCGTGAGATGTTGCATTTAGCTCTTATACACAATAGTATACAGAACCTCAGTTATTGCGTCTTCCCATTGTCTAATTGGAAGGTTTTGGTTGTCAAGTTCTAACTGTACGGTCTTCCATATTATGCCATTGTATCTCTCGCACTGTCCGTTCCCTTGAGGATTTTATAGGGTATTCCGGCTTACGGCCACACCCTGTACCAATAGGAATCTTCTAAGTTGATCGGACATAAGATGTCCCGCGATTTGTATGAATTTAAGCTGGCGCTCCGAATACTGAGAGTGAGCAAAGACAGCATATGACCTTTGTTGCATTTACATCTGGACAGGGAAAGATAAAAGGGTATCCCGAGTATTCGTCAATGACTGTTAGTAAATATTTGATTCGGGATTTATATGGAAGAGGACCCTTAAAGTCCACCCTCAGCCTCTCAAATAACTGTCCACCTTTTACTAGGGCTCCTACTTCGGGTTTGTTTTCTTCAAGCGCAAATCTGACAACCGTTTGTTATTCGTTTCACGTCAACTTAAAAGATAAATTCTGGTTTCGAAACACCTGCATCATCCTCGGGATATCTGGAAGACAGAGAGTGCTATGAACTTTTTGTAGATCTTTGGTGCTCTTTATTAATCCAAATACCCTTGACAGCGCGTCCGCCATGGCATTTTCCTTTCCCGACAGATAGAAAACGTCAAACGAAAAACGGGAAAGCTCTACCCTCCACCTCGCAAACTTTTCATTTTTTTTATTTTGCTTCACGTCTTGGGATTAAACATAAAAGAGACTGACTTTTGATCAGTGATTAATTTAAAGCTGTGGCCGATTTAGAAATGCCGCCATTTTTTAGAGCCTCGACTATGCCATAAGCCTCCTTTTCGACAGCTAAATGTCTGCGCTCAGATTTTGACTATGTTTTGGAGAAGAACACTACAGAGCGCCCGGATTTCCTTAATGCGGCAGCTATGGCGTGGTCGGAAGCGTCGGTCTCTACTTCTAGGTGAATGTCAGGATTCTCCAAAGTGATGTCTGAATTGGTAATATCTCTTTTTAACCCCTCAAAGGTTTTAACGGCATAAGAATCTTAGTTATTTTCGTAAGTGGGTGTATTTTTTTCAGAAAAGAGGGTATCTATTGAGTATAATGAGCGAATATACACATGGCTCGTCGCAAGGCGGCTATAGTGTTGAGAAGGAGGTAGTTTTAGCAGTGGTTTTAGCCGTCCAGGGTCTGGCTTCATGATTCTTTTACCCACAATATATCCAAGTAGTCTGATGGTTATCAACTCATAAGAACTCTTGTCATGGTTGAGTGCAAGATTATATTTCTTGACAGACACCCAAAACCGTTTTAGTTAGCGAGTGTGATCGGACCAGTCATATCCGCACATTGTCACATTATCTATGTAGGCAAAGGTGCCTTGTAGTTTTTCGTCAAGAATTATTTTTATTGAGGACCCTCTGAAAACTGGAAACCCCGTTAACAACCCAAAGAGAATCCTTCATAACTGATAAAGTCGTCTGCAGGCTTCAAAAGCCGGTATAAAGGCCTTATCTTTCTGATCTATAACTACTTGGTGGTAAGCATTCCCAAGGTCTAATGTGTAAAATATTCTATATTTGGCAATGTCATTTATTATCTCGTCAATATAGGATTTTGGGTATGCACCCAGGAGGTTGTACCTATTTATAGTTTGGGAGTAGTCTATGACCATCTTTTTTTTAAAACTGAAACCAGGAGGATGTTAATAGTAATGGAGAAAATAGTCGTTACCATACAGGAAACATTCAACATTCGTTAACTGAGCAGTAAGCATAACAATGAAGGATGGATTAAATATTTTTATTATTATTTTTATTAAAACAATTTTTCAGCAAATTAGACTTCTTGGAGTCCACTGTTATCGCTCTGTCTAATATTGATGGGAGTTTCCTTCCTATCTTTTTGTTTTGGATGATATGGAAATGTTATCATCGTCATTATATCATTATTTTCTCCTCAAGTAACATGTGCTCTGCATTTTTATTGTTGCCGGTGTTGGAAGTCTTCACTTGATGTGGGTTTTGTTATTTGGTAATGTTCTTTATGATCTTGTAGCGCCAGTAAGAAATCCGTTTGTTTTTAAGTGCGTTTATGTCTGCAAATTTAAACAGAAAAAAGAAATGTCAGAGGACTGGAATTAAAATATTCAACAACAGATATTACATCATTTTGATTCTCCCTTAAGGCTGAATTTCGCAATATTACAAAAAAGAGCGAATAGCAATACTTGTTCTGTTCTCATCGTCATGTGTGCGAAGAAAGCTTTTCTGCAATAAACAATATTGAAACCAAAAATCGATCATGGCTAGAATCTTTAGAGGAAGATTTAAGATGCCTGTCCAAAATTCGATCATGCAAAGAAGATATTCCAAAAAATTCTCATTAAATGTTAAATTATTATAATAAATAAAAGAAAAATAAATATAAGTTTTTTATGAATGTTGATTATTATTGTTTCATTTCAAATTATAATAAATATACAGAGCAACCACAGTTCTTGAACGCCTCACATGTCGAACAAATCGATTTTCGAACAGAAAATTCGAGATGAAAATGCCTCGCTTATCGAACAAAATTTCGATTCTCAAACAACTTTGCCGAACCGAGTTAGCCTGAACGGAATCATTTCTGAGTTGACCGCCATGTTGTATACATTCGTGTGTCGCGCTTTTCTTCTCCAATTTTATTGTACTGTAACTTTTTTTTCTCTACATTGATTCCTATTGGAAAAATAGTTTCGGTTTACAAACATTTCGGGTTACGAACGGCCTTCAGTAACGAATTATATTCGTGAACCGAGGTTCCACTGTATAAGTATACTTTTTATTCTTTTTTTTTATTAATAAATCATAAAAAGTATACTCTTTATTTATTTTTTTATTTTTATTTTTATTTTTTTTTTTATTTATTTTTTTTTTTTTGACTTTTTGTTCTGGTTTTGATCATCCTAATTTAAGTTTACCGCGGAAGTTTAACTATAAGTTCAAGTGTGTCGTAAGATAAAAAAGATGTCGAAAATCATTGGTCGAGAGGCTATTTAATTACACAACTCATATTTTCAGGTCAATATTTTAATTAATTAGCATCTTATGGAGTTAGATAGACAAAAGTACCAATAGTTTAGCGCAGGCACGCATGCCAAAAGCGGCACGCCAAGAAATTTCCAGTCGCAAATGACATCACGAAGTCCAAACCAATAACTACTACAACACAAAGAAGATATTTAGCTGTTTCAATTCCAATATATAGTAAAGTATATAAAATATATTATAGAACAGGTATATTCACCTTATATAAAAATACAGAGCTGTTGGCACAGTGAATGATTTTAAAACCCTAAGTAGGCACATAGCAAAAGGTTGCAGATCCCAGCTTTAGCGTATCTTCTCCCCAGGACAATTCCCTTATCACCTAAATGAAATTTGTAATAACCGATCTATACACCCAAGTATTTCTAAAGAAGTGTTAGGTTTTTATTTATTATTCCATCAGATTTTATGAGTTAAACACTATTTTTAGCGGAAACCCATATTTGCGTAGACGCCCCATTTATTTAACAGTATATTTATTTATTTTCGTCTACAGTCTGAATATTCGGGAAATCTTATTAGAGAAAAATACACTCTCTCCGGCATGATTCGAACCTGTGTCCCCATTGGCGTAAGAAACTTGTTATATCCGACGGAGCTTTAGACAGTCTCGTCCACGAAGTGCGTAGGTTTGAATCCTGTCGGAGAGCACATATTTTTCTGTAATAAAAATTCTTGTCTATTCAGGCTGGTAGACGAAAATAAATAAATATACTTTAAATTATTAATAAATAAATGGAATATCTATTCAAATATGGATATCCACTAAAAATAATGTTGAAGTCATAACACTCAGGGGTATTGTGTTGATAATTTATCAATTCCACAATCTGAATTTTTATGAATGAATTCAGGGTAGGGGTCAACAATATCCTCATTCCAATTCCATACCATAGCTTGATATGAGTTTAAAAGTTAAGTTTTATTTCTTTTACATGAATACTTTAAATTGATTGATTGATTTGTCTTTTACGGTTTATCAACCTTTTGCAGATTATTTAAAGCCAGAAACTAATTATGATTTGTAAGAATTTTCGTAGATAATAATACCTTACTGGTACAAGTCTTACTAATTAACCCATAGCTGGGTGAAACGCGGTGGATTCGTGTCTTTCCCCAGAGTAGTAGTGCGTAAGTGAATATAACGAACCCAACTGGAATTGGAACTCAGAATTCCAGTTCTGAACAAGCTTTCAGCACCTGGTATTCCCAAGCGGTTACCCATCAAGGTACTGACCAACTTCGACATTGCTTAACTTCGGTGATCGCAGGAGAACCGGTGTTTCAACGTGATATATGGCCGTAGAAAAGACTGTTATAAAGGATTTTGCGCAAAAATTCTCTGACGTTTTTCTTAAACTAAACTTCGCTTTATCACATGACTGCAGTTGATGAGCACCTAGTGAGGATCGAAGTCGTCACGGTTTGGCTTATGAAACTAGTTTCTTAGCTACAGCCTCATAATGATTATTGACAAAACGCACAAGATCAGAAATGACAGTCAGTCTGTGAGAATCGAACCTGCTTAACTTACAGAGATAGTTATATTCTAAAATTTATTTAACACGGAGCGAATCACCTCGATTCCCTTCCTATTCAGTTGGTGAAAGTAAGTTGCCCTCGAGCAGCTTCTTCCCACGAACTGCTGCTTTGTGGAACAGTCTCCCGAGAGGATGCTTTCCCGATCACTACAATCTTAACTTGTTCAAGTTTAAGCTTAATAATAGTTATTTTTCCTACATATAAACTTTGACTCTTATTTTCTTACCATCTGTTGTGAGTGATCGTTGGGCCATGTAAAATGTGAACACCGTTGTAAAAAAAAAAAAAATTAAAAAAAAGTCCTTTTCTTTTCGGTGTTTCCTGATATTTATTCTTTAAAAATCAACTCTCGAACAATTACTCCATTTCTGGTGCCAAGGATTCCAAACAAGCTAAATTCTTCTCTTTTTTTCTTTCTTTCATTTTTTTTTTTTTTTTTTTTTTTTTTTTTCATGTGTGTATATGTGTGGGTGTGGAGAATTCATTCCGACAAAAATAAGCTTTCTGCCTGGGGTTTGATTTTCGGCTTTTTACATTGACCGACCTTTCTAAAGCCGCACCCTTACCAACAGCCGTTCTTTGCTTTCTAACTCTGACCCTGCTTTCTTCTTAACCGCCCACTCTCAAAGGCCGCATTCTTGGCGTGCCAACAGACGTCCCACATATTTGACATGTAGATTACATCTTCAATGTGCCCGAGCTTCTTCCTTCTCTTTTCCCAATGACTCATTCCTGGCCTCTTTCAATTTTCCCCTCCCTTGACTAAGCTTTCAATCTTGGTTATTTTGCCTCCCACTTCTCTCTCTCTTTCTCTCACTCTCTCCCACTTCTCTTGTACTTTTAATACCTTGCTTTCTCTCTAATTCCCTCTCTCTTTCTCTTTTAGTCTTTTTTTCTCTTTACCCTTGACGATCCCATTTGCGGCAGGGTCCCACTTCCTTTCTTTTTAAAGCAATTCTTTTACATAGAATTTTGGGGTGTGTAGAATCGACTAACTCCCACTGACTATTTCTTACTTCCTGAGGCCCGTAATGTGGGGTAAGGGACGAGCATGTCTGAATTTATTTTTCTTACCACACCCTACATCCTACCACTCAATGTAAAAAATCCAACCCTCTTCTTCTACCAGTGATGTTCGTGCCTCAAGTCACAAATTGTCTACGCACTTTTTTTTTTCTTCAGTTGAATATTTTAGTTGCCTAAATTCTGAATGAAATATTTCATTGGTTAAAAAGAAAGTCGTCGAAAATGTTTACTAAGTATGAATTCGAAATTTCACATAAAGGGTTTTCTTTTCATTATTAATTTTGGTTAATTTTCTTAATATTATTTTTATCATAACATCCTACTTTGAGTACGAGTAGAAAATTAATCATTTTTATTTTTAATGAAGGGAACATATTCAAACATGAACCCTATGATAAAAAGCAACAATTAGAAAACTAATTACAGTCAACATTTACCTGCTAGAATGGTCAATAAGCTTGTCTCGCTAGATCAATTACAACTGAATAGTGGGTTCGATCCTCAGGGAGTGCTTTATACTTCCGGCTTTGTGTTACGTCCAAGTTCCATCCTGGGTATGAAAAACTACATCCGCGTCTTGGGTAAGACGATGAACTACGTCCGATAGCAAGGCCTTTGATCAGGAGGAAGAGCGTGGAACCACCTCTTAATTGCTGGTGTTCCCAGATCCACCCTGACCCGGGGTGATAGCACCTGTCAGGGTCCCAACTTTGGGCAAATAGTTAACTCAAAACACTATGAAAGTATAAAAATATTAATATTTTTATATATTAAATATCAGCAATACCTTTTTTGAAAAATTATTACCAGAAATAATTTTCTGAAGATAAAATTATTCCCTGCAAGACATTATTACCAGCAGTACATTTTTTTGAAAAGAAAAATATTACCAGCAATACATTTTTGGGAAAAAAATATTGTCGGCATTAAATAACCCTTTGAGGTTGATATACCGTAAAACAAACCAAACCAAACCACGCCTAAGTTCCAACAGATATTAAATAAACTTTGCACAAAAATTTTAAAATTTCCTTGTTCTGACTTATTGCGTGATAAATCTATTATTTACAAAGCTCAAGTTGACACAAGGCCACAAAATTAGGATATCTAGTGGGGTTTAAACGCATTGCACTAACAAATTGGTTAATGATAACCATTGGCGGACCTATAGAAGAGGCGGCAAACCCCGGGGGTGGACATTCACCAGGCATTACCTCTTCTTCGGAAGGGAGCTGGGGTAATTACCCAGCGCCAGAAGCGTCCCCACAAAAGGGAAGTGCTAAGTGAGGTTAAACAATTTGGTATTGCCCATAAAGCCTCATTAAACCTCGACCTTTTGTCACATTCGATAGCGACGACAGGGGTGGGTGCACTGAAAAGTCCACCACCACCACCGAAGGCGGTAAGTAATGATGTCAATGTGGTACAGTTTGGGAATGTTGCTTAAAGTGGCGCCAAATTTTATGACTGCCACCAGACAGCAAATACGCTGGATATGCCGCTGAGCATAACATTTTACCGGGATGATATTGAGATTTTAGTTATTGCCTAATAAGGAAATATATTCAGTAAGTCACGCAAACACGACAGTAGAAGAGGTCTGTGAGATTGGCTTGTTAAGCTATATGGCATATTTGCTAACGATATATTGTAAAAGTTACTGTGGTGGAAAGAAGAATCAAAGAGGCAAATTCAAAATCTGGCCTCGTATATTGCATTTGCTTTTACATAAAACACCCTGTTAAAGGCATCAATCTATTCAATTTATTTTTCTACTCTTCCCCCGCTATGGGTTAAATAGCAGAGCAGGCTGGGCTCTCTAACCTGAGAAGGTCACCATTTTACTGTAAAGGCAGCACTAAATTTAAAACCATGTAGAAGGCAATGAGAAACCACTCCACTATCATTCCCAAGTCATAACAAGTTATAAATTATAAAGAAAATGATTCTATAAACAGCCATAACAGGATTGGTAGCTGAAACGCATACGGCACGAAAAATAAAAAGCACACTTTAGATTGACTAAAAAGTGAGATCTACAGAGAACTTAATGACGATGAAAATCATAACAAATTAGTAAATGATATCGAAGACAAGTTTATTAATAACTACTCTAAAGTAATGCATACATAAATTGGAGGTTTGTCTAGAAAGCATCCAGAATATTTAGTATCAATCAAAAGTAATGTAGGACATTTTATTAAAATTCTGTCAAAATGGCAAAAGAAAAGGTTCACTGATAGGAAAATTAACCTGGCATTTTTTCTTTGATTTTTTTTTTTTTTCAAAATGAAAACAAAAAAGGATCACTGATCGAAAACGTAACAGGGCACATTTAATTCAAATTATTTCAAATGAATAAAGAAAATGATCACTGATAGCAAATGTAATATGACAATTTTATTCAAATTATTTCAAAATGAGAAAACAAAAGGATCAATGATAGTAAATGTAACATGCAATTATTCTCCAACTAATTTCAAAATGAGTAAAGAAAAGGATATGAGATAGGAAAAGTAACATGGCACTATTTATTCAAATTGGTTCAAAGTGAAAAAAGAAAATTATATCCGATAGGAAAGGTAACATGGTATTTTCTATTCAAATTGGTTCAAAGTGAAAAAAGAAAATTATATCCGATAGGAAAGGTAACATGGTATTTTCTATTCAAATTGGTTCAAAGTGAAAAAAGAAAATTATATCCGATAGGAAAAGTAACATGGTATTTTCTATTCAAATTGGTTCAAAGTGAAAAAAGAAAAGGATATCGATAGGAAAAGTAACATGGCACTTTTTATTCAAATTCGTTCAAAGTAAAGAAAGAAAAGGATAGAAAAAGGAACATAACACTTTTTATTCCAATTGGTTCAAAATGAAAAGAGAAAAGGGTATCGATAGGAAAAGTAACATGGCACTTTTTATTTATATTGGTTCAAAGTGAAGAAAGAAAAGGATAGAAAAAGCAACATGGCATTTTTTATTCAAATTGGTTCAAATGAAAAAAGAAAAAGATATAGGATAGGAAATGTAGCATGGCACTTTTTATTTCACTTGGTTTAAAATGAAAAAAGAAATGGATATCAGGTAGGAAAAGTAACATGGCACTTTTTCTTCAAATTGGTTCAAAGTGGAGAAAGGAAACGATATCCGATAGGAAAAGTAATATGGCACTTTTTATTCAAATTGTTTCAAAATGGAAAATAAAGGATATCAGATAGAAAAAGTAACATCGCTTTTTTATTCAAATTGATTCAAAGTGAAGGAAGAAATGATATCAGATAGGAAAAGTAACATGGCACTTTTTATTGAAATTGGTCAAAATGAAGAAAGAAAAGGCTATCCGATAGGAAAAGCAACCTGGCACCTTTTATTCAAATTGGTTCAAAACGAACAAAGAAAAGGATATCAGATAGCAAAAGTATTCAAATTGGTTCGGAGTGAAAAACAAAAGGATATCCGATAGGAAAAGCAACATGTCACTTTTTATTCCAGTTGGTTCAAAGTGAAAAAGGAAAGGATATCCGATAGAAAAAGTAACATGGCATTTTTTATTCAAATTGTTTCAACATTAGTAATGAAAAGAATCACTGATAGACGGAACAATAGTATTTTTCTCTCATTTATAACCATTACTTTTGCTCTTTCTCCTTTTATTTACAAACCATATTGTATAAACGATAAAATATTTCATATTTCTAATTGCTATCAATTTTCTCACATTCGCATTAATCTGCTATTTCTATCAACATTTTAAATAACATCATATTATAAAATATCGACCCAATCCAATCGACATGAATGCTACGTCCACACATAAACGCCTTGTCCTCTTCTTGTTTTATTGCCAATAAAAATTCCACTTTTACATTTCATATTCATTTGATTTCATTAATTTTTTTTTTCTGTACGGCTTACAATCAAGACTAGGTCTTCATTAATATAATCCCTAAGTCTCTTACACTTTATAAAATAGTCCACATCGTCCTTCTCTTTCCGGGTTTTCTTTTTGCTGCTTCATCAGCCTCTCCTTAATTTCGCTCACAGGCTGAACAACGACATTACCTTTAGGGAATCAATAAACTACAGGGAATTAAATCTCTACTGATTTTTTTAGTGAGGGTGTCCGGCTGATCGACCTGGATGACGTCATATTTTTGACAAACACCTTCCTGGAACATATAAAAAAAATGGACAAGTGAATTGTAGTGATGAATTCGACTGTCATACAGTGCACATATTCACTGAAGTATGTGCAGTAAGGTCCTCTCTAATTGGTTTGTTACTTGCATCAATGCTGCACAAGTGATTCACAAAATATTAAAAAATACCATCTTTGACGATAATTCTGCCAGCAAGAATTTGATTTTGAAAACTTGCAAATGTAGATTGAAATTTAAACGACCAGCAGCGAGATCAGCCGGAATCTCTCAGTTTAAATCATTTAATCTTTTAGTACCCAGACATGGTTTAAAAAAATTGACGACAATTAGTATCAATTGATAATGCATAAATTGTATTTTAACGGGCTGTGTAAGCACATGTTTATTCAAAACTTTTCCGTCTGTATTATTGATAAAAAATAAAATTGAATGCTTATTTGGTTTCAAAAATGACATCTTAAAAATTGTTCAACTCATAGGATAAGAAGCATTAACAAGATCATTTAATGACGTGTGTGGCATGGGGGTAGACGCTCGATGAATGAAGTAGATTTTAATTGAATGGGGATAAAAGAAAAATCAACTATATAAAATGGGAAAAGCTACACTAATTCAGAAACTGACATGAAATAAGATTCATTTTTATATTATCCAGTGAAGAATATTTGTTAAACAACAACCCTAAAATGGCTTGAACAAGACCTAAATATCAACTAAAACGGCTGTATCATAGTTGGAAGGTTATGATGAACGTTTAGTGAAACAGGAGTGGTTTCATAATTCTTATCGTCTTTCAAAGTGACCAAACAATGCACTTTGATATGTAACAAGTTCAAACAAACAACGCCTATTTCACTGAATAATGAAAATGTAGTCATAATAACGCGAACGTTTAAAAAATGACGTTGCTAAAAGTGAATCATTTAAAACTAGAGGTGTTTTTTTATACTCTGCCACTCCAAATTAACCTTTTCTCTGACGTATGATGATGTTATCTATCAAGTGTCAAGGCAATTTCCTTATGAGAAAGAATTTCATAGATCACCTTGAAGGAAATTTCAATGAGTTTATCAGTTCTTTGAAGGAGGTATACTTTCAAAATGAAATGACAGTTTAGGTGAAATAAATTATGAAAGACAAGGACGAGAAGTATTTCCATCGAATATATTTCTATTTAAAAAGTATAAATTAAATTTATTTTATTGAAATAAATCCTCAATTTCACGCAGAATAGCCTGACGCAAATGAAATGTTAATGATGAATAGACCAATAAGAACATGAGACGAAATGCCTCATATCTAAAATTATTGTTTATTCAATCCCGAGCATTGGCGTTTAATATCTTTGCATGAATGTGTGAATTTGGGAGATCCTTGCAAAAAAAGTTAATCATATACTACACTAAATCTAGTATATCCAACTCAATTATTCGCAATGATTCTTCTCCCTCGGTTAGCGATTTGCAAAAAAAAACAACATAGTTTACAAATTCAAGTGCCCTTTGGCAGATTGTATCTCCACCGGATTAAATAATATTTATGTTGGTCACACCACAAACTCGCTTTCACGACGCTTGACACTACATTTGAATGATAACTATAACACTTTTAGGCATTTAAAACAACATGCCTGGCCGCATACAAAATTCCGGAAAATCCTCGTTGAAAACACAACTATACTTAAACATGAAAACAATAAACAAAAACTAAACATTCTTGAAGCTGTATACATAAAACAGTTGAAACCTAATCTGAACAAAATAAACTAAAAAATCTCCACAAATATTCTTAAATGCCTATAATTGGTAACAGAAGCCATTAGTTTATTCCAACGGCTGCCCATACTTAATACTTCTTGCTTTCACTCTCGCGTGGCCATGTGTAACGTTATGAGCTGCGGTGCGATTTTCGCTTTCAGCGTCTCGTATGCACGAGGTTTGTCGTTGCTTGAAAATCTTCCATGTAAACAAAAACAGACTATCATTATTGTTTTGTCCGTATATTGTTTAATATACTGTAATGTATTTGTCATCTTTGATAATGGCTTATGTAAGCCGAAAGCTTAGATAGGATTTAAAAATATGTATCAATATTGTGATTTACTTTCTTCTTTTAAAGATAATGTTATTAAGCTTATCAGACGATATGAAAAGAATTTACATAAAATAAATAGACAACACTTGTCTATATTATTTAATGAAATATGCATCAATGAAAAAATGCTGCCTAAATACACACAATATATATATATATATATATATATATATATATATATATATACTATAGTTTTACACTCTGCTATATTTAAGGGAAAAACTTCTCAACATAAGGAACAGAGTGTACATAAATATGAACGTGGATACTGTGGTCAACACCATGCGGTCACAGTCTGTTTCATACTTGAACATAATCTTCAGGTCTGAAAATTGTGTTCAAGCACAGAACAGACTGTTGTTGCTTGGTGTTGATCCCTGTGTCCACTTTCATATATATATATATATATATATAGATAGATAGATAGATAGATAGATAGATAGATAGATATGAACAGACTGAGATAGATAGATAGATATGAACAGACTGAGATAGATAGATAGATAGATAGATAGATAGATAGATAGATATGAAAGGGACGAAGATAGATAGATAGATAGATAGATAGATGTTTGTGTGTATTTATGTGCAAAATTTCAGATATAACTAAAAGATATCTGTAAAAGGACAATATGAATAACAATATTAACAAATGACAATAAGCTAGATAAAAACAGACCTAATAATAATAATACTACCTACTAACTGCTTAACATCTACTATCTAAAACAATTTGTCAAATCTTAACAATGGCAAAATAATTGCAACCACATCCAAAACTATTGTGGATATGATCAGAACCAAACATTCCCATAACAATAATAATTCTGAAGCAGGTATAACTGTCACAACTGCTCTTCATAATACATTGGGGGAACGTTGCAGAAATTAAAAAGAAAACGTATATATGAACATAAAAATGATCTTATACATAATTTATCAAATGCTTTAGTCATACATAGAAATAAATTCAACCACAACTTTGATTTAAAGAATGCCACACTTATTAAAAGAAAAAGTAACTTACTTAGATGAAAAATTCAGCAACATCCTTTACTCACTTTCGTTTATTAGACATTAAATTACGTCACTTAGCATCTTCCATAATTAACCTGGACTTTCAGTCAACCTGATAAATATTCATGATCATCTCTTAAATTTCCAAATTTTGAAAAACTAACAGTTTTACTTTTGTTTAAAAATAAAATCCTTATATTTCCTTTTGTCTTTATTCACACACACACACACACACACACACACACACATTTTTCCAAGAATCAAACAAAAAACAAAAAGTTTTTCGTTTTTCGTTTGATTCCTGGAAGAATTTTTGAATCCATTCATTGTTTTGAAACCGCCTGGTCTGACGAAGCAAAATCGAATTATCGATTTTGTGAAATAAAATATTATTATGGCTTCTGAAGTCTCCGATTTATTAATTAATTATTACTTGCTCTGTTTATTAAATTGAGCTCTCGGGATTTATGTCCTCCCTGGAATTATCCATAGGGATTACCAATTAATTTTATCATATTACACACACACATATATAGATATATATATAATGAGTGGGAAGAGATAGAGATTATAGAAAAAAGAGGCAGGCTTACTGATGAGGATGAGAATAGAAGAGGGATGAGATGAAGGATTGTCTACGTTGTGAATAGCCACGGAATTTACACACTGGTCCTTCCCCCCTAATAAATTAACTAGCAAAATGCTTTCTTGCTCTTCTCTCTTTTTGCCATTTGTTATCCGCTTATTTACCGACAATTTTTCAGGTGAAATCGCAAGTCTCTGTTATTAGTGTGTTTTTGAGTGGCGGGGGACGGCATTAAGTCAAGGGAGAGGGACGTGAATAAAAGTGTTCTATGCGAATAAAGTTATATGAATTCCAACGCTCAGTTTGGGAAAAGATCTAGGTAGAAATTTGTTTCTTTATAATTTACAATAATTTTGTTTTTCTTGACCGTGGTAAGTTAAATGATATCTAGCGTTAGAAATGGATTCGATGAACGTTTTATCTTTTGTATTAACACACAAAAAATACTTCACATCATTTTTACAGGGGTGAGAGGGCAAATTAATTTTACGTTGGAGAGGAGACAGTTTCTAAGCCCTTCTCTAGCGACAGGCCTTTTTTTCTAGTTTTGTTTACCCAATAAAAGCCCCAAGAGTCACTCAAGGCAGAGGGACTGAATGAGATTGTTGAAAGTGGATAACGATTGTTCCGAGACTTAGATTGTAATGATCGAGGAAGCATCCTCTTGGGAGCCTGTTTCTCAAAGTATCGGTTCTAGGGAAGAAACTGAATGTAACTTCCTTCTTATTAGTGGTATGCGAATAGGATGAGGAGGATTCGATCCTGTGCATATGGCATGGAAGTTCCTAGCTGAAAAGGTTTGAACTAGTCGTACTAAGGAATATAGCTCATCTGAACATTTACCATTTTGTCTACTTAAGGAATAATATGAAGCCTATCTCAACTACAAGAACTGCAGCATTGTTAAAAACAAATTGAATAATGTTTAATAATGATGACTTACACTTAATTATACCCATCAGAATAATAATAATCAAAAAAGGCTAACAATGACCATCATTATAATGGAATTTATTGGTAATATACAACTGATACAAACAATTTGCACTTAAATCATTTAATTAATGATACACACTTCGTATATCAGTCAGTTATGTGCCATGCGTGATACACGTGTAGGTGATCATGTATCTTTCAATACATGACTGACGAAGCAGATTTTTTCCCGCAGTAGGTTGCCATTTTTTCTGCGGTAAACCAGTTGCCATCCAATGCTCTAGAACCCGGTCTTTCCTGCTATTTAACCATGGCTGGGTGGGGAAAGAAGATTCATGCCTTTAATGCTAAGGGTATTAGCACCTTTAATACCGAGGTAGTAGCACGTAATGGATTCGACTGGAATTCGAACTCAGCTCTCCGATTCCTCAATCCGAGCCGCTATCCATTACTCACGTGCCTCCATGTACATTATTTATGAATGCCAGAAACAATTTTTTTTTTTTTTTTTTTTTTTTCTCGCTACTTTCAAGGAAATGTGATCTCTAGGTGTGACTGGAAAAAACTAACTACTAAATGACGCCTCTCTTTTTCTTTTTTTTTTTAATCTTTGTTTTGTCAATTCATATTGACCGGTCAGGAGCACTCAGGTCAAAAAGGTAAAAAAAAACAAAAGTTAAACACAGGTAATAAATTCATGCCATAAAATTTAGGCCGCAGGCTAAAGGACATTTAACAGCGTAGACTACTTAAACTATGGTAGACCGCACGCTAAAATAGTACCCTTTTTCGTTTCTAACAAGAATTGTTTACGGTGATAGCGTTTTGGGCACCATTTTTCATCTTAATTCCTAGGAAAGACATTTTTTAATCCCAAAGGAAATAATTCCTGACTTTTCTTTTATTTTGTTTATTTTCACTTTACAAATTCTTTAGTTACAAAAGTTAAATCATTTTTTTTATTTTTTTGTGGAGGGAAAAGAATACGAGGTTAGGTAATCTAATCTAATTAATTAACTGATAAACCAGAAACATTTCGGCCGCTGGTGCGAAAAGTACTAGTCTTCCTTATTTTAATAATTGACGCAGGACAGTCTTCCTATCCGTCTTTCTTTACATTTGATTATAATCAGTATGAAGTTGTAAAGTTAGGATGTTTGTGTTTAAATCGTAAAATGATAAAATATGTCACCAAACGTCTATAGAAAAACACGAAAAAGAGGTTACCTATTTTACACACTAATAAACAATACCTATACACGTGAGACAACTGTAGAATAAAACTATAAAAAGAAATGACAAAAAGGTTCACAAAATTAGTTGATTATTCTTTTTTGTATGTTTTTATATAGCATCAGATGATAAATGTGTCAACGGATCTAGTTTTTAATGACTTTCGAACTTCAATCGAAATTTTGAGAACACACAACACTGACCGTTATTATTTGTGTATTGATACAATTACATGCCACAACAATATAGTAAATTCGGTCCTCACTGTGTGTCCTCTTACAGTAACACTATGCCGTAATTATTAGAGAGTACTTACCGCAACGCAATAACTAGCAAGTTCGTTTTACAGGCTATTTGTCTTATGTAGTCGGGAGTTCAATCCACACCAGCTACTTTATTACTCTAGACTTTATATCTGACTGAGAAGACCACCTGACGGGTCGGCTACCCAAACACAAAAAATAGTTTGGTGACCATTTCCAAGAGGGCGCTGCCCAACTGCATTTAAAGAAATTTTGTCAAGGACACAGCAAGATGTCTACGGGAATTTTTTCAAAGAACCAAGTATTTTTGATAACTAGCTAGGTATTTAAAAAGATAGCGTGTCATGTTTTACATCATGGACGATGCTATACGGGGGACATCTGGGGGCTTTAACTCATCCCAACTTCTGCTAGAATTGACAATAAACAGAAGACTTACTTTTCTTACAAAATATATACTTTCAATAAACTAAACGAAGAAATAGGTTAGCATATATATATCTGTAGATAGATAGATAGATAGATAGATAGATAGTAAGGTAAAAAAAAATCCCTTGGTATATAATTCAAGTGGATCATAGTAATATGAAAATAAGAGATAATAGACTATTTCGTCGTCTGCCGAAATAGTCTATTCCCCACATGAGGTAAAAGGATTTGTTTGAATATTATATATATATATATATATATATATATATATATATACCCTTTATAGAACTTCCTTTCGGTCAAAGAAAGTTTAAATTAATATTAAACTCAAGCCCCAAGGAGCCATCCCCCAGGTAGTACCTCTCTTTCGGAAGGGGAATGGGGTCATTATCAAACGCCTGAGACGTCCCCAAAAAGAGGAAGTGTCAAGGGGGCTTGAGCAAGTTTTCCATGGTATTGCCATCAAACCCACCTTGTGTCACATTCAGTAGCAACTGACAATATATATATATATATATATATATATATATATATACACTCTGATATTTCCGAAAATTAATGGAAATTGCTTCTCCTTCTCCTGTAGTAAGATGTTCTTTCAGTACATAACTGATCATGAGTCTCCACAGCTTCCCTTTCTTTAGTCTGTAAACTATGCATTTAAACGATTTTTCTTAGGGAAAATAATGAAATGGTTTCCTGTTGCATTCGCCAGTTTTAAGTTTATAGTTCTCTTGGAGAGAAGAAATGGATTCTTGTCTTTTCCAAGATCAATAGTCCGAAGTGAACGCATTTTCTTTGTTAAGGATATCAAATACGCGGACCGGCAGACATAATTTACACTGTTTATAAAACAGACCGGCTACTTAAACATTGATAGCACAAAATAACGTTTGGTATATATATATATATATATATATATATATATATGTTTCTTTTCTCTGTGCCGTTACTGTTAGGTCATTAGCACCTCTATCTGTCATATTCACTATCTACCAGTTTGTCAAAAGCTGTCAGAACAAATGCAGATCATGACGAGAAAAAACAAACCCTTATCAAAATAGTTTTCAATACGTAAAGAGATCGAAACTTATCACAATGCCACCGCCATGGAGCACTCAGTGAGGTTTGAACTCACTGTCACTGATATAAAAGTCCAAATTGTTGATCACTACATCACAAGAAGGTGCCTACCTTAGAAGCTGTTATGTAAGGTAATCAAAACGATTATGAGTTTAAATGTATTGCTTTTTTCTTTTCCTTTTTTTTTGTCATTTTTTTTTCTTTTTTTCCTTTTCCCCTTTTTGCCATGTTTTTCTTTTTTCTTTTATTTCTTTTGTTTCTAGTTTTTGTTATTCCTTTTATTCGCCTCAGCAAGAATTGTCATTTTGTACTGACTTAACAGAACATTGTAAAGCTCTCTCCTTGACGTTTGGCGCAGTACAATCGTCTGATATTCTCATCAACATTTCACCTTCTGAAATATTAGATTAAACGATGTAAATATCAATTGAAAACCAATGTTTTTATTTCATCTCCTCTGATAATTTCTGCAATGTTCGTGCGCTTCAGAAACCAACATTGCGAATTTCTTGAAAGAATTTTGGATTTTAATGACTTCTTTTTTTTTTTTTTTTTGTAATTCTCAACATTAAAAATCAACAAAATATATAATAGATTGTAATGATTAAATTTACAATAGAAAAGTTTTCATAGAGAATATACGCCATTACATAACTTTTAGTGTAAAATATATCCCCTCCATTGCACAATATTGTTATTGATAAATCTCGTTATCTTTATTTATTTTATGTTGAAAAATTTGCCTCAATTATTACTTTTCGTTATATAATTCCCAGAAAGACTGAAGTAATGGTTCAATCTGAAAACTGATAAATAGGATTCAAATGAATCGAGATTGTAAAAGGAATTAAACTGAAAATAGGATAAAAACAGTGTGGATTTTAGGAATCTGAACACTGGAACAAGAAATGCAATTTCCATTATCATAATACTATCAGAGTGAGCAATTCAAATACAAAAGATGTTTTGGTGCTAAACGGAGGCTGAAGGATGTTTTTATAGGTTTGTTGCGTTTTACGTTTTACTGTGTTCTCTAGAGAATTGTTTGCATCAAGAATGATTTTTAATTGAATTCACAGACGATTACATTTTCCAACGTCAGGTTAACTATTTTGAGGAGTTTATTTTTATATTTGGATGGGCACGCGTTTATATTATAAAACACATTTATGAACAAGTACAAATAAATTCCATTAACTCTACTATAGGCCCACCGTCGAAAACTAGTGAAAACACAGGTTCTCGTTCGATCACCGAAATTAAGCAGCGTCGAATCTGGTCAGTACTTAGATGGGGGACTCCTCGGGAACAAGAGTACTGTAAGCAAGCGCCTACAATCTGAAATATTTTTCGACTTTAAATAACTCACAAAGGGTTGATAAACTGTAAAAAAAAACAAAGTGTTATAATATGCAAATTTATAAGTCACGTGAGTGCGCATTTCTCATAAATGTGCTATCGAAAGTTTGCGACAGACATCTTTTTATTTTGCAACTGTACTCGACGATTAGTTGAGTGAAATTTGAATTTTATTTCACGTCTCTCTCAGATTTTCTAACTTACACCACAAAGCAAACAGCTTACTATGAAAGATTTTAATCAAGAATAGTGACCTAATAATTCAAGTGTTTGCGGCAGGAAACATTCTAAGTGCTGGGCTAAAAAGAGAAAATGTCAAAGAAAAATAAAACAAAGAAGAAATGAAAATGGTGCCCAATCCATTTGGGCCGTGTCAATAAAACTTCTTATAGGCAGCTTATTCAAGAACTTTTCTTTTTAGACATAGGTTACCAGAATTTATCCATTCATGTTCACACAGGTAAAAGAGTCCCCGTGGTTAGAAATAAACTGAAAGCTCCGTCTTTTCTTCAACCTGTGACTGATGCTGTTGCCTCAACTATAAAGTTCCGTACGGCATCGGTGGGTGAAAGCTTCCCCTTCTATCCGGCATCTTTTTTGGGAGTTAGGGGAGTCATCACGGAAAAGGAGAAAGGAAATGACGTCACTAGATTAGGGATTTTGGGACCGCCAGAGGAGGCTACGAAATTTTAATGCCGTTGTACGGTCACGAGATTTGAAACATAGAATGTGCCAATTTGATAACAGCTATTTTAGACCTACCGAGAAATCGTACTTTTATACTAGAAGCTTGTAAAGTGTTTTCTGCTTTTTACATGCGGATAGAGATCTTGTTAAGTGAACACACCAAATTAGTAACAGAAGTACAAAAATATGTTTTATAACCGAATTTATTTAAACTGTACAATAATTGTAAGAGGAGTAGAAGGCATACCATATATATACTCGTATAACATGCGATCTCGGGTATCGTGCGACCTCCATATTTTCACTTATAAAAAATGATTTTTTCATATATCTAGTATATCATGCGAGTTCCTTTTTTTTTTTTGAGAGACCAAATTACAATAGACTAACTTTTTTCCTCTATCTTTTTATCCCATCTTCTAGTTAAATAAGTCAAAAAAAAAGTAAAAGAGAATGATAAAAGTATCGTTAGTAAAGCTATACTCGTTGCGTAAATGCGTTGAGCCATAAATATTAAATATTTTAGAGACACTCTAAAATGCCGTCTATTGTGATTTATTATATTATTATTATTATTATTATTATTATTATTATTATTATTATTATTATTATTGTTGTTGTTGTTGTTGTTACAGAAGTGGATCTTTTAATAAGGCAAAAATAAATATTACGGAAAAATCTAAGACAATCCAGAATTTAAAACAAAAGATTTTGATACAAACTTCACTTCCATCATTTAAATTCGAGCTAATCTCCTCATCTTTATTGTTGTTATGACAACGTTTTGGCCGTTGTGACTTCCGGCCTTCTTCCGGTATTTGTCAATCCGGGTAATCTTCAAGGAATTTCGAATTGAACCCTTTATTTAATTTACGGTGTAGGTTATTCTCGTTACGTTACCCACGTGTGAGGATATCTCGTCTCATTCTTATTTAGTACTGCTCAGTTATTGCCCGCTCTGCTTCCACTGAGCCGTGGCCTGTACTATCGGCCCAGGAATTGAACTCACAATTATTATACCACTAAATTCAAGCACCAGGTTACCCTGATCGACTTGAAGACAGGCGGAGGACTCAACGACTGAAACGTTGTGAAAATAACAACAACGATGAAGGCAAAGTCCGAATGATAATTCCTCATTGTAGAAATTCAAACGGAAAGCAAATCGTATTTGCTTTCTCTTTTGCTGTCAGCTTGCTATTCGACGGAAAATTTATATTTTTAGTTCTATAGTCAGATATCTACAATGCTGGACTTTCAGAAGTGCCTATTAACTAAAACTTATATTGCTTTTACTTACCGAGAAAATCAAACTTTGGTGGTTAATGTCGCCATTGTTTATTTTATTTATTTATTTATTTTTATTTTTATTTTATTTTTATTTATTTTTTTGCCACTGTAAAACAACTTGTTTTTCTTGTGTGAGGGTGGGGCACTTGTTAATTTTTGTTTCCTTCTCTCATTTGTCAGCTACTTTATTAGATTTCGACCAGGGGCGGGCGCTTGGGAACACCGGCTACAGAAAGAAAAAGAAATTAACCTAATTTTCGAACGTTCTAAAAAGAATAAAAAATATAATTTAATAATCAAAAAATCTTTTGGGCTTTCTACTTAATAACAGTATGAAGATTTTGATGATAAACTTTGGCGCTGCTATAGTATGATATCTATTTGCGACCTACCGTAAATGACGATGCACTCATTATTGCTGGAAAATGCTCAGGAAAAATGATGACTTGTTTATTGGGTTTTTTGGGGTTTTTTTAACTGACATCAAATCAGTTTACAAACATTAAAATCACTATTGGATGATTTTTATATAAAAAAAATTGTTAATGATTTTAATACATAACCAGTTCACTGTTCACTACCTTTAACACAAATCCTAACCCCTAAGCCTTAACCGTTAACCTCTAACCCCTAACCCTTAACCCTTAACCCCTAACTCCTAACATATTTCATACTTCCAACAATTGGTAAATATCATAGTACAAAATGAATAGTATATAACATATTCCGTGCTAATAGGAATCTATACTTGAAAAACAAGGAGGTTAAAATAAGTAAAGGTTGGTGGTAAAAACTAGTACAATAAGAATAAAGGTAACAGTTATGCACAAGGCCGTCGCAAGTCAATCCAGTAGTGAGTGCTACTATTGGAATTTCGGTAGTTCTCGCGTAAGTCTGAGTTGTACTCAACAGATCCCAACTAGACGGTATTTACTAACACCCCACAAGGGTAGATGTGGCATAAGGCCGAGTTTAACGTGTGTCTTCCGAGCCCGTAGGCTCGGGCAAAAATCTCCGTAGAACCCGCATAAACGGGATCGGGACAATCTACCTACCGAACGAGACCCTGCCCTTCGTCAGAGCCACGTCCGGGTTCCTCTCTGCCCGAAGCCAGAGCGCTCGACTCTATAGCCGAAAAAAAAATTCAGCTAGTATATTTAACCTCCACCACCATGAGGGTTGTATGTGGCAAAAAAGGCCGAGTTTAACGTGGGTTATTCAAGCCCGTAGGCTCGGGCAAAAAATGCTCGTAGAACATAAACGGGTTCAGAGTCAGTCTACCTCCCCGAACGAGACTTTGCCCTTCGGCAGAGCTTCGTCCGGGTTCCTCTCTGCTCAGAGACAGAGAGTTCGACCTGCCAGCCGAAAAGATTTCATCTAGTCGGTATTTACTAGCCCCACCCACCAGGGTAGATGTGGCACAAGGTCGAGTTTTACGTGGGTCTTCCGAGACCGTAGTTACTACTTATAGTGTAGTCACTCATGGGGGTGACAGGTTATTCCATTACATCACATACCATGAAAAAGAAAATAGTAGAAAATAGACGGTAGATATCATATGATAGTAGTACCCTTTGTTTTTTATTAAGTTTTGAGCATTTTTTATCATGTGTGTTTATTTTTTTGTTAATATTTGGAAGTACCTATAACAGGCACCATTAAATTTCAAGTTTAATAATGACATTTTCAAGTGTAAACCTTTTTTAAAAGAATTTCTTATTTTTATTTTAACAAATGTCAGATTATTTTTGGTACGGATGTTCGAAAAGGAAATAATTTAAATTCAGTAAGTCAGTCTGACGTTATATGGGATACACGCTTAAGCGATCATGTATCTTTCGATACATGACTGACGAGGCAGATTTTTACCACAGTAGGCTGCCATTTCTTTCTGCGGAAGACCAGTTGCCATCCAAGGCTATAGAACCCGGTCTATCCTGCTATTTACCCATAGCTAAGGGGAGAAGGAGAGAATTCATACCTTTCCCAGGGGTATTAGAACGTAAGTGACTGTAATGGATTCGACTAGATTTCGAACTCGGCTCCCCGATTCCTCAATCCGAGCCACTATCCATTACTGATTTTTATTACTTTTCCTTATCGGAACCTCTTCATTTCAGAATAATTGAAAAACACCTAAATGGGTACAATTAAATATTTTATGACATTAAACAGCTAAGAAAATAATGAACAAATAAAAGCAATGAATCCAACTTAAAAATATAATTTCTTTAGTTTTTGCTTACTTTATTTTTATACTTCTAATTTTGGATAAAAAATAAAATTATTCATTCTAAGTTTCATAAAACCGTACAGAATAAAACAAAAATTTTTTTAAATTATTTTTAATGATCTCATCACGAGGAAGGCAATAAAACCACTAAGACTCAAGGGCTACTCAGTGTGAGACAAAAAATTAAGGAGAGGGAACAATAAAAGAACATGAATGAAGAAAATAGAAGATAACGATTGACATTGTATTTAAAGTTTTCAAGATCAAAGTTGACGGAAAAACACGAAGCTAGAAGAGAGTTCCATAAACGAGAAGTGCAAGAGAAGAAAATATTAGCATGGGACTTACGGTAACATCTAGCAAAACATTTCAACTGTAAAATGATGGGAACTTTCGTTACATTGGTTATAAGATAATTTAATTTTAGATATAAATTCAAATTCTTGATTATTGCATTGCTGGTTCCGTATTTCTTTGATTTTTAATTTTTCGCGCGTTTTTTTTTTTTTTTTTTTTTCTAACTTAGGGGTGAATTAAACAGTTTTTGTTTTTGACCAATGGCATCACAGGCTACTATACGTAAATAAACGTTATCTTTTATTATGTTTTAAGTAAAAGGGAAGTATTACTTTTACAAAACCCTGTTAATTAATCCTTCAATTTAATAACTGTCTTTGAAAAACATCCCTAGGACAAATATTGGATTTTTAAGAGATTTTTTATTTGTTGTTTACATTTTTTTTCGTCTATAATGGCGATGAGTGACAAATGAACATGACATTGATTTAAAAATGCGTAAAATATTTATTTACATATAGAAATTCATTTTTCTTTTAATGCCAATCAGCTTTAGGCTATTATCTTTGAAATAAAAACCAAAAGTTACCTTCAAAGGAGATGTTTTATTTAAATTATTTAAAATGCGTCTTGCGAGGAAGTCCGTGGCGATATCTACTTTTTTTTACACATAATTGGTGAAATGTATTTTTTTTTAAGTTTATGGTAGTGTTAAAACAGTTTTAAAATCGTCTATAGATTTCTCACAAACTTTTACGAAACGTTTCTCATATGGGTGGGTCAATTTGAATGCATTTTTAAAATGACTTGTTATTATTGCAGGTAGAAGAGACTATTTTCTTAGTTCCGGAATTAGTACTAACTAGTTAATGCGTGCGGTAATATTCCTCTGAAATCTGATTGTTGTTGACAAACAAACTGGTTATGTTGCCAACAGCGTGGATTTTTCCTTCTTTTTTTTATAGCTTAAGGTAGAAGTGAAAGTAAATTTTCCGCAAAACTGCAAGAAGTCCAATTACAAAGAAATACTACTGTATAAAGAAATATATGCAGATTTATGTGCGTGATAGATACATTGTGTTTTTGTTTTTTGTTTTTTGTTTTTTTTGTTTTTTTTTTTAAATTAGTGACACGCGTTTTTTCCAGTTTATTTACGTAATCATATTTCCTGAGGTTGTAAAAATTGGCCGTATCCGGTTTTTTCAAATCTTTTCACAGTTTGAGTTTAGTTTTCCAATACAGAAATAAATCGCCAGTGCAAGGAAGATAACTATTTCAGCAAAACAGTTACAGATGTTACAGACGAACGAACAAAACAAAAATATATGTCTGCAGTAATTAAATTACTCGTAATAACAAAATAATTTTCTTTTAACGTTGCTTTCTCATGAAAATAAATCTATTCTTAGTATATAGATTGTTTCGTTTTAGCATGTGACGTCTTCCTTCTCCCGAAAATATGTGAGTCAAAACGACCATTACTTATTAAAAACCGTTTCGATCGACACCGAACTTTTTTTCATATTACACAATACCTACTAGGAAAGGAAATAAGTCAATTAACTTCTCACGTCATAGGCTTACATTATAAAATAAACAATTTCCAGCTGAGAAAAATTACCAAAGTAAAAGGTAAATTACGTACTTTAAATATTGAAAGAAAAAACATGTGAGAAGAAACTTTTACTTGTAGGCAAAATACGAAAATTCAATACATAAATAATGTTTCTAAAATTGACTTTTCACAGAAAAAAAGACACTTTGGTTCCTGTTTTAATGTATGCGTGCCTATGTGTGTGTGTGTGTGTGTGTGTGTAATTGATTGATATTTTTACGGCTTGTCACTGGTTAATTAAAGCCAGAAAATATTTTTAGATTGTAAGAATTTTGGAGGAGATAATAATGAGTTTTGCTAATTAACCCATAGCTGGGGAGAGAAGAGGTGGGTTCATACTTTTCAAAATGGTATTTGCACTTAAGTCAATATAACGAACCCGACTGGAAATGGAACTCAACTCTCCGATTTCCAATTCTTAGTCATTAACCTTTACACCACCCGCACATCCACGCTTACAGCGCCTGGTATTCCCAAGCAGTCACTCATCTAGGTACTGACAAGGCTCGGCGTTGCTTAACTTTAGTGATCTACGAGAATCGGTGTTTCACTGTTACATGGTGCGTGTGTGTGCGCACGCTCGTACATATGTATGTGTTAGTGCGTGTCTGTGTGCAAATGTGTGCATTATAATAATGTCTAAAGACGTAACTTGTAGAAAACTATATTAAATTTCTACTGCATTAAAAACTCGTTACTGTAGGCATTTGTGCTCTTTTTCCATGCCGCCACCACCACCACCACCAGCTGCACCCTCCCCTACTTTTTTATATTTTTTTTTCCTTTAGAAAGCAAATCTTCAAAAATTCTGACGAGCCACATTTTTTATTTCCATCCGTTGTAAACTTCACAGCTAAGAGCTGCCATGCCACGTACACGGAACGAATCATGGCCATTCCCTTCGAATTCCATTAGTAAGGTGAAAGTTCCACTCGAACAGCTTCTCTAGAACGGCTACTTTATGAAAAAGACTCTTCAGGGAGTGTTTTCCCGATCACTATAATCTTAGCCTCTTCAAATGTAAGGTGAACCGTTATCCCTCTGATATATAACCTTATAAACAACAGTTCTTACCTCCCCGTCTTACCCTCATATAAACGCTCTATCTTGAGTAGCTCTTGGGTTATGTATAGGATAAATATTAATAAAAAAGAAAAAATATGGCAAAAACCCGCAAAGTCATTTTATGAAAAACCACCACAGTATACTTTGTAAGTTACAAATTATTACTTGTCTATGTTTCTCAAATGAGGTCTTGTAATTATTTACACTATTTACATTATTCGGACTGTTGCCCTTATCTTTACTGAATATGTGGGCCAGTGGGAAAAAGTGTTGGTTGAATGATCCAAAAAATGACTTGACCCAAAGAGTTGCGAGTTCAATCCCTGGCGAGAATAAAACTTGGGGATTTATAAAGACGAACTAACTAAAACTGAGAAATTAGAACCATGGAATTAGAACAATCTACCCTTATAGACTAAATAAAGGATTCGGCTTGAAATTCCAACAAATATCACCTGAAGAAGGTCGGAATTTTACAACGGTCGAAGCGTTGTGAATGTGACAATAAAGACAAGGATAACAGTTCGAACAATGTAAATAGTGTAAAAAATAGTTACAAGTTATTAATTTATTATTAAATTTGTATTAAAATTAGTAGAGTCTTTAAACAGATAAAGGGGTACTTAAAAGTCCTTAGCCCAAATAAAAAAAGATTCAAAAATCTTCTGTTGTTTGGTCAGATTTTGGGAAGTGAGTCAGGCCGAAAAAACTTTCAGCACCATTTCGATATATATAAACGGCAGTTGTGTGTGTGTGTGTTTGTGTGTATGTGTGTGTAAGTGTGCCCGACTAAAACTAAAAAACGACAATAATTAACGACAAAATAAATATATATACAGACTCATTATCACCCAAGCCAGCTTTTTTGTAAAAAAAATTACCATCGTATGTTTTGTATTTACGAAGATATTTTAAAATTAAAATGCATCAGAATGCATTCGAAATTCTCAGAATTAAAATGTAGAAAAGAACGGTAATTCTTATTCCTGATTATTATTCGTTTTCACTTTTTAATCCTGCTGATACTTTCAAAATGCTACACATTTTTAACATTTCTATTCTCCTGAATTTATTTTCCCACCTATAGTAAATAATTAGCGTAAAAAATGAATATTAAAACAATAAAGTAAATTTAAAAAAAGAATATAAAATCAAATATTTGACAAAAAGTTTACTATTTATTTATTCAAATATTCGTGTGTCCGGCTAAAACTAAAAAACTACAATAATTAACGAGAAAATAAGTACATATACATGCTCAGTATCACCATAAAGGGCAGTTGTCTCTATGTTTATGTGTGTGTGTATGTGCGTGTGTGTTTATGTGTATGTGTGTGTGCATTACTGTGTTATTAATATTTTTCGGTCATCTTATAATAATATTTCTATTCAATCTTTACAAAATAAACTTCATTGTTTTTTTTTGTTTTTGTTTTTGTCTTTGTTACTTACATAAAAAAGTAAATAATTTTAATTTAAGTTTTATTAAAGCAAAAATTATAGTGAGATTTATTTTTCGATTATTAATTTAAATAAAATATAGTTAAATTCGTAAAACACGATAAATGTTGACCGTATGTCTGTCTCTCCTAATTTTTATTTAACTAAAGTTTTCTTTTTTTCTTTTCAAATACAAATATAACTTGAAATTTAAACATAATCGCTTTTCAAAACTAAATTTTCAGTGTATCTTGCTTCTACCCTCTTTCAAAATAGTTAGGAATTAAATTCATTTACGGAGAAATGTTTGATTCTCTAATATAATGTTTAAAAGTAAAACTTTATTTATTTAAAAACATCTAAATAAACTTAAATTAAGATGTATTTAAACATATCTAATTTAATCATTTTTAAAGCAAAAATCAACGCTAGTTTTGTATAAATGTATAAATAAACCGACAATGCAAGGGAGATAACTCTATTATTGCAAAATGTTACAGACGTTAGAGACAAAAACCACTTGGTGTATTATAAATTACTTTCTTCTTCGACAATTAATATACTCATTCGAATGCAAATTTTTTAAACTTAAAATCTTTTTTGTTTCTCGCACGTCAATAAGGTTTTACAATTATCGATCTCTAATTCCAAAATTAGTTGCCTGCTTCACACAAAGAAGAATCGCCATACATTCTGTAAAAGCTGAAAATCTCCCCACCCCCAAAAGTAAAGAAGTTACCCAGATGCAATCCTGGTATGCGACTGACTTGGAATTATTTTCAGATTATATTAATTTTAAAAGGCGGCATTCAGTGATACGAAGAGCTATTCAGGATTTTGAATATTTCATCATCTTCACACTGGAAGATGCTAATAAACATTCAATTTCATAAATATTTAAAAATTTTCATATTCGACCATCAAAATTTGTTTTAATTCAATTCTAAAACCTGCTCGAGGCTATCCGGACATTGGACAATTTAATTTTGATAAAAAGTTTAAATTACTTATCTGAATTTAATCACAACAGCGCCGAGGAATTGGTTTAAGTTCCACTCATAGAAGAAATCGTAATAGGAAACGTTAGAAAATATTTTGAAAAATGTGAATTGAAAATTCTTGTAAATTTTGAGAAAGATTTGATTTTTGAAACTCTGAGAACTCGATTGTCCTCCGAATGAAAAGTTAGAATTATTCAACTGATTTTCTATTTTGTATATTTTTAATAGAACTTGTGCATAAATTTATATAAAGAAACAATTTTGGAAAATTCACCTAATCACTTAAGGTCACTTCCGCTTTGTGCTGATCTGATTCATTAATATTCGAGAAAGAATTGTTGATTCGATTTTTCTTTCTCGCTTTGCAGCAGCAACATCTGCTTGGTCAGTAAATATTATCGATGATGTATATGTCCTTTAATTATCGATCCCTCTTCTTATCGATTCAGATATTGAAAATTTAAATAAAGCAGTAAAACACCGTCCCTTCTTTAAAATACAAAAACAAAATATCAATAAAAATATTTTTAAATGTTTTTTAAAATTTGTTTTAAATAGATGTCAAAATTTATAGACTTTTTCAAACATTCAGACAACTTAATATTTGTTACTTTTCAATATTCGACCATTAAATACGTTTTTAGCTGGCCTGATGTTGAAATTTTCTTTTTCGTAACAGGGCAGTTTTAATGTTGAAGTAAAATACATTTTCGAGGTCAAATATCAAAATTTAAAATTTTATGGGGTCAAATGTCAGTTTCACATTTTACGGTGCTAACGCTAGGTATTTGCAATTTTGTCTTTTTTTAAATGTCCGGCTAACTTACTATCACTCGTTGACATTGACATTCATTTGAAAAAAAATTGACTTGCTTCATTTTACCTTACGAAAACCTAAATTACTATTCAAGTGGGTATTTTAATTGGTACGCAAAATTGGATATTGGTATGTAGTAGTAGTAGAAGTAAGTCTGTAAAATTTTCTGATGATCGCCTTACTTTCTGATGTGTAAAAACAAAATCATCCGAGAAATTAGAATATTTTTCTGAAAACTTTAATGAAAAGCGGGTATGTGTTTTCATTGTTTACCGATCGACACAGTTTTCTATTTACATTTTACAATGTTCATTATTCAAATTTGTGACCTTCAAATGCTTAAATTAAAACAACAAAGAATTACTGTCCTTGTCCACTATCGGGCTTTCCACAAAAACCTTTATTACTCATTCGATTGGATTTTTTTTACTCAACTGTCAGATATCAGGTGTCTTTCTGATTGGCTAGCTCGTTTTAGACCCAAGTGACCAGTTTTCAAAGTCCAAACAGGTCCATACTTATCACCTTGGCTATTATTCACTTATTATCGCCAGTCCGCCATGTGATATGTCTGAACGTGACTGTTGAAACTAGTGTTACAAAACAACTAATATATCGAGCGCTTATGACCCATAAACGCATCATGGGCACCACGTGATACTCGTAGGACAAGAAGGCCATCAGAACAGCCGCCATCCGCTTTTTTTATGGACATGTGACAAAATTCCCAAAGACCTTCACCGAGTTTTTTTTTTTTCGTTTAGATTGTGTGTGAATGGATAACAGATGTGTATCTATATACGTCGGTCGACCCGCCCAGAGTTGAAGGAAAATAATGACTGTTTAGCTGAAAAGCGTGTGAATTTAGCAAATTTAGACTTTCTCTTTTTAAATTTATTTCGTTCGTTCTCTCTACTTTAGCTTGATTCTTCATTTCTTTTTAGTTTCTTTTTTATTTCTCTCTCTCTCTCTCACTCTCTCTCTCTCTCTTTCTTCTACGCTAGTTCTTTCCTGTCAGTTTCTTTAATTTATGCATTTTTTTCTTTATCTCTCTGTCCTCTCTCTCTCTCTCTCTCTCTCTCTCTCTCTCTCTCTCTCTCTCTCTCTCTCTCTCTCTCATGATACCGACCTCTCTCTATCTTTTAACACTCCCGAAGGGTTAGGAAATGTCTGATCCCTTAAGAATGTGTGTGTGTGTGTGTGTGCGTGAGAGAGAGAGAGAGGGGCAGACAAACAGACAGACAGACAGACAGACAGACAGAAGGTGACCAGTAAGGAAAAGAAGACTGAGAAGTTAGTTCCTAAATACATACATAAACTTACTTTAGGGATCAAGTATTTTAATTTGTAAGCGAAAAGAAAAGAGTTCTTTCGGAGTTGGGCATTTATTTTATACTTATTTACTTTTATTTCGGCAAGGAGTGAGTTGGGACGGAATGGAGAAGGAGTAAGGGTTGAGTGCAAAGTACCGGATGTGGGGGTGGGGAGAGAGAAAGAAAAGTGGGTGGCTTGGTCTGCTGAGGAAAAAAAAAGAATTTGATTCTGGCAACAGAGAGAGAGAGAGAAAGAAAGAGAAAAAGGCTGCTGCTTGCTCACCGCGGAGACCTTGACACTTTTCATTTCGTCAACGTCGCAATCACGCAGACTAAAAAATGAAACGTAGTGACACAAATACATATATATATATATATATATATATATACACAAATATATCTACATAAACACATACATGGAGAGCGTGAGAGAAAGGGAGAAAGGCATACTCACCCTGCTCTCCTTTACCCACTCTCTTTCTATTTTTTTTTCCACACTGTTCTTGCGCTTCCATCCATCCCTCCCTCCCTCCCTCCCTCCCTCCCAGCAACATACCAGTTAACTTTTTATTGACTAAATCTAGGTTAGAAACGTGACATTAAATGTTTCCAGTATTACTTGCAACATTCCAATGTGTGTGTGTGAGAGAGAGAGAGAGAGCGAGAGAGAGACGGGAAGTGTGAAAGAGAGAGAAGGTTCATTTTTAACTAGCTACCAGTTTGCTACTGACTTCGCTACAATGACGAACTGGTATTTACTAAACATAGCCTCGTCTGTCTGACACATGGTTACAAGTGCGTGGTACTCGGTAAAGAATTTATCACTTTTCCAAGAGTTTAATTTTGTAACAATCAATTGCAAAAATTTTCTTATTTCCTCCTAAACAGTTGTAATTTTGAAAAAATAAATTTAAAATGCTGATTCTCTTGGACCAAATAAATATCCTTCATCAATTTATTAATAATTTTTTTTTTTTTTTTTTTTTTTTTTTGATCCTCCCGAAGTTCATTAGAACCCCTGGTTTTCCTCAAATGTCTTTTGGATGATTTCGTTTTGAAATGTGACGTAGTCTGTAACCGCACACTTTCTTGTGTTTGATTCATTAGTTTTATTAACCTGTGAACTTTTAACCTGTGAAAATTTCACGGTTTTCCTATTTTAAGATTCTGATGAATCTTAATTCTTAAGTTAGTGATTGCGTAAAGCCCATTGCAAGTTCTACGACAATAAAATATCCGTAGAAATCCACCTATATCGCATCGTTAAATATTTGAGCTTAACAACTTTAACAAAATATTAACAATCATAAAATATCAATGTTGGTCGTTATTTTAAGAAGTGGGTACAAATGAAAAGATTTGAAATTGACAACCTTTTCCATTTCACTGAAACAGACGTTAAACACTTCCATCTTCCCTTCTTTCTTTCTTTCTTTCTTTCTTTTCATTTTCTCACAAAAACCAAACAACGCGTGTTTTTTTTGTTTTTGTTTTTTGTTTTGTTTTTTGTTTTTTTGTTTTTTTTTCCATGCAGTCAAAATAGAATAGAGTAGACCATTATTTATGAGATATTGCCAGGAAACGTTAAATATTTCTATCTTCTCTTTTTTTCTTTCTTTCATTCATTTTCTCAATGAAACCAAGTAGCGTATATCTTTTTTTTTTTTGTTTTCCTATGCAATCAAAATGGAAACGTCTATTATTTATGACATATTCCCAGGAGACATTTAAACATTTCTAACTTCCCTTCTTTCTTTCATTCATTTTCTCAATGAAACCAAGTGAACAAAACAGAATCAACCGGAATTTGAACCCGGTTCATCAATTTCACTCTACACGCTGATAACGATTACACCACCCATACCTCCAGTTTTACAAATAACATTTTTCAACTCAACTTGGTATCTATGCTGATGACACAACCATTGACGGCTGTCTTGATAGTAAGTCTGATCAAATCAAATTGGCAGCTGATCTAAAAAAAAAAAATTACTTACAGTTGTTAACTGGGGCAAAGGATGGCTTGTTAATGTTAACACCTCCAAAACAGAACTGCTACCTATTAATCAACTCATAGATCCCTTTATGCTGTCCATCAGCATGGCCGAGGCGAACATCAAGGTGAATGACACGTTGCGCCTTCTCGGGCTAACATTCTCGGCTGACATGAAGTGGAAGATTAAATCCATTATTTATACTGTTGGTATTACACTTGGTTTCAACTGTGTAATGCTAGACATTTTTCTCGCCTGTATCTTACTTATCTTTAAATCAACCATTCGTCCATTCCTCGAATATTACTGAAACATATGGCCCGGTGCTCTTGCTATATATTTAGATTCTTGATAGATTCAGCAATATTATTGGTCTTGACCTAGCGTCTCGGCTTCAGTGACTTTCTGACCGCCGAAAGATTGCCTCTCTGTGCCCTTTCTATAAATACTTTCATGGTATGAAGTTCTGACGAATTTTTTATCTATGGTACCTAGACTTTATGAATTTAAACGCAGTACTAGATTGGCGGCAATGTATCACTATTTTACAGTTGAAATGGCTAGATGCAACCGTAAGTTCTATGCTAATAGCTTCTTTTCTAGCAATTCTCGTTTGTGGAACTCTCTTCCGTCTTTTTGATCTTCAAAAATTTTAAATGCTATATACTGTTTTCCCAGTTACTCTTCTATTGTTCTCGCTCCTCAATAATGCTTCTATTTTCTAAGTTTCACACCCAGTAACCCCTTGTGGTTTAATGTTATCACTGCCTTACATGGGATGATTTCAATTTAAAAAAAATACATTTTTCCCTATGACATTAAGTGAACTTTTGATATTTCCCTGACAATTAAAACGATAAGCAAAGTGAGAAAGGTACACATTGTTTTTATGAACGTATGCTTTTCAACTCATATAACGAAAGTTTGTCATTCTCTGACAACGTGTGACGTTTGATGTTCTTGACTGTCACATACTGATGGCCATATATATTAATCAGCTTGCACGTTTTAATGCTAACATTGGAAATGTATACAACCTATCGTACAACTACGAATTCAAGATGACAAAATTATCCAAGTACTGGGATTTAACTATCTGAGAAGTATTTTAACAGAGGATCGAAAATGTGACTTTCAAAATCCAAAGGTGCATTGAAATAGCGAAAGATGCATTCCAAAAGCTAATCAAAGTATTAAGAAACAGGAAATTTTCGTTAGAAATGAATAAAAGGGTGATGAGCTGATATGTAATATCAATGCTCTTATATGGTAGTGAATGCTGTATTTCCTTACAGATGAAAAGAAGACTTGGGGCGACAATAATTTGGTCATATAGAATGATGCTGATAATACCATGGACAGAGAGGGTAAGCA
Source organism: Acanthosepion lycidas (assembly GCA_963932145.1). NCBI lineage: Eukaryota > Metazoa > Mollusca > Cephalopoda > Sepiida > Sepiidae > Acanthosepion > Acanthosepion lycidas. The sequence continues at coordinate 6,010,024 of OZ010571.1, forward strand.
ATGAGGACATTTTAAGAAAATGGAAACAAGAAGACCTTAGATCTAGCAAAAGAAAGCTTACTGTGGCGACGGCATTTGGCGGGCTGTCTCTTGGAGATGGGAAGTCGCTTTCCGACAAAGTCTTTGAACCCGAGCCAAGATGCCGTCGAACTACCGAAAATATTCCTTTGATGGGATTTTATATTCTTTTTTAGGCTCAAATTGGCTCCAGTTTTTATTTTGTTTCTTTGGCCGGGAGTGGGTGCTATTGGGTGGAAATACTGGATTGTATTGCTTATTTTTTTCTTTGAGTGTGTGAGGGAAAACGGAAGCCTTGCACAGCTGACGGAATTTTAGTTCAGTTTTCATTGTTCGGAGCATTCACATCCGGCCAATGGTGGAAATTAGTTTAGCATGAATCACAAGACCTGTTTAGTTTTTAAATATTTTCAGATTTTCCATTTTAAGTTTTTTTTTTTTTTTGTTTTTAATTTAAAACTTACCATCCGTAATGAGCGATAAAAACACTGATATATTGATTAAAGAGATTCTTCGGCATATATTATTCCTGAATAAGACAAAAGAAAAAGAAGCGATAAAGAATATTAATTAATAATAATAGCGAGTCGTTTCAACACAGATTTAAACAGTTTTAATTTTTTTTTTTTTTTTTTATAAAGAGCTTGTCCTATTATAAATTGATAAACGATGCTATTTAGACTAATATTCTCATCTTGGTTGTTATAACGTTACGGCCTTCTTCCGGTGTCTATTTTTGTAATGTCGAACTAAAACATTTCTATTCAGTCCTCGGGTGTAGATTGTTCTCATTCCATTTTCCATACGTAAGGGAGATAACTGGTATCAGTAACGCTTGTCCGTTACTTCCACCGAACAAGAGGAACTAACTTTTTAGCACTACGGAACCCAGGGATTGAACACAAAACTGCTAGAGAAACAGATGTTTCAACTAGTCCACGTGTTTCTAGAACAATCTACTGTTAAAGTATCCTGTGTCAGGTGGTAGATTTTTGTTTGTTTTAGCATCATTTATTTTTTAATTAGAATTTCCCAGATGTTATTTATCTCTATCGCAGTAGATCTTTCCTGATGAAGTTATCAGTGTCAAACATATGTGCTGATTTTTTTTCAGTCGTCTATTCCTCCAATGTTATCTTCTTTCTATTATCGTCAATTCATTCCACAAAGTTTGATGACCGCGCACTTTTTCTCACATATTTAACTTAAGGTTCTAGAGGTGATTTCAATGTCTCTCCCTGACGTTCCTTCATTAGTGCCTTTAGTGGGGCGGTTGGACTCCTCTTTGTATTCCTTGCCACAACTGCATCGAATGGATCAGACCTTGGACACATTGTTCTCTTTCAAGTAAAGGCTTAGTTCAGGAGAGGTATCTCTAAACTGCATTTGAATAGCGTCATAATGTTATCTTGATTGCAGATCCGTCAACACACTATGGCGTATTTTTAATTTACTATTTTAAACTCGTCTCTACTCGTGGAAGTTAATGTTACCCTTGATGGGTCGTTGTTAATATGGTTTCTAGTACTCACTCTTCTCCCCAATTTTGAACACATGTAGAGTTTTGTCCCTTGTTTCCTCTTCAGGATTGGGTTTCCGGTTCCTTCTAAAGTCTACTTCAACTCTATACTTCTAACATCTCTACCTAAACTCTGAAATCTTATTTACTGTTTATATATAATTATTGCTATTCAATATTTATATATAATTATTGCTTATTAAATAGGTTCGCCCATCGTCTGATTCCCATTTCTATTCTCATCATTACTACTTATATAAATATATGTGTGTGTGTGTGTGTGTGCGTGTGTGTGCGCGCGCGCGCACACACATACACGCGTGCGTAACACATTATCCGTCAACAGAAGCAGAGCTTTAGGATTTTCCGGTTTAGGATTAGATTTCTGGATCCTTCCAAAGTTTACTTCAACTCTACGTCTCCGCCTGAACATTGAAATTTTATTCACTAAATATTCATTTCTTTATTTATTTCTCTTTCACCTGTTGGAGTAGATAGGTTCACTTATCGTCCGGTTCACGTTGCTCGCCAATTTTTTGAACAGGAATAAAAGTTCCAGTATAGGATTGGGTTTCCGGTTCCTTGTAAAGTTTACTTCAACTCTATACTCCTAACATCTCCACCTAAACTCTGAAATTTTATTTTTCTACTTATTTTTATATTATTTTCCAAAATAGGAGTAGCAGAGTTAGCTTATCGACCGGTTCACAATCCTATCCGGTATTTTAAAAAGATTAGAGGTTTATCCTTTGTTTCCTGATAAGGATTGGGTTTCCACTGTCTTCTAAATTCTACGTCAAAGCACTAGTTTTAACGCATCATCCTAAGCTCTGAATTATACACTATTATTGGACTCCGATTCTAAAATTTTTCCTTCTTTTTCACTTCCAGCAGCCCCTTGCATCTTAGTGACGTTATTGCCTTGCTTGAAGTGAAATGATTATAAACGAAAAGATGGAGTAAAGGATTTATAGTATGAAAGGGTTTCTGTCTCCTTCTAAAGTCTTTTCCTTCTCTTTCACTAACAGTAGCCCCTTGCGTCTTAGTGGCATTATCGCCTTGCTTGGGGTGAATTGATTAAGAAAGAAAAGATGGAATAAAGGATTTATACTATGAAAGATTTTCCGGTTCCCTCTGAAATCTTTTCCTTCTCTTTCAATACCAGTAGCCGCCTTGCGTCTTAGTGGCATTATCGCCTTGCTTGGGATGAAGTGCTTAAAAAAGAAAAGATGTAGTAAAGGATGATTCTAAAGTATTTTCCTTCTCTTTCAATTCCAGTAGCCTGCTTGCGTTTTAGTGGCATTATCGCCTTGCTTGAGATGAAATGCTTAAAAAAGAAAAACTAGAATATAGAAATTAGACTATTGTGACACCCAGCCGTCGGCCCGTGGTCAACTCCCAATCGCGGCGCGAACTGCAATGTTTCTTCTATCGGCGTTTTGGGGTTGATTCTTTGTCGCTGCCACCAGCCTGTGTCCCGGTCGATCGGTGGTCGTCGCTACTCGACGAAATCCCAATATGGGACACTAGCCCGTCCAGGGTCGAGCTCTGGTCGTCGATGTTAACGGCTTCACCAGCTGTACGGGTTCAATACCAACTCTATCGTCCCCATCTCACTTGCAACGTCTCGTTACTGGAGTAACTGCTTCGATCTCAAGTCTAACCTACCCACGTTGTGACTTTGATCTTAGGTAGACAAGATCAATCAGGCGTCGGGTCGTAGTGTAAGCTGAGCCCGGACTGGTATCGCACAAGCGCAAAGGAAAAAAATAAAGAAAGAAAGAAAAAAAACAAAAACAAGAGGTTAAGAAATAACAAATTAACTTTATCCTTCTACTATATACAGGAGTCTGTTTTTCTCCCAGTCTGTTTTTTACAAAATGTGACACTTCTATGTTTCAAGCAAGTTGGTATTTTAAATCAACTGATTTAGTTCTTAGGTGTTGGCTTGGCTTCGTTCGTCAGTATAACTTGCTATTGGTAGGATAGGCGAAGTCGAAGGTCGTGGAATCCCTCTGTCAGCTTCTGTGAGGCAACATTCTGGTTAAGCTCTGACTCTAACTCCAAAACCAGCTCTACGGCGACTGCAACTCAGAACTCTCTGAACGACCCGAGGACGTTTGTTTATATGAGTACCGACCAAAACACGGTGTGGCACCAGACGCTGCCTGGGGTTCTCGTTAAATCTCGATTTCTAACAAGAAATCTCTTTGTTGTCAGGCCAGGAAATTTGATTACTTCCCATTTTTGGAAAATTAATCACTTTCCATTTCACCATCGCTACCACTCGACCAATGGCATCCTGGTCGTGCGGGTGTGGCTAAGCTGGCCTCCTTAGAATTATAATCTAGAATTTTTGTTTGCAAAATTCTCCTTTTTCCCATCGGCCAAACTTTTTACGAATTCCATATTGCCAATTAAATTTTTATCATATCTTTTGGCCACCCAGAATTCACTTAGCCAGATTCCATCTCTCACTGTCAAAGTTTGCCATCTGGTCCCTTCGTGAAATTAGCTTTATAATGGAATCCTTGGTTTGTTAAGAAATTAAATTCTTTTATCTCGCCAAATTTCAATTCTCCACTCTATTTTCTGTCTTATGCCAAAATTTTATAAACGGCATATTGCTATCCAACGTTTCAGCGTCTGAAGCGACACGTTGATAAGGTAAATAATAACAATCCTCTCACCTACGTCGAGACAATGCCAAAATTTTATAATTGCCACATTGCTTTTCCTCGCCGGTGGCCAAGAAAAAAAATAAACGATATCTTGGAAAGATAATTAATATTGATTCTCCCTGCTTGTATCGGCGACCGTCTACAGCCGAAATTTTTATGACCGTCATGGTCTGGCCGATATCTTAATATTTGCCTTTCTTTCCATCTCCCTCGGCAAGACATTAATGAACCTGACTAAACCTCACATATGGCTTTTTCCACGGGTTTACTGTCTTTTGTGAAAAATATCCTTTTCGTAAATAAAATAAAATCTTTTTTTTAACATCGATCGGGATATCTTTCGGTATAGCTCTTTTTCGGCTTAAGTATTTCCTGTTTTAATTTCTATGGTTAATTAGTTAGCCAATTACCATAGCTAAATGGTATCACACTATGAAGCGTTTCTGGTTCCTTCTAAAGTCTTTTCCTTCTCTTTCACCCCTTGCGTCTTAGTGGCATTATCGCCTTGCTTGGATTCAATTGCATAGAATGAAATGTTTAAAAAGAATAAATGGAATAAAGGATTTATACTATGAAAGAGTTTCTGTTTCAGTCTTCTCATTCTGTTTCTCTTCCGGTAGCCCCTTGTGTATTAGCGTCGTTATCCCCTTCCTTGTGGGGATTTGATTAAAAAAAAACAATGTGTCTTGGTCATCACTCATGTGTTTGATCCGATGTTGTAGAAAACGGACCATGAACGTTTTCTCGGCTTTTTATGAATGGTAGTCATTGAATTACAAATATTGTCCGGTTAATGTAAGCTTTCTATATATATATATAATCGCTTGAATCCATATTCTCTATAAAGAATTTGTATATCTTGGAAAGCGAGTTGATTATCTGATTTTTTTTTTTTGTTGTTGTTTTTTTTGGGGTTTTTTTCCATTGAAAATTCTATGAAAGTTTTTTTATTATCTTCATATGGTCCAGCAGTATTTGCACATCTTCCTGGTGGCACCTGCTGTAAGAAGTAAAATTTGTGAAAACATTCAGACATGTCTCCATTATTTATACCAACTGGATGGTGAACTGGGATGTTGCTAGCCTATTCACTGCGATGAAACTATATGAGCGGTTCCATTAGAATGGCAACCTTCTCTTGAAGAACATACCAGGGTCCCTGTACGTATCCTGATGTAGCTATTAACAATGTGTGTAGACAACATACTCCCAATTTGGTTGTTGATTGATTGATACGTGTACTAAGGATAATCAGCTAATCTACCAATTTGGTTTCGACACGATACCTATTGGAAGAGGGTATAGTGAAGCTTGGTAAAAATAAAATATACAAAGAAAAAGAAAAATGATTTACATTAAAATAAAACCCCTTTATCTCTTACCTTTTTTTTTTTTCTCTTTTTCTTTCTCTACCTCTCTAAACTACTCTCTCAACTAATGAGAAGGAAAGCGTCAAATAAAAAGAGGAAAAAGAACCAAATATCAAAGGATTCATTTCATCACTCTAAAATAATAAAAAAATGTATTATTATACCTTATACCCTTGCTCCAGTTCCTTTTATTGCAAAGTTTCGCAGTAAAGAAAATTCTACCACAAAGGCTTAACTATGAGATCGCTATTATTTCCAGTCATGTTATATATATATATATATATATATATATATATATATATATATATACAGACAGACAGACGCACAAACACACACACACACACATATATATATATATATATATATATATATATATATACACAGTGTAACCCGGATATAAGAGAAACCCGGATATAAGATAGATTTTACCTGGTCCCAAATTAGAGCCATACTTACCCAAAAAAAAAATAGACCAAACCCGGATATAAGAGAAACATGGATATAAGAGACTTCTTCTCCGGTCCCGACAACTCTCTTATATCCGGGTTACACTGTATATATATATATATATATATATATATATATATATATATATATATATATATATATATATGTATGTATGTGTGTGTGTGAAAAGTGTGTCTATATAAATATAAATATAAATATAAATATATATATGTGTGTGTGTGTGTGTGATATATATATCATTTATATATTATATGCGCAGTACTTATTAGAAAGCGCTCAATATCAGAGATAGAGCTAACATATTTGGTTGGATAGATGCGAGTTTGTGACCCTGGGTTTCACGCTTTTGCGATCGTCTGACAAACTGATTAATCTTTTTAAATTTTGTGTTTATGTAGATTGCGTGTATTGGTGTTATTATGGAAATGGTGTGTGGGGGGGGGATTGTCGTCGTGATGTCACCCATGCTAAAGAGGCTTAAAAAGGCTTAAACACTAATATTCCATGGTCATAATTTATTCGATTGGAATAATGACGTAATAATGTCGTTTTTTGACGTTAAAAAATACGTCAAAAAACGACATTATTGCGTCATTATTTTTCCACCAACCTAATAAATATTGTCAGTTAGATGATTGGTGTTACATCTACCCGACCCCATTTTTACGGGGTCTACGGGGAATTTTTGACCGAGCCTACAGGCTCGGAACCGCACAATAAACTTGGCCTTGTACCGCATCCAACGTGGGGCGGTTAATGAATATGTCACTCTCCAGATTACTTCGGAAGTGTGCTTGTCAAACTCTTTGCCTCCGGACAGAGAGGAACCCGACGAGGCTTTGCCGAAGAGCAGAATCTACGGAGAATTTTGGACGACCCTAGGAGTTGGGATACCCCAAAATAAACTAGGCCTTGTGCCACATCCGACCGCGTGGGGTCGTTACTGAATATCATCACTAGCCGGATTACTTCGAAAGTGTGCAGGTCAAATTCTCTGCCTGTGGACAGAGAGGGTTCCCAGACGAAGCTATGTCTAAGGGTAGAGTCTCGTCTTGCGAGACAGCTACCGGAGCCCTTTTTTACGGCGTCTACGGTGAATTTTTGGCCAAGCCTACAGGTTCGGATACCCCACCGCACAAGCGTGGGGCGGTTAGTGAATATCATCACTATACGGATCACTATTCGGTGGTTACTATTCGAGCCAGTATTTTCTAGCAAGTACTATTAGTGCGAGTGCTATTCGAAGGCGTCTGACACAAGTACTGTTCAACGGCGTTTCTATAGTTGTATCTGCGATTACAAAGTCTCTACTACAACGAGCATTACGTAAGTGACAACGAATATTCATTGACATCACAAAAGTTACCGAGTACGAATGCAAGTACCTGAAAAAGGCTGGAGGGTACAATGGCTGCAACGTCGTCAGTATAATCACCAATATGAGTATGTTGGTCCGAATAACAAAGCAGGTACTAATGATAATTTTTCACCTCAAAATTATCGAAAAACTAGTTCCATATTTTTAAGGGAATTAATTTAATAGAATCAGGGAGATACAGTAAAATCAGTTTATTCTTTATTTCCGACTGGCGTTCTCTACACGCTGCCGTAGATAAATGACCTGTGTAAAGTTGAAATATCAAAAAAAATTCAAAGCCAATTAAATATGAGTCCAAAATGACTAATAACATTTAAGAATAGGTTATCTACGATAAATGAACATTACGCGTTCTTCTCTTTTCCATTCGATGGAACTTAAATTCTGCTACGATAGACAAATGATTTCATATGGAAATTTTAAAACTATTTTAAGAATTTATACCAGATTAAAACTGCAATGATTCAGGACGAAATTATTCAGTAAATCAATAAATGAATAAACATTTAAAAATAATTAAAATTCCACAATTATCAAATCAATTTTGGGAGGCGTATAGTAGGGGTGAAAATTAAAAATGCAAATCGCGCAAATTTATCGAGTCATGAATACGGACTTTTCACCCTACACCAAGAAAAAAAAATGGTCTTAAATCTGTTTATAAAGAAGCTAGTAAGTTCTTCTCACAAAATATTATCTCATCATTTCAATTTAAAAACAAGAAGTTTTTTTTTGTTTTTCTTTTTGTTGTTTTTTGCGTAGAATCACGTGACTTCTTATAATAAAATCGATATTTTTGCATAATTTCTTTCTGTACCTAAAATACCAGAAAACTATCTTTCATATATATATATATATATATATATATATATATATATATATATATATATATATATATATATATATATATATATTGCATTGAATAATATAGACATATTATGTGTATCTATAATTATAACATAAATATGTTATAAAATCCCAACAAAAATAGCCATTTTGTTTCAAAACTTCTGGGGTGTCTTATCAAGTGACAGTGTTGAATGTAGAAGAAAGGATTTTAAAAGGTTCAAATCAATCACCCCCCACCCCCACGCTAGGGAAAAAAACTGTTACATAAGCTGCAATGACCAATCAAAATACAAGTATATGAGAATTCAGAAAACTTGACCTTGGTTATAATAATTAATGCTTTAATGTTAGGGTTAGACTAAAATAGAAATCATTCTAAATAATATTAAATTTTACTATAAAATTGAAAAGTAAAAATTACCAATTTTAAATTTTAAATTTAATCTGTATCAAGTTTAAAAATTAAAAAATTATTTCAAGAAGAAACTGAGGAAAAAATGCATATGTTTTGTTATTTATTTTGTTTTTATTGAAAGGCCAAAAATTCAGTTAAAATAAAAGTTAAAATCTAATGTTGCTCTGAGCTTCGATACAACTTAGATATTAGATTGGTGCAAAAATAACGTCAAAAACGACATTATTTTTGCACCAACCTAATATCTAAAAGTAATAACTAACCTACTAAATTTACAGTAACATAGCCTTATCGTCAAAAATATTACTACCCCCTATAATATGTTAAATCTATAGCTATGTTTACATATATATATATATATAGCACCTATCCTGTACCCACTGGATCGATCTACTCTACAAGACCGGCTGTTGGTCCTGTCCTGGTCTGGTTCAATCAAAGTCTCCGGTTCACTATGTCGATTCGATTTCACTTTCCAGCCCCGGTGTGATTTTTTTTCATCCTGGAGAGCAATTAACAAATCGTAGATTCCGATCGTTCTGATGGTGATTTTTTAAACATGCGGGAACGCGCCCTGTTATAATTATTTTAAAATTTTAAATTTATTCGTTGCAGTTGTGTTTTTTTTTTAAACGTCCACATTGTAAGGGAGATAACCAGAGATAGTAAAAATGGAGCATGGCGTTAAATGTTGCTCAAATGCATTTTAAAACATTGCTACTATATTCGTAATAAGTTTTTTTCAGTGTTGGTTGTTTGTTTTTGATAGAGAGGGCCCCGAGAATTTGAAGTTTTTGTTTGTTATTTTTATGGTTTAGTACATTGATGTGGTCAACAAGTATTTTCCTAGATTGTGAAGGTGGACAGGAATATGTCTTTAAATGTTGTGCGATAGAACTTGTATCCAACAAATGGAATGTAAAACGTTTTGATAATGTTGTGGTCGTCAATTCAATTCGCAGTTCACTTCTTGAGGATGAGTTTGAGGGAGATCGAAAGTACTTGGGTTAACAAAAACTACGGCGCATTCCTTGATGAATTTCAACTTAGCATCAAGAAGCTAATTAGAGAACTAGAAAGGAGTATTATAAATACACATAATATATCTATATTATTCAATAAACATATATATATATATATATATATATATATATATATATATATATATATATATCGGTCAGTCTACCAGGATTTTAGGTGGGAAAATTTGAACCGAGTGTAGTGCCCACAAATACAACACAAAATGAAATCAACACGAAGAAATGCTCTTCGCAGAAAAAGAACAAACTAAATATGACAATAACATTTATGCAGTAGATACATATATCTACATGTTGAAAATGAATATTCTTTGTTATGGCCATGAAGAGAGCGATAGTTGGAAGTCATTTTGTTGCAAGTG
>OZ010571.1:6022623-6202623 GCA_963932145.1 Acanthosepion lycidas
TAAAATCTGCTAAATTACAATGCTCAATACCAAAATAAAGTAGAATATATGCGAATAAATCTCGTGCATGTATATATATATATATATATATATGTGTGTGTGTGTGTGTGTGTGTGTGTGTGTGTGTGTGCGTGTGTGTGTGTGTTCCAAAAATTAAAGACAATAATGAATGCCCACTAAATGGCAACTGCATTCAAATTAACATAATATATTAGGTTGGTGCAAAAATAATGTCGTTTTCTTACATATGTTACTATCTTAGAAAACGACATTATTTTTGCACCAACCTAATACTAAGCTACTGAAAAATCGAAAGTCAACCCAGAAAAATATATGTGGGAATAACAATAAATTCCTAGAAACAGAATATACTCACACGGAATATCATTTAACAACAACAGAAATATGCAAATAGCACAACCACAAAATATATGGAAACAAAAACGCGCTAAATTAAGAAAAACAGCAACATCTTGCAACACCTCAAAGCGATGTAGACTGGAGAAGAAAATAGACTCCTAAACAAAAGATGCAGAAATGAAAACAAATTCTCACTACGTTATCTATAAATGATACAAAACAACTAAATAAAACTCCATAACTTTATTATAACGTTTTAATAAATTTTATTACAAATACAAAAAAATTACAACCAAATAAATGTACAAAACAACTAAATGAAATATATAAATCAATTTAATATAATAAATAAATAAATTAAAGTTGATGACTGTAAATTGTCCAAAACATGGGCCACAAGCACAAAAGAATGGGGATAGGGCGTTTTCCACTTTCCACCCAATTCTCTTCATTCCAAGAGGCAATAAAGAACACTCAAAAGGACGCGTGATACATCTTCTTTGAAGCTTGAGGTATGTAACTGACAGTCAACATCCAGTATCTATTCCTATGTCCACACTGTCTATATCTACAAATATTGAGTATTCTTCCGAAATAAATATACAAAATTTCAAACAATATCGCTCTCTCACTCACACTCCCCTATATAAGTAAGTATTTATGCTGATGACACAACTATTTACTCTCGTCTTAATACTTACCGATAGGCAGCTGCTCTTGAACAGGGGCAAGAAATGACTTGTAAATTTTAACGCCTTCAAAACTGAAACTGCTATCCTTTAATTATCATAGAGAATCATTTTTGCCCTTCATCAATATGGCTGATGCTAATCCCCCAGAAGTTTAATTCATTGAGCCTAACTGGTCTTATGTTTTCTACTGACATGAAGTAGAGAGATTATATTGAATCAAATACTCGGTCTGCTGCTAAGAAGATTCGCTCACTGCGCCCATTTATAAATCAACAATTTGTTCGTGCATTGAATATGGCTTCCATAAATGGTCTAGTGCTCCGGTTATCTATCTCGAGATACTCGACAAAATCCAAAGATTATCGGTCTTGACCTGGTACTTCGACTTCAGTCACTTTTCCACTGTTGTCACATGACTTCCCTCTGTCCTTTCTATAAATATTTTCATGGCAATTGTTCTAATGAACTCTCCTCCTTGGTACATTGACCGCGTGAATTTAAATGTACTACTCGGATTAAGGAATCGGAGAGCCGAGTTCGAGTTCTAGTCGAATCAATTACATTCACTTACGTGCTTTGAAAAGATAGGAATCATCTCCTCCCAGCTATGGGCAAATAGCAAGACAGACCGAGTTCTATAACCTTAGATGGCAACTGGTCTACCGTAAAAAGAAATGGCAACCTACTACGGGAAAAATCTGCCTCGTCATTCATATATCAAAAGATGCATGATCGCCTAAGTGTGTATCACGAATGGCACATAACTGACTGGAATTCACTTACGTGCTAATACCATTGGGTAAGGTTTGAATACTCTTCTTCTCACCTCCTCCAGCTATGGGTAAATAGCAGGACAGACCGGGTTCTATAGCCTTGGATAGCAACCAGTCTACCGCAGAAAGAAATAGCAACCTACTGCGGGAAAAATCTGCCTCATCAGTCCTGTATCAAAAAGATACATGATCGCCTAAACGTGTATCACGCATAGCACATAACTGACAGACTAGTGGATCAGAAGGAGGCAGCTGAAATTTCTGGGGCACATAATGCGGAAAGAGGGATTGGAGAATTTGATACTCACAGGACTTATTGAAGAGTAAAACATCAATCAAGCTACCAAATGAGCTTGTGTAAATGGATAGTAGAAAAGGATAATAAAAACAGATATCGCTAAATATTGCTAAGAGCTACAAAGGATAGGAAGCTGTGGATAGCCATGATCACCCACGTCCTGAAGAGACACAGAAAATGAAAGAAAAATTAGATTGGCTACTAGGTCACATCATTTTAGTGTTGAAATAGCAAAATGCAACCGTAAGTTCTATTCTAATAGATCCTTCCCTCGCCCGTGGAACTCTTCTGGATTCTTGCTTCCTTGCCATCTACACCCTTAAAAATAAATACATTAATCACCACCTATAATCTTAAAAGATTTAAATACAACGTTAATTGCCATCTTCTGTCTTCTTGAAGTTTGTTCTTCTCATTCTCTTCCACTCCCAGGAACCTCCTTGCATCTTAGTGGTAGATGGAGTGATTTAATAGGCTGGTCAATTAAATTTGAAGAATAAAAAACAAAAATTCGGTTACAATATTGTCAATAAGACTGATAATATTTATTATATATTAGTTGGCCTTTTGACTAGACCGATGCACGAAGAGAAAGATGTTATAGTCGGAATTTTCGGACACGCCTGTGTCCGTTTTCGACGAAAAAATTTTATTCCTCAGATTTCATTAACCAGCCTATTAAATCCATGTATTCTAAGAAGCCCACGTGGACCAACTTTTATTTTAATTATCTATCTATCTATCTATATATATATATATATATATATATATATATATATATATATATATATATATATATAGAGAGAGAGAGAGAGAGAGAGTTTTGTGCTATGCTATATTTATGGGATAAAGTGCTCAATATCAGAGATAGAGCGTATGTAAATATAAAAGTGAACATTGAAGTCAACACTCAGAGGCGACAGACTGTTTCATGCTAAACGCAATCATCAGGCCACACACACACACACACACACACACACATATATATATATATATATATATATATATATATATATAAATTCATGAATCATTCATACAAAAACAAATATAGGGGTTAATGATTTAAATGGCGAGAATACATCATTAACCTCTATATTTAAATCATTAACCTCTATATTTGTTTTTTGTATGAACGATTCATGAATTTATAAATTATAATCGCACCTTTTCATTGAAATATATATGTGTATATATATATATATAAATATATATATATATATATATATATGAAGCTGATGGCCTGAAGATTGCCTTCAAGCATGAAACTGATTGTCGCCACTCGGTATTGATCTCAGTGTCCACTTTTATATTTACATACGCTCTATCCGATATTGAATATTTTACACATAAATATAACATACCTGAAAGGTATATTTTTATCGTATATATATATATATATATATATATATATATATATATATATATATATATATATGTGTGTGTGTGTCTACTCTAGGACATATTAGGTTGGTGCAAAAATAATGACGGTTTTTGACGTTAAAAAATACGTCAAAAACCCTCATTATTTTTGCACCAACTTAATAGAAATAACTGGATTGGTGTTCAGGCGCTTGGTTAGATCACTGGAAGTAATGGACCCCAAAACTTTGATAAAGTATCCGTCTCGGATGTGACACTCGCCTCGGTAATAATCCGGATTCTGGCATTTGACTGTCTCTGGGATTCTTAGATTTCTTGTTGGTGTGGGTCATTGCGCCTCTTCATTTTAATGACAACCATACATTCTTTCTTCTTGCAACTGATATTTAGTCCTTTCTTCTCGCTTTGCTTTATTAATCTCGGTAGGAGTTCCTACATTTTCCTTTCTGCATCGACTATCAACATTGTGATCTTCATATCTTATGCTGTTAAGATTGTGACCTCCAATAATGAATCCTGGTCGCATTTTTAATTTTCTCAGGATTGCTTCACTGTAAAAGTTGAAGAAATCCATGTCTTACTTTCTATCTTTGCATATTTTTTTAATTCATTTTCTCCCCGTATGCAGATGGCTTGCTGCCAGTATAGGTTCTGGATTATTCTAATATCCTTCCCAAATATGTCAAGGCTAGTTAGAAGTTTCAACAGCTCTTCGTGACGTACTTTTTGCATAAATCTGTACACATGCGCAACAGAAATTTAGTCTGAAAAAATGTTTACTATTTAATCTTTCTTTAATCAATGTGATTAATATTCACCACTGAATTAGGTGCATTGACAAGAAAGGAAAAATTTAGTTGAAAAATAATTATTGATTATGCAAAATTAGCCCCTTTTTAAGCTACGGATTTATTGACGTATATAAAGTTTAATATTTTTCTCCTACGAACTTTAATCCAAAAAGCGCTTAAAGGTTGTTTTTATTTATTTATTTTACTAATTTTAACTGTAAAAGTTTTTATGCAGCAAACAAACATTAACCAACACATTCCCTGTAATTAAAAGTGCTTTCGTAATTGTGGTGCAGAATTCCAATAATTGGGTCATACATATTTTATGACCTCCAAAATATAAAAGGAATTGACATTGTCTTATTCAACTATTGGTCAAGAGATTATTTCTCTTTCTTTGTGACTCAAAATAGAAACTTATATAAATAGCAGCGACAACGAAGGCATTAATTAATGAAAAACACACGCAGATGGAGGCGGGGATAGAATTAACTGCTCTACTCTGCCCAGACATAGTCATTTACACAAGGAATTCACTCACGCTGACACACAAAAGCTGATAAAAACGCTGCTGCAAATCAAATGGCAACGTGTGGCTTCGCGCTAGAATAGTTTTTTTTTTTTGTTGTTTTTTTTTTTTGTTTTTTTTTTTTTTGTTTTTTTTTTTGTTTTTTTTTTTTTGGTGGGGGAATAATTTTATTAGCCTCCCGCTGAAAGACATGGGACTAAAATTCTTGCCAAATTATTTCATCACCATGACAAGTATCTCATTTGTATTACGGTGCATTAAAACACTAAAATAAATGCTAAACACTAGTAATAATAAACACTAAAAAGTAGGCGACTATAAGTTGTGGATGATTTCAGACGCTTTAAAACTTCAGCTAGTGGAGAACTTGGCCAAAATTTCCGAAGAAATGCAACATTAAAAGATAAAATGTAAAACGTAAAAAAATGTAAAAGAGTCCCTTGTAATTTTCCCTGCGAACCAAGAAAAAATTCTTTTGATGCAACCTAATAACTTGATAATTAACTATCAATTTATAGGTACCTCCACGATAAAAACACGAGCATACCATGATGAAAAAATGTCCAAACCTAATAAAGTTTTACCATCAAAACTTTTATTATTAAGTGAATAGACCAAAGTATTTTTGATTATTAAATTAGATTTTTTAATCCTTTTTAGAACGTTCGAAATTTTGGTTAGCATTTTTCCTTTGCATCAGCGCGGTTGCCAAAGATTAGTATATAGGAAATCTTAACGCGTTTTTGCAGTGAAAAACACATTGATTTGAAAATTCTTGCAATAATTGTCGGATTTTAATTAAACTTTCAGCACTCATTCACAAAAGAATTAAATTAGTTTAGAAATTTTTTTCTTTTTTAGAAAATCTTTGTAAAAATATTTTTTACGCCTGTTACCCACCTACTTATTTAATTTTATGAAATTTCGAGAAACTTTTTTTTTTTTTACCGCTTAATGTTTCTGTTAGTTATACGCAGAACTCTTTCGAGAATTTAAATCATGAATTCTTTTTGTAAAACTGGACCCCCACCACTTACCGAAAATCTGTTTTCGAAATACAGCAAAGTATTTTGCCTTGGAAATATTAAATTTTAATATATTAAATTAAATCTATTAAATTTAATTTAATCTATTAAATTAAATTATTGCAATTAAAAAAACTAAAATAAAAGTTTCAAGAAAGATTTTTCATTTTAAAACATTCATTTAGGCATCGCATTTAGGTATCAACATTAGAATGGAGCCTTGGTTATTCTGGCGCAAATTCAGTCCTTTCCAGCCACACAGCGACGATAAGAGAAAGAAAGCATCAAAACGAAGTTCTGACCTCAAAAACTTCAACTTTACGATTATTTTGACGTAATTTTCTGAAATTCTACAAATTAAAATATTTATTCACATTTAAAGAATGGTTCGTATTTTCATTATTGATGTTAAATAATTTAAAAAATATATTTCCCGCGTCAACATGAGTATTTAAAAATCAAAATCAAAAAGGTGCTAAGAATAAAATTATATAAAAATATTTGACCAATTTTATAAAAGTTTCATGAATTCTTCTCATGCAGTTCGTAGTTACGGCCACTAGTACTTTTACTACATTTTGGACTTGACTTGAAGAATTGAGAATCAGACAACACAAAAGAGTTTTAAACTGTTTTATTTTTTAAACGAAAGACGCTTGGCCTATTTTCTGTGTCCAAGAGAATATTATACCCAAAAGTGACAAAACCTTTCATGATTAGAACATTTACTCAAATTAATTTAATTAGACAAACTTTAAGTAAGTTTCGATTTATCTGAAATTGAAGAATATTTTCTTTGAAAATTTAAGAAATTTAAAAACGTTTTAGTAAAATGGAACATAAACCAAAAAAACAATAAAATCTGACACTGTCAACCAGTGGCGTAGCTAAGGGGGGCGGACCGCCCCGGGTGCCAGCACAGGAGGAGTGACACAATGACGTTTATCTAGCTACGCCTCTGCTGTCAATGAGCAAGGGAATTTTTTTGAAAATTTACTTTTTCTGTTTTTTTGTTTGTTTGTTTTTTTTTCAGACAACTAATATAATTTTCTCCAGACAAAAGAAAAAATGGCCAGTTACTAGAGAAAAAACAAAATCAGAAAGATGGGATTTCGACTCTAAAAATGCCTATAAATGCCTTCCAAGCAACGGAAATGGATGACGAAGCCTTAATCAAGATGGATGAAGAAAGAAAGAAAGAAAGAAAGAAAGAAACTTATGTCATCGAAGAAAGAAAGAAAGGGAGATAATTCATGTCATCGAATAAAGATTATTTCATTAGAGACAGTTATGTCAATTTTTGTTGCTAGGGTTCGAACTAAACGTTGGAAGAAATAAACAGACTAATTGTGACATAGTAAACACGATTTCATGTCACCGAAATAAATCGTCTAAACAACGCTAGCGTAAATATTTACGAGGGTCGCTCCAAAAATAACGCATTTTTTTGTTATCTTAACCTACGACGTCAGAAGCGGATATTGGTTGAATACCAATATAAGTTGAAACTTCACTTCAATAACCCATATATATTTGTTTTGCCTTGTTACAGACAGCAGTTAACTGTCTGGCTGGCAAAATGGCGTATGTCATGAAAATGTATACGAATTAGAGGTATGTTGTTGAACGACTTCATTTGAAAAAAAAAAAACTGCACCAATTGATATTCATCGAAACTTGCTGAACTTTTACGGAGACCGAATTGTGGATGTGAGCACAGCTAGGTGGTGGGTAATACGTTTCAAAAGTGGCGACAGCAATACTCCAGTTGGCACTGCACATCTATCAAGCAACGAAATGAAGAGATCTTCGGATACTCACACAAAAATAGAAAGACCTCGAATGCAAGTCTGTCAAAACCTGTTAAACCACCACAAAGTGGCTTTTTCTTGGACTCTATCATCATTGGTGACATGACGTGGTATTACCAATTTGAGTTGGAATCAAAATGACAATCTCTGGAGAAGTGATAAGCGAATTTCCCATCAAAGAAAATGTTCAAGACGCAGCCATCAAAGAACAAAGTGATGTGCGCTGCTGCCTCGCATAGAAAATGGTGGCATCATCCTGGATTTCTTTGAACTTGGACAAACCATCAATTCTGAAATTCTTTTACGGCATATCAACCTCAATGGGTCATTTAATGCCGATAAAAAATTTTATTGCTGATAATATTTTTCTCCAAAAATGAATTGCTGGAAATATTTTTCGTTTTCAAACAAAGTATTATTGGTATTAAAACCTATTTTTATACTTTCATAGTGTTTGACCTCTTTTAGGGGTTAACTATTTGCCCATAGTTGGGACCCTGACAGGTGATGCCATCTCGGGTCAGTGTGGACCTGAGAACACCAGCAATTAAGAGGTAGTTCCATGCTCCTCAAAACATCCTGATCAAATGCCTTGCTGTCGAATGTACTTTATCGTCTTAAACAGGACGGAGAAGTTAGAATCCTGAAATATTTCTGTTCATTTTGGTACATTTAGTGTCTTTCTACCATTAAAGTTGTTGAAATTAAAGAGGAACAAGCCTTAATTTTTTTTTATCAAACCTTTCATGTATACACGTGTGTGTGTGTGTGTGGCAGGGTGCTCCCTGATTGTATGATGCTTATCCACACAGAAAGGGAAATCGTGGGACCGAGTTTGAATTCCGTTTATTTAGTTACATTCAGCACGAATACCCTCGGAAAAGGCATAAACATATCTCCATCGAGCTATAAATTAAAAAGCTCCAGGATTAAGAAAGCAGGCAAGATACTTCATCAGGGTGGCTGTAAAGTTGTCATTTAAAGGTAAGAAGATTGGTTTGATTTGCTTTGTTTTACGGTATATCAACCTTAATGGGTTATATAATGCAGACAAAATTTTTATTGCTGGTAATATTTTTCTTCAAAAATGTTTTGCTGGTAATAATTTTCCCTCAAAAGAATTATTGCTGGTGTTAAAACCTATTTTTTATACCTTCATAGAGTTTTGACCCCAGTTTGAAGGTTAACTATTTGCCCATTGTTGGGACCCTAACAGGTGCTACCACTCCGGGTGAGGGTGGACCTGGGAACACCAGCAATTAAGAGATGCTTCCACGTTCGTCAAAACCTCCTGAACAGAGGGCCTTGCTGTCGGATGTAGTTTATCTTACCCAGGACGCCCATTATTATTGTCCGATGAAGATTGCATTCGTTTGAGGCGGGATTCTTCGACTGTGCAAAGAAAATTGATCCAGTAAGTTCTTTCTAGTGTGGTATATTATCTGTCTATATTTCTGAAATGAGGTATTATGTACATTATTCGGACTATTGTCCTCATTTTTGTCGCCAACGTTTCGGCCGTTGTACGCTTCGGCCTTCTTCAGATGGTTGGAATGTCGAACTGAACCCTTTATTTCACACACTGGGGTAGACTGTTCTAGTTCTACTTGACTGTATGAATTTCTGGGTATTATAAACCTAATGTCTCAGCAACCATTTTTACCAGTGCTCATATTGCAATTTTTTCATACACAGATGTCCTCAAGGACACATGGCACAGTGGATAAAGGCGTTAGTTAGATCCAGTGATAGGGCCCAAAGAGTGTGAGTTCAATACTTTCAGAGGGAAAATTAACCGGAGATAACTGATAACTGACATCCATTAAGCATGGCACGTGGAACTAGAACAGTCTACCCCAGTGAGCGAAATAAAGGGTTCAGTTCGACATTCCAACAACCTAAAGAGTTTCGGAGCGTACAACGGCCGAGACGTTGTGATAAATATGGCGACAAATATGAGGACAATAGTCCGAATAATGTAAATAATGTGGTATATTACATTTATTATTTATGTAAGTTTGTCAACGCCGAAATCTTCTAAAGCTACTAGCATATCTATTACAATCCCATCTTATTCTGCTGCTTCGTTCTTGTTCATCCTGGACCGATGTCACTTCTGGCATTAATATTACTG
The DNA here is from genome assembly GCA_963932145.1 of Acanthosepion lycidas. Classification (NCBI taxonomy): domain Eukaryota; kingdom Metazoa; phylum Mollusca; class Cephalopoda; order Sepiida; family Sepiidae; genus Acanthosepion; species Acanthosepion lycidas. Next base: position 6,032,417 of record OZ010571.1, read on the forward strand.
GTCTTTCCATATTTTTGTCTCGTGCAGGTTTCCCTATTTCGTTATGGAATTATCCGATGTATTCGTTCTATCTTTGAATTATTTTCTTATGAAAAACGTAATTATCTCAGGCAACGTGTTTTTAGTTATTTAGCTCTTACATTCAACAGTTTTACGATCAGAGGCAATTTCTTTAAAATGAAAATAATGTGATAGCAACAATTATTTATGTGCATCACTGTGGAGTACTGATGAGTAAACTAGTTATTGTTACAGTGAATTTGATTCTCATCACGTGCACCACGCTTGTGTACTTTTACCAAACTAAGCTAAGGAAATAGGATGCTTTACCATGGAACAATGGTTCGAAAGCTAACCTCTCAGATCATTCTTGTAAAATGAGTTGAATTCTCACTGGGTGCCCTACATTTGTAGTCGCAGGTTTAGTAAATATTATTTCAGAATAAAGAAAGATTTTCCTGAGGATTTTAATGCTAGTTGTGTTCACTATGTGAGCTGCGAACAATGGAGTATGATGACTATTTGGTGAAGAAACTGGTTGCATGTGCCAAGTTCGGAGCTCCGTACAGGATCGAAAAAGATGCATTTTTTTTAGATTGTCAGGAAATTCCTCTGATAATCTTGGATCTATCATGAAGCGGGTGATGGGGTTAAAATATCTTAATAAAATTTACTAAAGGGTAACAGTATTCTTGACAACAGCATTTCATATATATGTTGGCCGATGATTCGGATGAATTAAAACAAATAATCAGAAACCACATGTGCTTGTTAAAAACTGGGTTGGATTTCGCGAAGGGTTTTAAAGGAAAATGAATTACAAAAATATTCACGGTACGCGGATTCCATGTTAATTCAAAATGTCTTTGAAGCGCGGATTTAAACTCAAAATGTTGAAGTTATCGCGAAATACTGGCGGCTCTAAGTTTAAAATTTTATTTTTCTCATGTCTACTCAAGCGGTAAACTTGTTAGTGACCTCCATCTTCGTCTTTGGCGATAGATTCTCAAAGATACAAAAAAGTATTTTCAAAATATTAGGTCACCTTCTTAATTACTCCGATCGTGTGTGTGTCTGTGAATACATTGTCAAGATATATGTCTGCGAATATATCGACAAGACATGTGTATCGATGCGTGTATATATATATATATATATATATATGTGTGTGTGTGTGTGTATATATATATATATATATATATATATATATATATATATATATATATATATATATATATATATAAGATAATCATAAGGATCCAGGCAAACCGACCTAGAGTTCACCTAAATGGATCGTCAGACCGTCATTGCCCTGACAATCCGTTTAGGTGAAACCTAGGTAGGTTTGCCTGGATCCTTATGATTATCTTAGGTTGGCTCTGCTTCGTGTATTGAGCACTTTACGTAGTTACCTTTTTACTCGTTTTGAAGGTTTTTTTCTTTGGACTTTGAGCTTGAAATCTGGACGATTGTTTTCTCATCAGTTACATGTTCTTGGTTCTTTCTTTTTTATTCTTCATTTTTCCTTGGCTACCAATTTTTTCTACTACAAGTCGAACTATCCAAGGTTTTATCAAGCGAGTACCACCATATATATATATATATATATATATATATATATATATATATATATATATATATTGCCATTCACAGACAGACTGTTTCGCTGTATCACAGGTCTTTCGTGTGGCTAGACGTCCGAATGCTGATTTGTCATTAGTCAGAGATCCTACCTCTAGGCTATCATCGCAGAAGGGAAATTTTAACGTCTTTCTATGCAAAATACGCCAGTGACTAGGAGTGCTCAATTCAGTTGAAGGTATTTTACAGTAAGGTTCACCCTGTACGAGACCCGGGATCCACTAGAGGTAGAGGGTTACGATAAGGGATAGTTTATATAGATAAGATGGGAAGATAACTGTTGACTCTAGACTTGAAGAGGTTAAGATTGTAATGATCGAGGAAAGATCCTCTTGGGAGTTTGTTCCACAGGGCAGTGGTTCGCGGGATGAAGCTGTTCGAGTGGAACTTATTTCTCACCGATGGAATATGAATATGGTTGGTTTGCTACAATGTAAGTGGCATGGCTGGTCCTAGCCGAGAAAGTTAGGCCTGACGGAACCAGGGAATGTAGTTCGTACCGAGCACTTTCCATGGAAGTAGTGATACAGCACTAATAGGCTCGCAACATCTGGACTGTGAGAGAAATGTCGTAGGATGGAAAATAATTCTTCTCCAACAAGGGCTCTAGAACGTTTTTGAACCCTGTCAAGACTGGAAACTGAGGCCTGGGTAGCTCCCGCCCCAATATTCGCAAGATATATGTGTGTCTATGTCAGCAAGATAATACAAAACGGAGGACACTGATATAGTTTTATCACGTGAAAGCCATGAAGTGGTTCTCATTTGAACTTTTATTAAATTACAATAGTTTTAATGAAAATAAGAACATTTTAAGAATTTAAGTCAATTGACCTTTTAACTAAAGACAATCGTCGTGACAACGTATATTTTTTTAAATAAAATTTATTTTTTAACACAAATGGAAGAAAAACATATTTGTAATGCAATCATTTCAAATACAGTAATATAGGCAACGTAGATAAACGGGTACCTCGTGAAAATATAATTACTAGTGAAGACTAATTTGACCTATCCAACAGGCGGTGTTCAATAAGTAAATTTGAATGAACAAGTGCAACCTGAGAGAAATAGCCATGAAAATGCGAAATAAATCTTTTATGAATATGCTTTCTAAAAAGAATAATAGCGAAAAAAAAAAAAAATCAGGATATCACCCGGAAAGGAAAATACAATGAACCATGAGAGTTGGGATTCTGATGATATAAATTGCAGAGCCTAGAACAACTCCCAAACACTAGAGAAGTTACTGTAAGATCCGAATAGCCACTGAAGGTTTGAAGCTGTTCTGATCACAGCAGTTGAAAAGAATACAGAGAGAGTTTCTGGAAATAGGAGGAGATTTAAGTCACTCGATTCCTAGAGTTATCTACCGGACATGTAATTACATAAAATATTACTCATATTAATGTCCGTTCAGAATGTTCTGTTCTCTTGGAACCGACCGGCAGTGTATAAAAAGAAAGGAAAGATTTAAAAGGCTTTCATTATTAAGGATAATATCCAAATAATTAAAAGAGGGTTTGAAAAAAATACACACCACAGTAAATGCTACTTCGGGAAAGATTGAATACTGTAGCCCGCACTATTCACCTCGAGGTTCTCGACAAAATCCAAAAACGCATATGCAATGTGATAGGACCTCGTCTGGCATCTCGACTTCAGCCACTTTCTCACAGACGTGATGTGGCTTCCCTCGGTCTTTTCTACAAATATTTTCATGGCAACTGCTCTGACGAGCTATTTTCACTGGTACCCCAACAGTATGGATTTAAGCGTGCTACTAGGTTGGCATCTCGGTCCCACTCTTTTACTGTCGAAACAGTTAAATGTAACAGCCTCTTCTACTCCAACAGCTTCTTCTCTTGCGCTTCCCGACAATGTAACTCCCTTTCTCTTACTTGCTTCCCTGATAGCTATAATCTTCAAATATTCAAATGTAATATCAATCGACATCTTCTGATGCCTTGATCTTGATCCCTGTCCTTCTCTTTACCATTTCTTCAAACACCCCTCTTTACTCTTACTTTCACTGTCTGTAACCCTTTGCGTACTAGTGGCACTCCTGCTTTGTTTGTTGTGAAATTATTAAAAAAAATGAGACGACAAACCAGATTCTAGTTACATCAAGATGGTTCAAAATGAATATAGATGCAAGCATGACAGTGAAGAATAGTTATACACTGGAAACTATGCAAATGACATCGGTTCAGCCACTTATATAAACGGTATCAGCACAAGCAAGCGATTGTTATAGAAAACAAAAATAGTATATTCTAGAGCTGTGAGGTTCAGACAGATCATCTCATCGGTGCAAGAAGAAAATTATTCTTGTTATAGACAAAGAAAACGGCCTGACAAATCGAAGATGTGGCATTGGCAGCAAATCACAGGTGGGCGGCAGAGGATAAAAGAAAGCGAAAGATAATACGATCTTGCCTGAGAGCCGAGAAAAATATGGAAATGAAATTTAGAGTCATGCCTAAAATAACCGGATCACTTGAAACGGTACTGAAAACACGAGAGGCTAGACGAGATGAATTAAAATTTAAAAAAACTCAAATGATTACAGAGAATGTCCAGATAATGAAATTGCTTCTATCTTCAAAGATCTAGATACATGACGAGACTTGCTATCACTTAGTCTCCAGCGATAACCGACATATATCTCTCGTACAAATATGCAAAATGAGTGAAATTCTTTTCTTCACATGCGAAGCTAAAAGTATGGCGCGTCCTTATCCGGGAAACATTTTTATTTTTTTGTTAAGTCTACCCATGGTATTAAATGTTACTGACTTCCTCAATTAAAAGAGGCCCTACTTATTGAAAGAATTGCGTTTAAAATTGTGGAAATTTGAAGAAAATAGTTTTATGAACACCTCTTCTCCATAACACTACCAACAGATACAATTCTTTTGTGCTTTCCAGGGATTGTTTACATGACAACAAACCTCGTCCGCTCGTGAATAAAAATGAAACAAACTGATTCCATGTGCCGCGTTGTTCACGTGTGGTTGAACGAACAAATCTAGTAGCGTGGGACAAATTTATAGGTATGGAATGCGTCAGTGGAAGGTGAAGGACAAATTGTAAATGTTAGATCAGAAAATAAAAATTCGGTGGAGTGCTGAAGTGGGAAAGGCGGGACGCATAGTGGCATTTGCCACTTACCATGACATCACGTCTGCTTTTTGGTTTTCCCATCCATCATCACATTCTTTCATTATATACACGCATTATTATTCTAAATAAAAATATTAAACCACAATTTGTATTTTCATGAGGAATTTAAAAGTAAATAAAATTTGTAAATTTAAGTCTCGCGAATAACTCATTTAAAATTTACAGATTGCTAAAAGAAAAATTAGATTTCTTTTATTAACGTTTTCATTTTTTAATTTACATTAGCTTTGTAAAATTAATACAGCAACAACTTTCAGTAGAAGCTTATGAAGCTTTATTTGGCTAATTCATTTTTAGCGATGAAAACGTTCATTAATTATAGTGGAGAGATGGGATGTGCTTATTTTATTACCATATAAGAGTTTATAAGTATAAGTCACACGGTAAGAATCAAACTCGCTATCAAGGTTGCCTCGGTATGCATTAATTCACAGTAAAATAGCAACATCTTCTTTAATATATAATAACAAAGCCTACCTTGTAGGGCGTGGAAGAATTAGGAACAGAAACATTACTAATACCAGGAAGAGAAAAGAGTAATCAGGAGGACAGTAGATAGTGATTGACATTGCATTTAAATTTTTAGAGAATAAAGTTGGCTAGAAGGGAGTTCCACGAGCAAGAAGTGCGAGTAAAGAAACTGTTAGCTGGAAAATGAAGAATGGCATTTTTAGGCTTTTCTGTTAGAAAATAGAATGTGTGTGTGTGTGTGTGTGTGTGTGTGTGTGCTACGTGGTTGGCTGAAATTAAGAAAAATGACTTGTTGCCTGGGGAAGAAATACTTCCACCCCCAAGCAAAGCAGGTTTAGAAAGAATTTATCTTAAAATTATAGAGGACATAATTTTCTTCAATGTCTAAGTTTTCCATTTTTAATATTAAACTAAGACCTCTAGCCATATTCTACTTAAATAGTCTCATCAGTTTGAGACTTTCGCATGAATGTCATACATGACACTCAACAGAAATGACTAAGTCACTGTCAGTTAGGTGCCATGTGTGATACACGCTTAGGCGATTATGTATCTTTCGATACATGACTGATGAGGCAGGTTTTTCTTGTTGCCATTTCTTTCTTTCTGCGGTAGAGCAGTTGACATCCAAGGCTATAGAACCCTACTATTAACCCAAAGCTGGGGGTGGGACAGAGAAGAGGATTCATACCTTTCCCAGGCACGTAAGTGAATGTAATGGATTCGACTGGAATTCGAACTCGGTTCTCCGATTCCTTAATCCGAGCCGTTATCTATTACTCCACCGTGCCTCCCAACTAATGAAAATGGCTAAACTGTTCTCAAAAGTATGCATCTAATTTCTCAGATTAATGATTAAAAATAACTTCCAGCAAATGAAGCCGGTAAGTCTTGGAGAGAACCGTCCTTTTTCCTTTTTCCATTTTTTTTTTTTTTTGATTCTCATAGACTAGCACTACAGAATCACAAAGAACTGAACCAAAAATGGATGCTACATGTAATAGATGATGTGGCTATTGGTGATCAATTTGTAGTGCGAGAAGGTACTGCTTCTTACAGCTGATTAGTAAGAAGGCTTCCAAAGTTAACAAATGAAATAAGACAGATTTCAACAGGGGAGTGGAATTATGGGTAAATATTTTTATATAAAGAATAACATAATTCAACACGTGATAAAATATATTTGTGTACGCAGATTAGCTAAAAAAGGAAGAAAAACATTTATACACTTTGCTGTTATAAAACGTGTGCGTGTGTGTTGCACCCCGTGGCTGGGTTTGTAGTTTAGCAATAGGCTACCCGGGAAAAGAAAGTTTCTCCAGAGGCTACCGAATGCGTCCTGTACCTACCGCGCATTCTATAGCAAAAAGAAAAAGAGAGGGGTTTACTTCTTTCCGTATATAGTCACAAATAGACCGCCACCTAGCGTAAGTCCTGTCAGACAAGAAGGGGGGATAATACCACACCAATGAAGACAAATATTTTTCAGTTGTCCAAAAGCAACGCACAACGAACAGTCACAAGCTTTAAGATGCATAGTTTTCTCATAAGAAATTCCTTCATGTGACAAGCAGTACCGGGAGAAAATTTTTGAGGTCCGGCATTCAGATTATTTTGAGAAAAAGGTCGGAAAAGAAGATGCTGGGACAAACAAACTCAGTCTAGCAATATCTTACAAGACTTTTTAAGTTTTTAGAGAGCGTGTCTTACTAGGCAAGCTTTGCGATCGAGTGTGAGATTTGGCACGAGAATTAGATTTTGAGGAAGTCATCGCGGATTTTTCTTCAATGAAAACTCGAAAAAATGCACTTTTAAGCTGCTTTTGTAAGTGGTTTTAGTCTTACGTAATTTTGCGCTCTACTTTTTGTAAAGAAGCCCCCCACCCCTAAACCCCAAAAGGTATTTTCTTAAAGACTCTCGGGTTTCGAGGCCCGGCACTTTTGTGCCCACCTCTCCTCTCGTCGCCACTGGTAACAAGGAACAGAACACCTTCATTGCGAGAAGGAAATTTCTTCCATAGAATGTAAAAGAATTCTTAACTTTTTTTTTCTAATCGTAACATATTTTATAAAAATAACTTTTTCTACTCCTCCAGAATAGCACCCCATGATCTTTTGCCTGTGTGGTTGTAAAGTCGACCCACCCTGAATAAGTGTGTCTTTTTTTTTTATTATTTTACGGTATTTTTTTTTTTTTTTTCATCTTAAATGAACCAATTTTCTTTGAATAAAAGTTCTATGTCGATTATTTTTGGAAGATTTTAAAAAACAAATTCATTTTTGTTGCATGAACATCGATCATAGGAAATCGAATCATTTGTTGATAGAAAAAATTGAAAGACAAAAAAATCAAAAACAACAAAGTATTCTTCCAATCAATCCAAACCAGATTGACATTCTCTAATCACAACTTTTTTGCTTGGGGCAATAAATTTGACATTATGTTTGATTTATTGTTACACTTTATTTGTTAGTTTTTAACATTTTCATCAGTCTGGAGAAGCACCCAATATTTTATAAGGACTCACGGAAAGGCTTACATACATTTCCCCCTAAAATATTAAAATATTCAAAGCATCTTCAACACCTTGTAATGGCGTTTCCTATTCTTATATAAAATCTGATTTTATTTCTTAAATTTCATTTGTTTTCGTTTTTGATTCTGAACTATAACTACACAAAACAACCAACGCTTAAAATGCAAAGTAAAACAAAACAAAAATACAAAAAAAAAACCTTAGTTATTTTTTGTAATTTCTTGAATGTGTTTTTATAAACGTTTATAAAATGTTTTTATTATTTTTTTATTTTTTCATTTATGCTAATAAAGTTCTTTATGTCAACCATCGAACATATTATTGAAGACGTTTAAACATAACGTTTTAGCAGACAAGTACAGAGATGTTCATTCAACATTACTAGACTGAAAAGACTTTGTTCCATGTAATGCACACACACACACACACACACACACACACACACACACACACACACACACACACACACACACACACACACACACACACACAAAATTTGAGTTTTGTTTCCTCCGATAATACACATCTGTGTCTTCTGTTAGAATCTTTCGGGGGTCGTTAAAAGTTAATCGACATTATTGAGCTAGCCCCACTTTACTTTGGGACTGACACGAATAAGAATATTTTTTCAATAAAATTAAGATATTTATTTACATGAAACCACTTTACTTTGGGACTGACACGAATAAGAATATTTTTTCAATAAAATTAAGATATTTATTTACATGAAATACAACGGTTAAAACATAAAACACTATGTCTTTTCCTATATAGAGAGAGAATAGAGGGACTTAAAAAACTGGTGAGTGGGAGGGGTAGCGTGTACCTTTAAAAACCTCGGCAACTGGTACCGTGGACTTACCCATCTGGTAGAGTGAAATAGGGCTAAGAAGCTTGTAACTTTGAAAACCTCGACAACTGGAACGGTGGACTTAACCATTTGGTGAGTGAAATAAGGCTAGTATCTGGTACTGTGGACGTACACATCTGGTGAGAGAAATAGAGCTAAGTAGTACCTTATAAGCCTCGGCAACTGGTACGAGGGACTTACCTATCTGGTGGAGTGAAATAGGCGTAGGTAGCTTGTACCTTTAAAACCATCGGCAACTGGTACCGTGGACTTACCCATCTGGTAAAGTGAAATAGGTCTACGTAGCGCGTACCTTTAAAACCCTCGGCAACTGGTACCGTGGAATTACCCATTTGGTAGAGTGAAATATGGCGAATAAGCTTGTACCTTTAAACCCTCTGCAAATGGTACTGTGGACTTACCCATCTGGTGTAGTCAAATAAAGCTAGGTAGCTTGTACCTTTAAAAACCTCGGCAACTGGAACGGTGGACTTATCCATCTGGTAGAGTGAAATAGGTCAAGGTAACTTGTACCTTTAAAACCGTCGGCAACTATGTACCATGGACTTACCCCTCTGGGAGTGAAATAGGCCTAGGTAGCTTGTACTTTTAAAACCTTCGGCAAATGGTACCGTGGAATTACCCATCTGGTGGAGTGAAATAGTGCTAGGTAGCTTGTACCTTTAAAAGCATCGGCAACTGGTACCGTGGACTTACCCATCTGGTGGAGTGAAATAGCGCTAGGTAGCGTGTACATTTAAAGCCCTCGGCAACTGGTACCGTGGATTAACGATCTGTAAGAGTGAAATAAGGCTATTTCACTTGTACCTTTGAAACCCTCGGCAACTAGTACCGTGGACTCACTCATCTGGTGGAGGGAAATAGCGCTAGGTAGCTTGTACCTTTAAAACTCTCGGCAACTGGTACCATTGGAGGCGGAGAGAATTTCTTCTGTATTACTTCGGAGCAGGTGCAGTCCCTTCTCTAGTTGTGATCAGCTTTTTCTGAACCTACATGGTTTTTTCTTAATCAATGAGAGACCGTCTAACATGATACGACCAATCTTTCTATATAAGAGAGACGAATTTTACAATCCCAACAACATTATTTTCTGTTGGGAGATAACATATGCCTATTTTTATGAAAGCACAGTGCGATACAAGTTGGCAATTACGAATCAATGCTGTCAAAATAAGTATGGCGCTAACAGCTGAAAAGAAGTAGACATACTCTGTGAGGAAAAGTCTTTGGAAAAAGAAAATGGAGTAAAAGCGACTGAATCTGCAATGTCTGTTGGACTAGGTTTTCTACTTGAAGCTTTCTGTTTAGCATCATCACTTGGTACAGTGTTTGTTTTTGGTGAATAATTTGAATCAATTCTTGTAGTCTTCTGATGTTACAATCGAAAATGGGTGCGATTTATGTAATTTGCAGTTTTTTCTGAAGATGATGAGAAAAGTGGAAAATTTATTAACAACGTTTTTCGCCAAGAACGTCTGATCCCTTTGGCATTCTTGGGTTAGAATGAAAGAAAGACAAAACTGTATGTAAGGAAAATGTCTTGGGATTTCTTAAGGTAAATGGTGATCATAAAACAAATTAAATTGGATTACGTTATCAACTCCAATGTCCAAATTCAAGAGAGTGACTATTCACGTGTTTGTTTGTTAGTTTTTAATCTATATTACAGGTGTTTTAAATCAGACCAATGCAATTAGACAGTGTTTTTTATTATATATATATATATACCTCGGTGTATATATATATATATATATATATATATATATATAATATATATACCTGGGTGTATATATATATAATATATATACCATATACCAGGGTGTATATATATATATATAAATATACCTGTGTGTGTGTGTGTGTGTATATATATATATATATATATATATATACCTGGGTGTATGTATATATATATATGTACATATATATATATATATATATATATATATATATATATATATATATATATATATATATATATATATATATCCTGTTGACTCCCTTCTGAAAGTTCTACACCACCTTTGCCGGGTATTGAACTCTCACTCTTTGGGTCCTGTCACTGGATCTAACCAACGCCTTTATGCACTGCGCCATTTGTCCTCAAGGACACAAGGTACAGTGGATAAAGGATACTCTACGCTACATGTTAGAAACACGAATACTCTACCCCACATCCTATAAACTCGGATACTTTACCGTAAATCCTATAAGTTTGGATAATTTATTCTACATCCTATAAACACGGATAATCTACTCTACACCCTATAAACACGGATAATCTACTCTACATTCTCTAAACAGTGATACTCAACCCTATATATTATAAACACGGATATTCTACCCCACATCCTATAAACCTGGGTACTCTAACCTATACCTATAAACACGGATAATCTACCCCACATCCTATAAACCTGGGTACTCTAACCTATACCTATAAACACGGATACCTTACTTGACATCCTACATACACGAATACTCTACTCTACATGCTATAAACACGGATAATCTACTCTACATCCTATAAACACGGATACTCTACCATAAATCCTATAAACACCCATACCCTACGCCAAATCCTATAAACACGGATAACCCAAACTCCAAATCCTATAAACACGGGTATTCTACCCTACATCCTATAAAAACGGATACTCTGCCCTACATACTATAAACACGGATACTTTACTCTACATCCTATAAACACAGATACTCTACCCTACATCCTATAAACAAGGATACTCTACTCTACATCCCACAAACACAGATATTCTACCCTGGGATACTCTACTCAAATCCTATAAACACGGATAATACACTCTACATTCTACAAAGACTGATGCTCTACTCTACATCCTATAAACACGGATGCTCTACCCCACATCGTATAAACACGGATACTCTACCCTACATCCTATAAACACGGAGACTCTACCCCACATCCTATAAACACGGTTACTCTATCCTACATACTATAAACAAGGATACTCTACTATACATCCTATAAACGCGGATACTCTACTCTACATCCCATAAACACAGATACTCTACCCTTGGATACTCTACTCAAATCCTATAAACACGTACAATACACTCTACATTCTACAAAGACTGATGCTCTACTCTACATCCTGTATACACAAATACTCTACTGTACATCCTATAAACACGGATACTCTACCCTACATCCCATAAACACGTATACTCTACCCCAAATCCTATAAACACGAATACCCTACCCCACATCCTATAAACACGGATACTCTACCCTACATCCTATAAACACGGATATTCTACCCTACATCCTATAAAAAAAATACTCTACTATACATCATATAAACACAGATACTCTATCCTTGGATACTCTACACAAATCCTATAAACACGGATGATCCACTCTACATTCTACAAAGACTGATGCTCTACTCTACATCCTATATACACGAATACTCTACTCAACGTTGTATATACACGGATACTGCGTTGTACATCCTATAAACACGGATACTCTACCCTACATCCTATAAAAACGAATGCTTTACCTTACATTCTAGAAAAACAGGTACTTTACTCTACATCCAATAAACACGGATACTCTACCCCACATCCGATAAACACGGATACTCTACCCTACATTCTATAAACACGGATATTCTACCCTACATCCTCTAAACACTGATACTCTACGCCACATCCTATAAACACGGATACTCTACCCTACATCCTATAAACACGGGTACTCTAACCTACATCCTATAAACACGGATACTCTACCTTACATTCTATAATCACAGATACTCTACCCCACATCCCATATACACGAATACTCTACTCTACATCCTATAAACATGCATTACAAACACCCTGCAATGAAATGTTCAATCACTCAAAGATGTTCGTCAGAAATTCTTTCTCTCTTTTTATTGGCCAATTGTTTTGTCTTATGAAAACCGTCAGTACAGCTTTTCTGACATTGACGGTAGCCATGACACGTTCTGAAATCTTGCTTGTTATCATATAGAAATTCTTTTGAAAGGAAGAATTGATTTTTGTGAGCAAAGATATTGGAGTGTCAATTGTAGTCACTGAAGAGGCAGTCCCCATGGATATTTCCAAGGAAAAAACACAGGTGCTGATCCTTGCCACTGAAACCATCCGAGAATAATTATAATTGGCAAACACTGGCCGAAGGAAAGTGAAGAAAAGCAGATTTGACTTTTGTGAGTAAAAAATCAATGCCATCTTTTCTTTTTTTATTTTGCGCTATTCATAAAAGGTATAATTTTTTTATTTTACTCATGTTAGAGAAATGATTCACAATATAATTTCTGATATAATATTATAATGATGATTATTGTGCATTATTATTACGTATCAATCACATCTGCAGTTTAGATGTATTCAAATTTATGAAAGTTGGCATGGAGTGAGGGGAGCCCGTGTCATGGATTCGAAAAGGAGCGTGAGCCCCCGACTATAGTTAATAAAAGCTTATATTAGTGTGATATGAGGCAATATATGTGGAACAAGCAGTAAGAATCAAACTCATTCATTGTAATCGTCCGTGCAATGTGGCATCTAACCAGTACACCACAGCAAAATGACCGCTGCTATCTTTAAAGTATAATTACTAAAACCGCATTAAGATGACAAGAGGTGACATGTAGGGTGACCCAGTAACAATCGAACTTGGCTCTTATTGTAATCACCCGTGAGAACAGACATCTAACCAGTACTCCACAGCAAAATGGCCGCATTTACATTAAACTATAATTACAAAACTCACATTAGTCTGACGTAAGTCAATGCGTCTGGTGCCCACCCAGTAAGAATCGATCTCTGACTTATTATAACCGCCTGTGAGATAAGACATCTAACCAGTACATCACTACAAAAATAACAGCAGTTACCTTTAAAGTATACGTGCTAAATCCACCCGAACCTGATAGTTACCGATATTAATGGGACACGCCAGTAAGAATCAAAGTCACTATTTTAGTAAGACCTCGTGAGAATTCGTTTTTAAACAGTAATCCACGGAAAAAAGTTACATGTCTTTCTTCTTTATTGGCATAATCCGTTACAGGAACCTTACACAATTTTGGTTCACACAATCCTTCCATCGATGTCTATCTTATGCTATTCTTTCTGCCGGGTGCAAAGGGAGATTGCCAACGCTTGTGAGGTCTGTCCCTTAGTATGATAAAATCTTTTTTTTAATGTTTCAAGTACATCATCGATTTAGTCTCATTGAACAGCATGGCCGGAGCAGCGTAATGATTTGTATTTAATCCGTGACTATTAATCCCACAGTAGTGTCAGAAGAGGAAATATTTGGGGACACCCAGTTAATATCAAACTCACTATTCTAAGAATTGTCCGTGAGATTAGGCAACTCACTGTACTCCATAGCAAAATGGCCAGTTTTCTTTGAATTATAATTACGAAGCCAACATTATTCTGAGACGAGGCTATAGATAAGATCGGACGCTGTGGTCAACATCGAGTAGCAACAGTCTGTTTCATGTTTGAACGCAATTTTCAGGCCATGAAGATTGCGTTCATATATATATATATATATATATAGCTGGCCACTCGTATTCGAGGATACACGTCTATTAGGGCGGTTAACCAATCCCTATTGCAGACGCTGGCTAAGGCACATTTTATGTTTGGTCAACACCCACAGATCCAACATGTGATTTATACTGCAACTATGCAGACCTTAGTTACAATTTCTGGGAAAGAGCGTGTTATCTAGCGTGACCAATAATTTGAACAAGGCCAACACACTCAAACCCTCGCACACGATGTCTTGTGACTTCGTGCTAGCACAGCTATCGACGACCCCCAAGGGTTCCGTCTACCCAATTTCACTCACAAGGTTTGGGTCAACCCGTGGTATGGATTTTCAGGCACTTTCTAAAGGTGCTGCGCATATATAAATGAGAATTATATGGTTATCCACTAAAATAACGTTTAAAGTGATTATATGTGTTTGTGTGTGTGTACGTGTGTGTGTTTGTAGTTATCAGATATTTATAGGATAAAAGGACTCAATATCCTTGTTAGAGAGTATGTAAATATAAACAGTGTGGACCGAATTAACCACTCGGTAAGAATTTAACTTTTTTAGTAAGAGTTGTTTCCATTAGGCATCTAATCAGTACTCCACGGGAAAATAACTATATTTCAAGTTTAATTACTAAGCTTACCTCAATTTGACTGGAAGAAACATGCTTCGTACTATTTCACTCAGCGATTGAAATGACGGTCACCATGAAACCAGGGCAATGATATGATATGATTTCCTCAAGCGGCACAAAAGTAAATAAATTGATTATTAACTTATATGAGACTTTCCCCCTCCCAAGTGGAAGGAGAAACAATCAACCATTTATTTATTGACTAAAACTCTCAGTTGATGTTCTGAAAATGTTACCAAGTACGAGAGATGGTGTTTGTAGGTACCCAAACGTTAGGAATCTAACAACTAAGTTGAGCATACCAGTCTGAATGAAAAGACTACATTTTTTACTAATTGTTCAACCACTTCAAGGCCCAAGAGCCACTCAAGGATTTCTGGTTTGATTTCGTTTGGTTTGTTTTACGTCTTATCAACGTCAATGGGTTATTTAATGCCGACAAGGTTTTTATAATAGATTTGTATGAATAGAATATGTATTCTTTGTAAGATATCCATTTGTAAAGCAGGTTTCATTGATGTATTTTTGTAAAAAAGATTTTGGTTGAGAGTCTGGTTTCATTGATGCATTCTTTTCAGATATACAGTTGGCAGAGAAATTGATTTTATTGACATTCCATTTGGTTTATATTTTTTGGTAGACTCCCACTGTTTTAAGAAATGACATTATGTCATCCACTTTTGCTTCAAAGACCTCATGTTTTTTATAACATTTTTTATGTTAAAGCAAAGTCTGAACACTCGGTTAATATTGTACGCCGTTTTACATGTTTGGCATCCTGGCTAATCATCGTTGTTTCGCAAGTACGAGTGGATTATTCTCGTGTGGTCAATGTGTAAACGGGTCAGTATTACTTCTTCATTTCGAGATTTTCTGAAAGCCAACTTCCATTCTCCTAGTTTGGACTGAATTGCGAATGAACTTATTGTGTGGGTTATCGTCCCAGCCCCGTTGCCATTCTTTTGAATGTATTTGTTAATGACTTCCTTAAAGTCAGTGTATGGGATTTTGATCCTTGAGTCTACATCCATATCTAAAGCTTATTTGGTTGCTAGGTCTGCTTTATTGTTACCTTCAACTCCGATGTGGCTTGGAATCCAACATAATTTGATGTCTTTATGTCTGCAAGTAGTGCTGCTCACTTTGAATAATAGTTTGATAATGAGTGGCTTGTTGGATTAATAAAGCCAATAAGAATGGATGCTAGAGAATCTGAGGAAAAAACATTATTAAGCGGACAATAAAAGAACAGTAATTAAGGACACAAACTATAATGATTAGCGTTGCATTCAAATATTTGATGGTCAAAGTTCATTGGAAAGTGAAAAGAGAGGCCCATGAGCAAGATGTGCGATAGAAGAAACTCTTAGCATAGAACTTAGGGTTACATCTAACCATTTCACTTGTAAAATGATGAGACCTAACGACCATTCTAGTACTTCATATAAAATCTGGGTACCAAAGTTAAAAGCTCATCAGAAAAATTACCATGAGAATATTTATAGAAAAGGCAAAGGCAGTGGCAGTGGAAAAATGACTAAAGCCGAGAGGCCAGGTCAGAACCGATTACATTGCAGATTCTTCTTTGGAATAACAGAAGCAGCAAACCAGATGTGGCAGTAATATTCAATGCATGGATAAATGTTCCTATAAATGGTCCTTATAAAGGTGTAATTATACAATCTGGCAAGAAAAATTATCTTGCACAGTGAACCAAGTCTTCAGCAATGGATTTCATCCTGAGTCCATCCGGTTGTATTTTATTGACCTTTTGTTGGAATAGATCACAGTTTGACAATGAATGGCTTGTTGGATTTTATTTCCTTCAAAGCCAGTAATTCCGAAGATATCAAGAATTTTTTTTGTTTGCTCTGTATCATGATATTGAGAGCTAAATCTATTGAGTAAGCCGCCTCACTATAAATAGAGCTTCCTTTTAGGAGGCGCTTTTTTGGCAATATTTTGACTCACTGCTTGTCCTCACTTTTTAACCTGTCTGTATAGATGGCTGTATGGTTAGGATAGTTTTCCAATATGTTTTGAAACTTGTCCTAGAATGTGAGTGGGTCCTTTTTTTGTTTAGAGAGCTTATTTAATTCTATCAAACTTCGGGTTGCTTGATTGTCTATGATGGAATACTGGCTGAAGTCGTTTCTCGTATCTTTGAGAGTGAGATCCATAACTCTTCAGCAATAAATTCCAAAATTTCAATTGCGGAAAGAAATATAATGGGGAGACAAACCGCCCCCTTAAAGGAAGGCTTCAAGAACACCAGAAAGCTGTAACACGAGGGAAAGTGGAACAATTAGGCGTGGTTTACTACATATGGAGAGAAAAGAGAGATCACCGCCCTCTTCGGGATCAGGCTGAGATCACAGACAAAGAACATCACTGGAAAATTTGTAAACTTAAGAAATCAGCACATATGCTAGGCCACAAAAATCTCCTGAGCCGACCAAGCATAGAAATGAATACAATATGGGAACCAGTAATAAGGAGTACCAGAGAAAAAGCGATAATAACAGCAAAAATTCCAATATGAGCTCTGGTAAAAACATAAAATGATAACAGCAAAAATTGCAATATGAGTACTGATAAAAATGGTTGCTGAGACATTAGGTTTTAATACCCAGAAATTCATACACAGTTGTCCTCAAGGACACATGGTACAGTGGATAAAGGCGTTAGTTAGATCCAGTTACAGGACCCAAACAGTGTGAGTTCAATACCTGGCTAAGGCAGTGGAGAACTTGCAGAGAACTGATAACTGACATCCATTAAACATGGCACGTGGAACTAAAACAGTCTACCCCAGTGAGTGAAATAAAGGGTTCAGTTCGACATTCCAACCACCTGAAGAAGGTCGGAGCGCACAACGGCCGAAACGTTGTAATAAATATGGCGACAAAGATGAGAACAATAGTCCGAATAACGTAAATAGTGTACATAATACCTCATCTCAGAAATATAGACAGATAATGAATTTCATCCTGAATCGATAGGTTCGTATTATATTTTCTTTTTGTTGGAACAGATCACATTAATTAGGTTTAAAGATACTGCTGTAAGTTGGGTTAGCTGGGCATGATTTTATTTTGACATAGTAATGTAGTGCCAGTTTAGGGCACCTTAAATATAGAGGTATTTCATTAGCTTTTGTGTACAAGCACTCCACTGGGGATGTCCTAAAAGCCGCAAGTACTTGTCTGACATCTTGATGATAGGCTGCGTTTAGTATTTTTAGGTATGATTTACTGTCCGCCTCATATATCAGTTTTGAACGAAGTATTGATCTCTATAATTTAATTAATGTTTATCGATCTGCTTCGCATTTAGTATGGGTTACCACACGCAAAAGTTGGAGGACTTTACTACATTTTAGTTTTAAATATTTTAAATACGGAATGAATGTTATTTTTTCTTTTATCAATTATGATGCCTAAGAACTTGTGTTGTTTCACTACTGTGATTTCTGTCCTGTCTAATTTTAAACAGGCGTCGTTGTGCATGTTTTGTTTTGTTTTTTAATTTGCAGAAATGTAAGCATTTGTTTTTCGTTTTGGAAAAGGTAAAACCATTTTTCCGCAGCCCATTTGTGCATTTTATTGATGCATTGTTGGAATTTTCTTTCTATGATATGCAGATGTCAAGATTTATACATTATTAGAAAGTCGCCGACATTATATGGAGCATCTCACTGCTGGGCTTAGAGATTTAACTATGGAGTTAATTTTGATACAGGAAAGGGTCACTGAAAGAATACTTCCTTGTGGAACCCCTTTTTCTTGATTTTGCAGCGTAATTCCTATACGGTCTTCCAGAAAATTCTTTATAAATTGAGGCAACCTTTCTTTTAGATTCATTTCATGCAGGTCTTTCAAGATACCAAATTTCCATGCTGTGTCGTATGCCTTTTGCAAGTCAAAAAAGACTGCCGTAAGATATTCGTTCTTAATGAAGTCTTCCCTTACAAAAGTTTCTAGGCGTATTAAGTGGTCTATGGTTCTTCTTTTTTTCCGAAAAATACATTTGAAGTCGCTGATTAAGTCTTTAGATTCCAGGTACCAAGTCAACCGGTTGTTGACCATTTTCTCCATAGTTTTACATAGGCAACTAGTTAATGCTATTGGTCTGTAGTTTTTAGGGTCTTTGTCATCCTTTCAAGTTTTTGGAATAGGGATGATGAACGATTGTCTCCCTATTTCTGGGAAGTTGCCATTTGTCCTTGTTTTATTATATATTTTTAATAACAGTTGTAATAATTTGTTGGATGATTGTTATATGAATTCGTATTGGATATTGTTTGGAGCCACAGCTGTATTGTGGGCTTCCTTCAAAGATTCATTTAGTTCCTTGAGAGTGAATGGTAGGTTATATCTATCGGCATTATTCGATTTAAAGTTTAGTTTTTGTTTTTCCGGTTTTTGTTTGAACTTTAGAAATTTTTGGCTACCATTCTTGGCAGATTCATTTTTAGAGATTGTTTTGGTTAGTCAGCGATACCCTTTATGCTGGTTATGAGTTATTTATGGAGAGGTATTTTATAGTTTGTTTGGTATTTGTCTGCTATTTTCTTTATTATATTCCAGACGGATTTTGTTTTTGTAGCAGAATTGAGTCTGCTGGCGTAGTTTTTCCAGGATTATTTTTTGGATTATTTAATTATTTTCTGTGCATTTGATCGGAGTTGCTTAAATTGCAGCAAATTAGATTTTGTACGTTGTTTGTTGAATTCTCTCAGAGATGCTCTTCTTAGCCTGATGACTTTTTCACATTTATCATTGAACCATTGTCTATTGCGTTTTTTTGTGTGTGCGTGTGTGCTGAATATTGTGGAATGCTATAGAGATGAGGATTTCCGTGCAATGTTTTAAGTCCTTAATGCTTTTTCCTTCAACTTGTTTTTCAGAATATTGGTTTTTAAATTCTTCACAGTTCACTCCCCCAATTTCCAACGAAGAGGATTTTTGTCATTATGCTCTGAGTTTTGTAGGACGATTGGCAAGTGATCGATACCGTATGTGCCTGCTAGCACTTTCCAAGAGAAATCCATATAAATTGATGAATCACATAGGGATAAGTCTTTTGTCGAGTAGCTGCTAGAAAATGGATTTATGTAAGTCGGGATTTTATCATTATAAATAATTGTTTCTAAGGTCCTTCTCTTTTAGTTTATGTTTTTACAATCCCATATGGTGCTGTAACAGTTACAGTCCTCTTGTATCATAAAAGGGGGAGGGAGTTGCCTTATGACTTCATTTCTTCATATATACCGAGCAGATGTTTATTGTTTCTGTATAAAGTCACTTTAACAGCAGTCACCTTTAAAGTTATTGTTAAATTTATTTTACTTTGAGGTTCATCATTCCTAACTAAGATGGATGTACCGCCTGATGCTCGAGGACCAGTTTTTTTTTTTTTTTTTTTTTGTGTGTGTGTGTGTAGTTGTATTGATTGGATTCTTTTATATTCAGTTTGTCATTTTGCTTAAGGAATGTTTCCTGAAGACAAACAACTACCGGTGACTGGTCTGTTATTAGGAGAAGCAGTTCATTTATGTTTGCTTTTGTTCAACGTCAGTTCCATTAAATTATTTGATACATGATTGCTAAATGTTTGAGTGATTTAGCTTAGTATTAGGTTGGTGCAAAAATAATGACGTAATAATGTCGTTTTTTGACGTTAAAAAATACGTCAAAAAACGACATTATTACGTCATTATTTTTGCACCAACCTAATATATGGTTGTGAGTTAATTTTCCGATGTTTTGAGTTTGGAGGTTTTGGTTGTTTCTTGCTTCTGGCTTTCCTCTTCCAGTTTCTTAAATCAGTTTTGGATAGAAATTTGGTCACTGTGAATTTCTGGTTTTTGTTTGGCTGTTTCTGTTTTTTGAGGAAGATAAGTTCTTAAGTCTATCTTTAATAGTTTTCGGTGTACAGATAAAAGATCACTGTGACCTTTGCTTTGTAGGAGATTTTGTATTTGTTTTATTGTTATTATTTCAATTCGTTCCTTGGCTTTCTTTGGTGGTTCAGTCTGCACTATATTCTTGGAGTATTCGTCCTTCAGGTAGTTCTGAGATTTCGGCCAATCATTTAGTTCCACATGTACGAGCTTCTCAATGAGGGCTCTGTATTTGTCAGGTTGACTGGTATTCTTCTTAAACCTCCCTTGCGTTATTTTTTTGCATAGGAAGGGTCTTTCATGTAGCTTTCTTCAATTTACATTGCCTCCGCGAATGAGGCATTTTGTTTATGTTTCACCTCGACTATCTCCTTTTTCCCTTTACCAGAAATCCCATGATCGGGAGTATGCTGGGTGATTTACCTGGCACTTAGCACATCTTACTCTATCCTGGCATTCTTCTTCCGTGTGATCTGAATCCCTTTGGCCACATTTGCCACATGTTGGGCGATTCCTGCAGCTATCCCTATGATAGCCAAATTTTTGGCACTTGAAGTACTTATATCGTTCCATTGGTTTAATGTTGCACCCGACTTTTATTTTTCTAGGGATTTGAGGTGTGACAACAATAAGGATATACGTGCCTGTTGTTATAGCTTTCCTTTTTATTCTGATTCGACGTTATATTACTGACCCCCTGGCTTTCTAAGGCAGATGTGATTCATCAGAGATAATTCTCTGCCTCTAATGACTCCCTTAGAAGTATTCCGTCTTTCGTGTGGGCAACTTTTTATTTTGATGTTATGGAAAGTCTTCCTCTTGATTACACTTTCGGCGTGTTTCCTATTTTCCACTTCTACTAGCAAATTGCTATTTCTCAATTTCTTAATCCTTTGGGGGTTAATCCTACTGGATATAGCCTTTTCAATCAAGAAAGGGGAAAGTTTTGCTAGAGGAGTTTCTTCTAGAAATGCAAGTAGAAGAAATATTGGAAATTCATTACGTTTTCAGAATCAGAGCCTGAAAGATATCTTTGGCATTTTTGATTTTGGCTATTCATAATTTTTTAATTTGAAAAAAATTCACCGCCTGTGCTCCCCACTCACCTCGAAGCCGAGCATTGGGACGTGTCAATGGGGAAACCCAGTTGCCTTGACAGATGAAGAGTACACAAACCAGTATACTTGTAATCGAGTGAGACACTGATCACCGGTGAAGTCATTTGTTACATTTCCCAAATATTATGTGAACAAACTGGAATGTTCAGAGTCATGCCTAAGTCTCGATCTCTTCGAACCGATTGACCCTCACCCATTGCCCTTCTAACGCCTATAAATTTGATGAGGGATGGTATTTCATCCTGGTGTATATTTGGGATATTGTATTTTCTTATAAAATACTCTATAAAATGATATATTTATAGGGGCTAGGGATTTGCGTGACCAGCCGACTGACTGGATCGGGACTCTACGGCCGCCCGTCTAGTCCAATTAAAGGCCAAAGTGGTGTGTTGGGAATCTAACTATAACTAACCCTGACCCCTGAAGTCCTTAACCACCAGGATTCCGTCCCCAGACATTACAGGTTGGCACCCACAAGGATTTCTGAATGATGTTCTATGAACATAAGAGGTGGAGATAAGAAGTGAAAATTATCAAGATAATGGTTGATCTTAAACCTGAAGAGATTGTAGCAATCAGGGTAGCATGCTCTCAGGAGTCCTTTCTACAGAGTAGCCGTTTCTGAAAGAAGCTGTCCGTAGGGAACTTCTTCCTTACTCATGGAATACAAGGGAAATGGGGATGATTTATCCTAGAGTACGTTGCGTTGCTTTAAAGGTCTGAACTGGTTGAACGTAATGCGTCAGGACAATTGCTATGAAGATAGCTACTGAATAGGTGAGGCTGGCGATATTTTGTCTGGAATAAAAGCAAGACAGTGCTTGATCTTCCTGTTTTACTGGGTTTTTTTTAAATAGCTCAAATGTGAAACTTTGTAAATATTCTAACGTTTCAAAGATTGTTGTTCATTGCTTTTTAAAAATATTGACAAAGAATCTCGCTTGAAAGAGCACCCTCCAACCAAACAGTTTTTTCTTAAATATCATATTCTGTTGTTTCTGTGCAGAATGTCATAGTCAGATTATGGCAGAGACTTGATTGTCATTCAAGAGAATATTGAAGATAACATTGAGCCTGACACAAGGTTATAGATAAGAATAGACAATGAAGTCAACATTCAATGGTGACAGTCTGTTCCATGCTTGAAAGCAATCTTCCGGCCATGAAATAAAGTGTCCCTCACAGATGAAACCTGAGGCAACAGAAATATAGTTCTATAGAAAATATAGTTCTATAGAAAGGCTGTTAAATTTCCTGTTGTATCGTTGTCAGCAATCGAGACATAATGAAGGTAGACGGGGAAAAGGCAAACGCAAAAAAATTGCTGTAAGCCAATTAGTTAGGAATTGATAAGTTAAAAAGAATAAAATTTAAAATGCTATCAAGTATCTGTTTATGCAAATATTCAAATTTCACATGAAAATCATTTTTTTTAATGTCAAAAAGACCTTCGAATCTTCAACAAAGATCAGATCAACAACAAAAGTTGAGAAAATCAGGCTAGTCGTCGAGTGATATGAAAATTTTCTAGCCACATTGAAAAGAAACAATCTAAAATGATACGGGCCTATCTCATGATCAATAGGACTTGCCGACATAATCATGCAAAGTACGGGTGCAATGAGGGTGTGGAGGTTTGCAATGGTCTTCAGTACATTCCAATCCTTGTTCTTTCATGTCGCCGACTGAAGTAATCACACTGTATGGTGCTAAACAAAATTACTTATCAGCGTTTTTATTAGCTGAAGTGATTTGCATATGTGAGAGGCTAATTTATGCAAATCAGCTGTGCTACTTTTGGCCACAGTGTCACTTCTGTCAATAGGACACTCAACAAACAGCAGCCTCATTTCTTTCTGGCAAGGTAAGGTCACTACATGATTCTGAATTACACGTGCATAGCAGAGCACAATGAAACGCCCCCCCCTCTCGAACAGCACTGTTCATTTCTGCTGTTCCGCCAGATAATATGTTCAATTATTCGGTCTCGTTGTCTGCACTACATTATGAATTGTCTGTACACCACAAATGAATCCGTTGCAAATGCAGAGTTTATAAAGTCTATTTTATCCCTTCTGCATTCAGTTGCTGATAGATGGTCAAAGTCCCCCCTGTCAGTCACAGAGGGAGAACTTGCTTAATTAATTTTACCTCACACACAATGAATACTGGTTTAATTTTTCAATTCAGTCATCTATGGATAGGCCGGACATTGAACAGTCAAACTCAGGAATTAACTTCAGGTCAAATGTGTTGTTCGTCATTTTGTAATCGTACAACTCCCTCCCCAAGATTTCCAACACCGCAGCTTATCGATGAAGATTGCTTCGATTTCAGACCTGCCTTATCCCACGTTGTGATTTAAGTTTGATCATAAGGCAGCCAAGATCGAATCGTCGCATGTATCTTCGTGTTGGGCTGGTCAAAGCAGTGCGATGGCGTATAGGAAAAAAATAACACTCGAATAAATTGAATAAAATTACTGTTTTTTTTTTTTTTTTTACTGAAATATAAGTACAGTGGAACTTCGGTTCACGAATTTAATTCGTTCGTGACACAAGAAGTTCGTAAACCGAAACTATTTTCCCCATAGGAATCAAATGGAAAATGGATTAATCTGTTCCTGACGGCCGTTTGTAACCAGAAATGTTCGTAAACCGAAACTATTTTCCCCATAGGAATCAAATGGAAAATGGATTAATCTGTTCCTGGGACCCACATGATTGCCTATTTAAACTTTGACAACAGAACTTTGTGCAGAAGTTCATAAACAAAACCACAGAAAATCACTAAATCTAATAGAAAAAAAGATAAAATATAGATAAAAATTTAATTTTACCGAATCTGTACGGAGGAGAATTGGCGGAGTAAGTAAAAGATCGTGAGGAAAGAGAAACGGAGTACCTCCCCCACCGTCAATAAAAACATCAGGTAACTGTCTTTTGGGGGTTTCTTCTCGTTCTCTTGTCTGTTTCGTAGCATCACTCGATTCTGAAATTCAGTCGACCTATGTCTCACTAAATATTTGTCCAGTGATATTTGTTTTTGCCAACATTTTTAAAAATGTTTCTAAAGTGAAACAATAGCACTGTCATTGAAAATGTTTATACTGCAGTTTGCTACTGTTTTATTATTTTCCCACGAAACTTTCACAAAAACCGCAAATCAAACAAGAAGCATCCTCCCTACATATCCCTTCCTCTGGAGAGATTTTCACAGTTGCCCACGTTGCCGTCACCTTACGGGTTCGTCGCTCAATTCCTCACCAGAAACATTTTTTTGTTCCAAATATTTGTTTGTGAACCAATTTGTTTGTGATGAGAGATGTTTGTGACCCGAGGTTCCACTGTCATGGTATACAGTCAGTTGCTTGTTTTTTCTAAGGCCTATCAACATTTTGCAAGTTATTTAAAGCCAATAAAGTCAAAACAAAATATTTTTAGATTGTAAGAATTGGGGGGTGGCTAATAATGATTTACTAATACAAGTCCGACTAATTAACCCATAGCTGGGGGAAAATTGAATTCATAACATTCCTAAGGGTATTTGAGCATGTGAATATAACAAACCCGACTGGAATTGGTTCTCAGTTCTTCAATCTCAAGCTGTTCATCAATTACACCACCTGCACATCCAAGTGTACAGCAACTGGTATTCAGAAGAACACCCCATCAAGATACAGACTAGGCTTAATGTTGTTTAACTTTAGTGATCATACAGGAACCAGTGTTTAAACAGAGCATAAACATTACTGACTGATGTAACCTTCATTTACAGGGTTGACCTCCTCCTCCCACTAAAATATCTGACATGTCCATGTGATGTCAGCATTTTTATTAGGTGAATTAATTTACATATGCATCAGGCTAATGCATACAAATCAGCCTGGTTACTCATATCTGCATTCTCACCTATGGCAAACATGATACCTGGCAAAAACCAGAATCAATTATGCTTCATTTCTTGCAGATAAGGTAGGTTGTTACTTGGTTCTTCAATGAAGAAAGAGATATGAGGACAATATCTCAATGAAGTTAAGCAATGCTCTTAGAAAACAAAGAGGAATAGGGGGATAATGGATGTCAAATCATTTGGGGTATTTCTACAGTCAGTCAGATTATGAGAAGATGATGAATACAAAAAATATCTCATCTCCGATGACCAATTCACATTTAATTGCAATGTTAGGATAATTCCCAGTACAATGGACATCTATTTGCTACAAAAACTCATCTCATGTTTTTTTGATATTTCTTTTCAAAAGTCTTTACTTTTCAAATTTAAAAACTGTGATCAATTCATTAAAGAAAGGAACAATGTCACTAAAGTTCATGAGACACTTTGGGTCAAATATTATTTTCAAGAGACAGACTTGGATATAAAATAGGAAAAAAATAATATCATCTGAGAAGATTTTAAGAAAAGAAAATATATATTGTATTTTAGGAAAAGTCTAAAAAGTGAAGACAAATAAAACAGCAGGCACTATTCTCTTAGAATTATTAATTTGAATAAAATTAAAAAAAAAAAACAACTGGAGAAACTAAATGTAATAATGCTGTATCCAAATTCATCTTCACATGAGTTGCGTTATATCAGGTAGAGTTTATCGGTACAGAAAAGAAATATTTTTAAAGTACAGAATAGGATGTATAGGTAATGAAATGGTTGTCAGTGTGGAAAAATGAAATAGGAAAAAAGAGTTAAAATTCAAGGCTAGTCAGTTACAGCCACTTTTATACTAATAGCCTAGGGAAAGGCATGAATCTGTCTCTTCTCAACACACCACTAAACCGCTAGAAGTTACATAGCAGAGTAGACTGGCCTAACTAGCCTTGGGTAATAACTAGACAAAGAAAAGGAATTTATTGAGACGGCAACAGGTAACAACTCCACTATCTTTTTCCAGTAGTCAAGGCAATTCCTAGATTATAAAGAAAAGGAATCTATGTAGAAGGCAACATGGAACAACTCCATTATCTTTCCCAAGAAGTTATGGCAATTCACAGATAATAAAGAAAAGGAATCTGTGGAGAAGGCAACTGTAAACCACACCACCTAGAAAGCAATGGGAAACTACTCCACTAACTTTCCAAAGAAATCATCAGTTCCCAGATAATAAGAAAAAGGAAACTGAGGAGGAAGCAATGGGAAACCAGTCCTATAACTTTTTCAATTCCCAGATAATAAAGAAAAGGAATATTGGAGAAGGCAACATGGAAAAACTCTTCTATATTTCCCAAGTAGTTATGGCAATTCCAAAAGAAAAGCAATCTGTGAAGGCAACAGAAAACCTCTCCACTTTCTTTCCCAAGTAGTTATGGCAATTCCAAAAGAAAAGCAATCTGTGAAGGCAACAGAAAACCTCTCCACTTTCTTTCCCAAGTGGTTATGGCAATTCCAAAAGAAAAGCAATCTGTGAAGGCAACAGAAAACCTCTCCACTTTCTTTCCCAAGTAGTTATGGCAATTCGAAGATAATAAAGAAAAGGAATCTGTGGATAAAGCAACAGGAAATCCCTGCACTTATCTTTCCCAAGAAGTCATGTCAATATCCAAATAATAAGAAAAGTAATCTGTAGAGAAGGCAATGTGAAATGACCCTTCTATCTTTTACATTAAGTCCTCGCAATTCCCAGATAATAAAGACAAGGAATCTGTTGAGAAGACAAAGAGAAACCACTCCACTATCTTACCCAAGAATTTATGGCAATTAACAGATAATAAAGAAAAGGAATCTGTGGAGAAGGCAATAGGACACCATTCTACTATCTTTCCTAAGAGGTTGTAGCAATTCCAAGATAATTAAGAAAAGGAATCTGTGGAGAAGGCAATGGGAAAGCAATCAACTTATTTTTGCCAAAAATCACAGAATTTCCCAGACAATAAAGAAAACGAATCTGTTAAGTAGGCAATGGGAAACCACTCCTCTATCTTTCCCAAGAAGTCATGGCAATTTCCTGATAATAAAGACAAAGAATCTGTAGATAAGGCAACAGAAGCCACTCCACTATCTTTCCCAAGAAGTCATGGCAATTTCAAGATAATAAACAAAAGGAAGCTGTGGAGAAGACAACTGGAAACCACTCCACTATCTTTCCTTAGAGTTGTGGCAATTCCAATATAACGAAGAAAAGGAATCTGTTGAGAAGACAACAAGAAATCACTCCACTATATTTCTCAAGAAGTAATGTCAATGCCAAGATAATAAAGAAATGGAATCTCTGGGAAAGGCAATGGGGAAACAACTCTACTACCATTCCCAAGAAGTGATGGCAATTCCCAGATATTAAAGAAAAGGAATCTGTGGAGTGTTATAATTGCCTATGTCCAGATGTAACAGAGAAGATTAGAAAAATGTACAGAATATAAATTAATCGATATTGTATTTTGTACAAATATTAATTTAAAAGACCGTTCAATTTTAAAGTAAATAGACAAAGTATAAAACATATCTAACTTAATGCATTATGCGGTTAATACAAATATTTTCAGTGAAAGAAGTAAAATTATTATCCTACTATCATAATGTGAGTGACTGATTTTGATTTTTATGACTTATCAACCCCTTTGTGGGTTATTTAAAGCCAAAATATATTTTGAATTGTAGGAGACTGATTATAGCAGCCAATGTTCCCAAGCAGTCCCAACTTAACTTTGGCATTTGAGCACATACTATCATAGTACTGATTAAAAGAAATGGAGAATTTATTTATACAGGGATTGAGATTTTCAGAGTGGAGCTCTCTGAGCTTCTGACTAAGATTAAAGTGTAGTATCTGTGTACTCTGCAGGAGATCAAAGTGTTGCTCCCTGATACTTTTGGCCTAGACTAAAATATTATTTTGTATGTACACACACATGCACAGAGAGAGGGGGGGAAAGAGATAGAGGAAGAGGTGCTTAATAGTTCTCAGCCCAACCAAGGCAGTAATGACCTAGAGTTATAAAATATCCGTATTATCACATTCAAAACTTTCTTCCTTTTAAATGTTCTTTTAAGATTTAGAAACATAAATAGTCAGATATTGCAGTATTTAGTGATTTGAGTGAATGGTCCATGCCCTCAAACCTAAAATTGATTCAAGCATCCATCATTTTGCCAGTCCTGTGAATCAGTGCCATTTTTCCTTTCAACATATCCTTTAATCAACACAGAAAATTAAGAATGTTTTTTTTTTATTATTACTTTGTCCTTCTGAAAATAGTCTCACATCAAAATACCCTTCCTGAAAAAGCTGTCACCAGGAACTTTCCTGTTCACTTTTGAGTATTAAATTTCTTTGCCCATGGAAAACCCAAATGTTGTCAGCTGCAGTATAGACTCTTCTTCAGTCCACACATCAAAGTGACATAACCCTGTGTTATGCTGAAACTGCTTCAAAATTGTGATGTCCATTTCTGGCTGACATTTGAATATTTTTGCATCCATTTGACTAAGGATTTCTTTGGTGATTTCTACAGCAGGAACAGGAACTTTATAATGGTCTGGATTACAGTGTTTTGAAAATTTAAAATTTTATGTTGACAGGGTTTAGTCCATTATGAGAAACACATTGAAAAACAAGAACAAGATTCCAACAAATTGACACTCTACAAGATAAAAGTACAGTCTTTCTAGCTACAGTGACAAAATAACATTCTGATTTTGGGAAGTGGATCAGGCTACAAATTTTTCAGCACCCTGTTGTATGAATGTGTATTGTGCTTTATACACGTGAAAAAATCTTTTGATAGGCATGACATTTAAAATGGAATAGAAAAAAAACATAGTGAGATATTTCTATTGAAGTTCAAACCAAGAATCTTAGGGCATGCAGAAAATACAAGAAAATATACAAATATAGATAATTAGGAAAATAAGTTTTATTGAAAGTGCTGACCAAACAAATTGTAAATAAATGTCGTGAATAAAGAATTGACAAGATGAATGCAAAAGTAATTCTCGGATCACACAAGTCATGAAAATATTCATTCTTTATTCAAGGTTTAATTGTTTAATTTGTTCCATCCTAATTGTAAAAAATAAATATTTCTGATGAAGAGAGTCCAGATAAAAAAAGCTAAGATCGTGAAGGTCAATGTTTCAATTTTTGAGCTCCTTGAAAAAAAAAATAAAGAAAAAAAATTTGAGTCAACTCACAAATTTGGCTGCTTATTTGCTTTAAACCCACAAATGAATTTTTCCATTTTAGGTATCGTGAACTTTAACACTTGAAACTATTTTCAGAAACTAAATAAAAATGGTTTTTGTCTTGTTCCAACCAAAAATGTATGCTCTACGTGCATCAATTTTTAATGGATCCTCAAGAAATTTTGACATTGCCTCAGAGATGAAAAATAGTCTTTGCTTCAAGACTGTCAAATTTTATTAGTCCCCATAATGTGAATGCACACAAAATCTATAGAATGTCTGTGGAAATGGGGCAAAAAGAAATTAAGAAACTAAAATGGTATGAGTCAAGAATACAATGGCAGAAGGAAAAAAAAAATTTACACATGGATATTTTTTCTCACTTCTTTCAGTTTATTAAACTCAATTATTAATTTTTTAATGTCTTGTTCCTATAATGTCCTGTTCCTATAATGTCCTGTTCCTATAAGGCCCCGTTCCTATAAGGCCCTGTTTCTATAATATTGATGAACGAAAATATATTTTGAATGATATTTTTATTTTATTTCTGAAATTAATTTTGGACATGAAAGTTCATGTTTAGCTTTCTTTTAATTCATATATTAGCACCAATTAGTTTTTTTTTTTTTTTGTTTTTAATGGATTCTTTTTTTTTTTACATGGTTTTTATATTGAATTTTTTTAAATACAAATCAGTTGGAAACAATTTCAGCCAATTTATGTCAACAATCAATATCAAATAATTGAAATCTTATTATCAATTCCAAAGCTCAATAAAGAAAACAAAAATCTCAGGTATTAAGTGCCTGATCAACAATATTTTTAGTTATAAAAGTGTACAACTTGCAAACCATCCAGAATTATTTGAATCTGTCAAATCAAACTTATTTTGAGATTCAAGATCAGATTCGTCCTTTTCTTCTTCATCGTCATCGTCATCGTCATCGTCATCTGTATATTCCGACTCTGTTCCTGAATCAGCACCAGTCATACTAAGTTTGGGAAGATAACGTGCAGGAACAACACTCAAGTCTTCAGGAATCCTGCAGGGGCAGAAACACAAACAAAATAAGAATAAAAGACTTTCATGAAAGTTCTAATTAAAAACGTTTATTTGAATGAAAAAAAAATCAGATCATGTAGCCACGCTGGTGGTAGGCTATATTGTGGATAGGAAGTTTTCCAAGTGACAAAACTCTGTCTGCCTTGAAAATCAGTATGTGAAATCATCTGGCCTTTAATATTTAATTGAATTTGGTTGTATCAAATAGTGTTCAGTCTTCAGAATTTAATTTACCAAGATTACAGGTAAAACCAAAAAAAAAAGGAAACCAGAGGCCAAGAAAAAACAAGAAAAATCTCAGATCCCCACACGTGTGTAACAAGGTAACTCAAATGTATAGAAAGATATATGATGGTTATTTCACCAGAGAGTCTTTAATTCTAAAATACCAAACAATATTTGAATGATCACTTAGGAAGATTTGTAAGTGACAAGCATTTTACCTCTGATATGGTGAGTGTTCACATATATGCATGGGAACCCTATCTCCTTAAATAAATAGGTTTCTCTTGTCTTTTTAATTTAGCCTTCCACTGACCAGAGGCCACAACAAGAAGACAGTTTCAGTATTACCATTCCATCCATCCATATTATCTTGCAATAATTATAGCAAATACCACAAAAAAGGGTTTACAGACAGAAACTGGTGATTATTAGCCTTTTCTTTATTTTTATTAACACTGAAAATTGTATTAGAATGACTTGTTTGTGTGTCTGTTACCATAACACAGCAAAAAATGGCACATCATAACACAATTTTTGTAAGCACAATACCTTTAAAATTTTCCATCTTAAAAAAAATTTTCACTGCCAGCAGCTATTGTGGCATACCAGTGACAATTCCTTATGAACAATTAACAATAATAATTAAACAGTGATAATTAACAATTGTAAATAATCATAAACTCTATAAAAAGGAAGTGACATCAAGTGAAGGATACCAAAAATGGTATTTAAACAAGTGCATATAAAATACAAATTCTACTAATTACACATTCTCCATAATGTTGTTTACCTACGATTAAACAATTTTTCCGTTTGTACCAATACGGTAATTTGCTGTTCTTATATGCTGCAGAAACAAAAAAGAAACAACTAAAATTAAAGATGGATCATGTAATCTCTTCATGCAAAAATTTTAGTCTATAATCCCATGCCTGTGTGCAAACTTAAGGGGCAAATAGATGCAGAATCATTAAATTTGATTTTTTCATAATTTTTTATCTCTAAATTTACTTTTCAATGTTTCATTAAAATTCTATAGTTATGGCACATATAAAAGGAAGTTGGTCCATAAAATATTCAACTTTTTAGAATACAGTTACAGTAAATTGATGTCATTTGTAAACCAATCAATGGGGATCTTACTATACATGCATGAAAAAACATTCTCCCATGGAGTTATTCAGTTGGCAGTGAAGCACCATTGAGTGAGTTTGCATATTGCATTATTGTTGCATTCACAGCAGATATGCATCAACTTTTGCTCAAAGCTTGGACATTTGTTTGGGGAAACAATTCAAATAATTAAGGTGACTTTCAGGAATCAACAGAATGAATGAAATCCAAATAACATTTTGATACGAACATTTGGCCAGGAATCCATTGAAAGTGGAAGGCAACCAAAAAATACAGCATGTGAAAAAATTGCACAACTGTTGGCAGCAATCAAAGAAAATCGACAGTTGACTTAACAATAATTAAGTCTGGCAATTCCACAGACTGCTTAAAAATTATCCAGCCATCTTGAAACTGCATATTCTGTATATGTTGTGTAGGGATTTTTTCACAAAACATTGCATTATCCACAACTCTCAGCACCTTATCTCTTTTCTGACCGTGGACGAGATTAAGGAGAGCATGATGAAGCAGATGATAGAACCTCCGAAAATTGTTATGAAAAGTGGGAGTGACAATGTATGAAATGTGTGGGCTCTCAAAAGGAGTACATCAGAAGGAACTCAGGTGCAATTGCCATAGGTAGGTTACTTTATTGTTAATATTAAACAGCTGGATTATTTCCAGACAAACCTAGAATAGAGGCAAATTGGGTTTCATTACTAGAATAATGCATTGGTAATTTTGCTCTTACATGACAAAGATTATGAGTTTTCCACAATAAAAACAAAAAGATCTTTATGCATTTTGTATAAACAAGGAACAAAGCATTTTTGGCACTTAAAGAAATACTATAAATATATTCACCCACCTCCATATGTATATGGGGGGGTGGGTGACATAATTACCAAACTTTACAATGCACAAACCCAAATGAGACAAAACTAGTTTGACATTTTTCCATTTTAAATTAAAACAGAAACAACAAGTGGCAGAAAAATACATTTTGCTCAAAATATATTCACCCCCATGCAGAATATCAGCAAAAGTGTCAAATCATTTCAAGGAATACATAATTGATGTTTCTCAATTGCAGGGTGTCAAGTGCAATTTTGCAGATGACTAAATGGCCTTTTAATTTAATTGGTTAACAATTGTCAATAGAAACAACTAAATTAACTGTATATAATGGTACCTAATGTGGAGGGCATGACCAACAGAGGAGCAATTTGAGAATGAGTTATTAACAGTGAATTTTTTTTTTTATGAGTCTGCATACATAAAAATATTTGCATGTATGTACATGCATAATTATGTATGTACTGTATATTATATATATATTTGTTAGAAAAAATTATATATATATATATATATATATATATATATATATATATACAGTGTAACGCGGATATAAGAGAGATTTTCTCTGGTCCCAAATTAGAGCCTGTGTTAATGTATATAAATTAGAGAAACCCGGATATAAGAGAAACCCGGATATAAGAGAAACCCGGATATAAGAGAAACCCGGATATAAGAGACTTCTTCTCCAGTCTCGGCAACTCTCTTATATCCAGGTTACACTGTATATAAAAATTTTTCTAACAATTTCTTGGTAATTTCTTCCTCATTACTTTAACTGTCCTTTCGTTCTTTTATTTTTCACTTTCATGGATACCATGTCCTTTGGGAGATTATTTAGTCTAAGTTAGTGGCCTTTTCCCCCCAAGTCAATAGGAGTTCACTTTTTGAATAATAAAAATTTTATATCAGTTCATCAGGATTTTAGAGATGCTTAGGTGGAGCATGGCCCCCCAAAAATGTTGGGAACCACTGGTGTATCCAGTTAATGAATATTTTTATCCATTAGTTTGTGTCAATTCATGAAAAACTAAAAATCAACCTGCAATTCTATAAAATACAATGTGACTTCATAAATTTAATCAGTTATGCTGCCTGATCTTCTCTACCTACTAATGAAATATGCCATTGTTATAGTAACAGAAAACATATGATATGCCAATGTAGCACCATATTACCATAAGAACGAAATATCTCATTTGCAAGTTATTAAAACTTTTTAGTTCAGCTGTTTTCTTTGGATATCTCGTAGAAATATACTTGTAATATTTAATATTTGGATAATTTCTTTCTTAAAGAGGATAATGGCCATATCAAGTTGAAACACTGGTTCTCATACAATCACCAAAGTTAAGCAATGTCAAGCCTGATCAGTACTTAGATGGGTGACCATTTGGGAATACCAGGTGCTGTCAGCTTGGATGTGCGGGTGGTGTAATGGATAAGGGCTCGGAATTGTTAATCAGGAGAGCCATCTGCTGATGACTAGCATTCACATTTCATGTTGTCAGATTTTACAACTGAGGGGATAAAACCTGACTGGATAAAAATGAGATGATTAATGGAGAAGGGAAGAAGCACAAACCCACCACATCTCACAAGCCATGACTACTAGATATGCTATGTATATTGGCCATTGTCAAGGTTTACAATAGGTGTAACAACTTTTTTTGCTTTTATTAGTGCCTTGGCAGTAGTTATGGGAAAGTGATTTGTCCAAATGCTCACTTATTCTCTTCCATCAATTTTTATAATATGCCAAAAATGAGATGGAATCAAGTGAAGGAAGAAGTGGGTTTATGCCTGTCTATATTTCTGAGATGAGGTATTATGTACAGTATTTACATTATGCGGACCATTGTCCTCATCTTTGTCGCCATATTTGTCACAACGTTTCGGCCGTTGTACGCTCCGGCCTTCTTCAGGTGGTTGGAATTTCGAACTGAACCCTTTATTTCGATCCCTGGGGTAGACTGTTTTAGTTCCACGTGCCATGTTTGATGGATGTCAGTTATCAGTTATCTCCTGCTAATTTTCCCTCTGAAAGTTCTCCACTGCCTTAACCAGGTATTGAACTCACACTCTTTGGGTTTGTCACTGGATCTAACCAACGCCTTTATCCACTGTGCCATGTGTCCTTGAGGACCCAAAGAGTGTGAGTTCAATACCCGGTTAAGGCAGTGGAGAACTTTCAGAGGGAAAATTAGCATGAGATAACTGATAACTGACATCCATCAAACATGACACGTGGAACCAGAACAGTCTACCCCAGGGATTGAAATAAAGGGTTCAGTTCGAAATTCCAACCACCTGAAGAAGGCCGGAGCGTACAACGGCCGAAACGTTGTGACAAATATGGCGACAAAGATGAGGACAATGGTCTGCATAATGTAAATACTGTGGGTTTATGTTTTTTAAATAAAAATCAGCAGTCTGAACTAGAATTTTAACCTAGTTTAATGATTCTGTTTTCAATCAAGTCAACTAACATATTACCAACAAAATTGCTTACCTGATGGGAATAGTGAGATCAGCTGTTTCCTTATAAGGAAACATTTGGTATTTATTGACCTAACAATTAGCACTAATGTTGGTTGAAATAAATACAATCTTTCCCATAAAACAGTTTTTCAGGAAAATAGAATTCTCAGGCCCACTATTTCCCAGTTTCCTTCCTAACCTTTTGTTTAAGGTTGTGCAGAAAGTCAACATCATGATTCATACAAGTGATGTGGTTTTTGTTATTTGGTAAAATTCTTTGATTGTAATTCTGTAGAAACAATTTTGTGAAAACTGATGAGGGAGGCTCTTAAAAAAGTCATTTTTAATCATTAATCTGAGGAAATGGTTGCATATTGCTGGTAGTTTAGATATTTCTGAAGGAATCAGATGCCATATATGACATCCAGATGAGCGTCTAAATTTGATGAGGCTACTTAAGAACTTCATTTGTGTTCTTAGATTTAATATTTTTGTTTTTTTAACAATTTGCAAAGTTGAGCAAAACATACCCTAACATAGTTTATTCTGCATTCAATTTCTTTATCTCCTATAGTAAATTTGTTATTACTGAGTCATACACCCAGGTATTTGGTATTTATTAATTAACAATTCCATTAATTAAGACAACCATCTTGATGGGTAAAATTGCTCTATTCCTGCAGTATTCCAATTAATACAACTTTGTATTTAGGTTGTTTTTACATTGGTGTACATAAGGTAGTGAAGGAAAGGGGGATGCAGGGACTAAACATAAATTACAAGAAGACAGAATGTTGTTCTACGGAAGGATGCTGAGAATATCATGGATCAAACATGTGAGAAACGTTGAAATTTTAGAGAAAATGGAAACAAAAAGCACACTTATACTTAACATGAAGATGAAACAGTTGAAATTTCTTAAAAATTTAATGAGGAAAGAAGGCTTGGAAAATTTGATACTCATAGGATAGAACCTAGCGATTTTGAGTAAATGGATGGTGGAACAAATTTTAGGAGGGATAACAAAAAGACAAAATTTATTAAGAGTTACAAAGGATAGGAAATTTTGGAGACCCATGACTACCAACATTCTGAATGGATATGGCAAGAAGAAGATTGTATTCATTTGTCAGTATTTACAAACAAAATAGTCTTTTTAAAAATGTAGTTTATACAGATTGTACTATTTTAGGTTTCACAATAAACTGGCAACAAAATCATTTTTTTATTAAATTGTAAGCCTCAGCCAACAACGAACATTTTTGTCTTCAGTCAGGGGGAAGTGGCGGCGGGGGGGGGTGCAAAGATAGGAATGTTAATAGCACAACAGAAAGGTTCAGTGAAGGAAAGACACATATCAAGTATTTTTGGTGAGTTTTTCAAAACATTCCATGAACAACAACTAAATCATATTTACATCAGAAAGAAATTTTCTTTTGAAGGACAAAACAAATTGACATTGCATAGCGCGCTTACGATGCATAACAATGACAAGATTTTGCAAATAATTACAGATAAAATGAAATGTAAACATGACACACTTAATAAGAAAAGATAATTACACAAGCAAGTAGAGGCAAGAAGATTTTCTCAAATGCAAGGAATGAGTGTTGACTGAAGTATTACACACTTAAATGCTGCCATTAGCAGCCTTTACATCATTTTGAGACACTCTCCATTTATAGAATTTATAGTGTAATTATTTGCAAATATTCCTTATCACTAAAATTATCATTATTATTATTGCTTAATATTATTAAACTATCATTACTGGTATGCCACAGTCACTGCTGGAAAAGAGTGAAAAACATATCAAGGTAAACAACTCTGTAATTAGCAGTTAATAGACTTGGAGTTATCTCTCTTGAGCATACATATTTTTGTTTTTTTTGGAGGTCAATTTTTACATAATTAAAACTTACTTAGAAGCTGGTGGCCCACTTGAACTTGAAGTTATTTTTATTGTCCTAGACAGAAACTTTATAGCACTATTTACATTATTCTGACTATTGTCCTTATCTTTGTCACCATATTTATTACGTTTCAGCTGTTGTATGCTCTGGCCTTCTTCAGGTGGTTGGAATGTAGAAGAAGGCCGGAGCATACAATGGCCAAAACGTCGTAATAAATATGGCAACAAAGATGAGGACAATAGTCTGAATAATGTAAATAGTGTGCATAATACCTCATCTCAGAAATATAGACAGAAACTTTATAGCAGTATTGTGCTAACAAAATTGTTCTATGACGTGCTTTTTTTGCTGAGTTATGGTAACAGAAATTGGATCATTATAATAGTAATGGTAATTGGAAATCTGTTTTTTCATTATTTCTTTCTTAGTCAGGATTGTGCAAATGACATTTCTCCCTCATGCACCAAATTCGAAATCCTCCTTCGTCTTTGAAAATATAAAATTAATCTTAATTACAAACATTCGTGAACATAATCTTTCAGAAATATTTTTATTTTTTTAATTTACAACCTTTCTGTAATCACTGCTTGATACCTTCTATAATCAATCATTCAATCAATAAGATTTTCTTTGCCAAACAATTGTCTCCCATGTTGATCTCTCAAAAATAGACAACATTATCTGACATTTAATAGTCTATAAATGCTGGAAAAGGAAAAACAAATAGAAAATAATTTGCTTGATAAAGGTTATCAAACCTCAAAATATTTAAAGATAAATGCACTTTTAGAATATGAGGCAGGATGAAGAAGCAAGTCATTAATTAATGATACTTTAGGTCCCAGGAATAAAGAAAAGTAGATACAAAGTTAAGATGTTTTTACTTCTTACATCACTGTAAAAGATGTACATTAGCAACAAGACAGAATACCAAAAAGTACTTCATAGTATGTGTCATATGACATAGGTTTATTTCAGCATACAAATTACTTAAAAGTGTAGTAATTACTAATAATTGACTAATAACATTTTCAACAGAACTTACCAAAGATAATATCATAAAGAACAGAACCATTGTTTTTATCAAGAGACTAGAATATTTGTAAAGAAAAACTTTAAAAACATGTATAAATTAAGATTTTGCCAAACTAGACAGATTATCAGAATATATTCAGTTAATAGGTTTTAGACAAAATAAAAATGTCTTTTTGGAAATTATTAACAAGATACAATATCTTGACTAAGTGGGTACCAACTTGAAGTAAAATTTAAGTAGCTTATAATTTACACAGAAAGATTAAAATTACACTGCATTTAAAACATAAAATTTTTAATCTGTAAAGTTTCAGATTTTAAGTATGTATGGCTATTAAGTTTTATACTCTCCAAATAACACATTTTAAAATGAAGTCTGGTATTTTTTTGTGAAATATCCACGTGCATTTTGTGTCTACTATGATGTTTGTGCATGAGGTATAAGTACAAGGTAAACATATCAATTAGTTAGTCAGAGTCCAAATAGTCTGCATGATAAGATAAGTAACAACCAAATGTAACTGTCTACATCTTCTTAATTCTCATAGATTTCCTGTATTCATAAGAAGAGACTGGAGAAAAAATAAAAACAAAAATTTTATTAATTCTGGATTAGAAAAATTTTAGATTTTTATGTTTCATTTCTTTTCTTTTTCTTTCCTTTTTATTTGTGGATGAGGAGAAAAGTTTTACATGGTCAAATGTTCATCACCTCAACTTTTCACAGGGCTGAAATTTTTTCTTCACATTAATATTTGGCTATAATCATGTAATCTATAACTACAGCATTGCTTATCACATGGAAAAACAGGTGTGAATGGAGTGGTGTGTGGAAGTGAGATAGAGTCAGTTTCGCATTCCTTCATTTCCAAAAATTTAACCACACATCACCCAACTAGAAAACTCAATGTGAACTAAATAGGAAGCATATGCTTTTTGGTATTAAAGTTACTAAATGGTCAACAAAACAACCACCAAGTGGCAGAATTGCCTCAGTTTTATTAAAACAATGACATTGTCTTATTTTTTTTTTATCATTTCATGCTAACAGCAGGTGTTTTCTAATCATAATTGGGAATGACTGGAAAATAGTTTTCCCCTCCCCAATTTATCAGCAAAAATCTCACAAATACATGCTGGGATTTCTTCCTAACCAATAAGATAACCCACTTCTCGGTCTCATCTGACTCAGTCTGTATCTGCTAATTCAGGCAGTTTGGGCTGACTTGTCAAATTCTCTGCCTTCGGGCAGAGAGGAACCCAGATGGGACTAAGCCGAATAGCAGAGTCATGTCTGGGGAGGTAGACAAGCCCAACCCCATGTATACAGGGAATTTGTGCCCAAGTCTATGAGCTCAGATTTGTTCCACCACCCCACCCCCGCAAAAAAATGGCCTTGTGCCACATCCTGCTTTGTGGGGAAGCAAGGTAAATAACCTCAGTCCTGGTCTGTTTTGTCTTCAAGCCAGAACACTATGTTCGTTTATCCAAATTTGTTCTTGTTTCTCAACACTAATTCTTAATTTGTGAACATTTTGTGATTATTTCTGCTATTTATTGTTGTTGCTTTCTCTTGCATATTTTATTTTGATTGTTTAATATTATTGTTTATCATGTTCTTTACTTTTCTTGTTGTTTATTGCAAACTTTGTCAATTCTGTTTGTTGAGCAGTTGTGCCATTTACATTTAAGCATCGCCACTTTCTCTAGAGCAGATCCTTTGCTTTTCCAACAATGTAAAGAGAAATCATTAAGGTCACCCAACTGTTTGAGGATCACTGAGACTTGGAAAACAGAAAAACATTTCTTTTCTCTTTAAAGTGGTCATAATTATTGACGTCATATTATCACTCATAAACTTTGTAGAAATTAGCAAATAACTTCTTATATACAAATGCATTTTTTTTAATATAACTAAGGCGATGAGGACAATAATCCAAATAATGTAAATAATGTACATAATAAACTCAGAAATACAGACAGATTATATATATATATATATATATATATATATATATATATATATATATATATATACATACATACATATAAATACACATATATATATATATCCATGTATATAAACATACATAAATATACATGCACATATATATACACACACATATATACACACATGTATATATGCAAACATACATATATATACATGTATATATAAACAGACATCCATATACATGTATATATATAAACACACATTCATATATATATATATATATATATATATATATATATATATAAACACACATATATACATACGAACATACAGATACATTAATACAATATATATGCATACATATACATACATAGATGCATAGGTGTATATACATAAACAAACAAATATATACATACATGTATATATATACATATACATCAATAAATGTATATATACTTACATGTATATATACAATAATGTACATGAATATGTATACACATATATCAATACATGTATATATATACATAGATATATATACATAAACATATACAATTATATATACATGTATATATAGGCAATCATATAAATACAAAAACATACACATATACACATACATGTATACATACATATATATATATACATATATATATATATATACATACATATACATACATATACATACATATATATATATACATATATATATATATATATATATATACATACATACATGTATATATATATATATATATACATACATACATGTATATATATACATATGTATATATATATATACATATTTATAGATATATATATATACGTATATATATATATACATATATATACATATATATATATATGTATATATATATACATATATATATATACATGTATATATACATATGTACATATATATATATATATATATATATATATATATAATTATTTATTTAAAAGAAAATTTATAGCATAAATATGTTATAAAATCACTACAAAAATAGCCATTTTGTTTCAACACCCTCAGTGTCTTATCAAGTGATGATGTTGAATGTAAAATAAATGGTTTTAAAAGTTTCAAATTAATTAACAATCCTTCGCAAGGGAAAAACGTTGTTACAAAAGCTAGATTGACCAATCAAAATACAAGTATAGGAAAATACAAAAAGCTTGACAATGAAGTCATGTTATAATAGCTATTCAGATGTTTAAATAATGGGTAATATTAAAAAAGAATTTATTCTAACCAATAATTACTAAATTATATGATAAAATTTAATATTAAAATTAAAAACTGCTAATTTCAAAATCAAAATTTAATCGCTATTAAGTTTACAACTATAAAATTACTGAGGAGAAAAGGAGAAATATATATGTTATTCAATTTATCTCTTCATTGAAGTTACTTTAGAAGCTAATTTTATATCCGTTCCTTTGACAATATGTATACATTTTAATTCCAAGTATGTGAATGGGGTCCTAAACTCACACGTAAAACAAACACAATCAGATTATAATACATAAGCACCCAGACATATTTATATATATATACACACAAAAAGTGATGAGACAGAGAACATCTCCACGGCCCTTTATGAAAAGAAAAAAAAAAAAAGTTGGGGTGAGGAAAAGGGAAACCAACACATACGTACATACATACACAGTTAAAAGTGAATGCGCTTTCCATACACATAGACACCTATAAATACATGCACACACATCCACAGACATTGACCCAGACTATCAGATACCACATCCAATACATATTTAAGACTGAAAGTGTCATTAAACAAATGCTAACCAGTTATTGAAATATAACTTAAGCGAACGAATATACAAAGATAAAAATGGTTAAAAATAATATTATTTAATATATTAAAAAAACGAAAATTCCACGTCCACAAATATCAATAAAAACATATTTTAATCATATAAGTTGATAATAATTTTATTATATATTAGATGAAGGAAAATAAGATAAAAAGAACTACCTACAAAAATAAGTGTATAGTCATATGTACATACATACATACATATACATATATACACGTACACATAAATATATAAACATATACATACGTATACATCTCCATGATAACAAGTACACATACATATATATATATATATATATATATATATATATATATATATATATATATATATATATATATACCAACAAATATATATATATATATACCAACAAATATATATACATATATACACACAGCAATACACAAATATAAACATATATACACACATATACTGGCTCATGTGGCAATAATGACATAGCCAAGTTTCCTACACAGACACACAAACAATCTCATATACAATAGGTGTCAACATACACATATACAACCGCAAACATACATATATATACACATAAATATATACATAAAAATACCTATCTGTAATAACAAGTACACATATATACGTACATACACATAAATATAACGACATTCAACCAAATACATATATAAACGTACATACATACACATACACAGACATACATCCATATAGATGCAAACACCAAAATACATGTATCCTAACATACATATATAAACACATTCATACAAACAGAAATATACGTAAATATAAATTTAGGTACACAATATAACAGGACATGTACATATATATATATATATATATATATATATATATATATATACATACATATACATACATATACACACACATATATATATATATATATATATATACATACATGCATATATATACATATACATGTACATACACACACATACATACATATATATACACACATAAATACATATATACATACATATACACATACATACACACATATACCCACATACACAAATACAAATACATACACATATACATCAATATTTTTAACCTCTTCTTCTCCTCCTTTTTACCTTCTTACTTTTTATATATATATATACATATATACACACACATATATATACAAAACCTACCAACATATAAATACACTAATATACAAACATACACATTTCGCAGTACAAACACACATAACTACACACAAATACATATATACACACACATACAGAAAAATGAATAACACTATGTAGTTATACAATACACATTCATATCATCAGATTGACCATCAGGCAATAAAAGTTATAATCTATTAAACTTACAGCGACATATCATTATCATTTAAAGTATACGACCCCTATAATAAGTTAAATTTATAACGGTGTTTACAATTAATTTAAGAGATCAGCCCTGTTTTTAAATTTAATAATTTCAAATTTTTCATTAAGACATAGGTAACATGGGGCATATAGGGAGTTACATGTCCGGGCTTTTCTAATCAATGTCTATTTAACCGTAGGTGTTTTGTTCTTTTCTTTTAGATTCCAAAAGTACTTGAATAATGAAGTCATGTTCCTATAGTCACTGTTATTAAAAGATTGCATATGCCACCACCAGCATTCTTTGAATGTTTTCATGGTGCTACCAATGTAAAATTTCTTTGTATTTGGATTCTCAATAGTTGAGATTGTACTAAGATAGACTACAGAACTAATCCCACAGTTATTTTGTAGTGGACAATTATTAGGATACCTACAATTACATAAGTTGTTATTCGTGTTATTATATTTAGTATTACTATTAGTAACCTTTTGAGTAATCAAGCTTTTTGAGTCCCTATACTTGTTAAAGACTATGTTGTTATGTTTTTTAATTATTTTCTCAAGGTTATCTGCACAACTATAGCTTAATTTAAGGGTATTAGGATTAAATATTTTACTAAGTGGGTTAGTTTCAGGGTTAGGGAAATGTTTCTTGATGAGGTTTAGAAACACACGTCCTAATTTAGATTTAACCATTATATTGAAAGGGGGAGTGAACCAGATGATCTTTCTAGATCTTCTTTTCTTATTATGGTTGCAATTAACAGGGTTTTTATATTGAATAGTGATATCTTTGTATCCACTATTTAATGTTTATTAAAAACTTCTTTGTTAGAAGAGTTAGTGCTAATTCTAAATCCAATGGAAGAGGGTATGTGTTTGATAACTGAAGGGGGACGGTTGTAATTTAGATGTACATATATCGGGTTGGAATTAACATTCACATATGGTTGGAAAGTGTTGCTAGCAAGGT
Source organism: Acanthosepion lycidas (assembly GCA_963932145.1). Classification (NCBI taxonomy): domain Eukaryota; kingdom Metazoa; phylum Mollusca; class Cephalopoda; order Sepiida; family Sepiidae; genus Acanthosepion; species Acanthosepion lycidas. Next base: position 6,077,239 of record OZ010571.1, read on the forward strand.
CTAGGGTGACGTCTAGAAAATCCACTTGTTTAACATTAGTAGTGACTATTGTCCTAAGACCTAAATCCTTAAATACCCTATGGATCATTTTCCTAATATGGTCTACCTTAAATTTAGTGGAGTTTTTAACAACTGTTAAGCCATCATCTCTATACAATCCTATACTATCGAAATCTAGACAATCAAAGGCACTTAAATTATAGAAAAGAAATAATCCAACCAGGTCAGAAGCTTCAGCAGAATCCAAAGAACCCATCGAAATGTCAAAATTGTTGTTGCAAGACTTTTTGGTCCACTGTTCATCCTTGTAGATCAGAACAGAATTTCGGCATTTCATGATAATGTCCACTTCACTCTCAGAAATATTAGAGTATTCCGGGCCGAAATCCAACGCCAAAGTGAAAAGATTCTTTGATATAGAGAGATAATAGTCGAGAATATCGAACTGTATGAAAGTACAGTTGCCCTTATATCGGATGTTATCAAACCAGTTGATAACATCAGCTGTGTTAATCCACTGTAGTAGACCAAGGGTGTTTCTTATGGAGTGGTTGGTTCTTTCCAATTCTAACGATTTCTGGTCTAGTAGGGTTTATAAGCCTAGTAGATGGCTCAGTTTTGAATTCAGGTTTATGGTCCTTTAACAAGACATAGGTTTCCTTAGTTTGTATATATATATATATATATATATATATATTATATATATATATATATATATGCATACATATATATACATATACATAAATGAAGTTATATGCATGCATATATATACTTACATATATATAAATACATGTTATATATATGCAAAGATATATATATATATATGCAGACATGTATATATACACATACATATATTTACATATATATACATACATGTATATGTATGCATATCTATATATACATATATATATATATACATGTATATATATGCATAACTATATATACATATATATACATACATGTATATATATGCATACATATATATACATATATATACATACATGTATATATATGCATACATATATATACATATATATACATACATGTATATATATGCATACATATATATACATAAATTTATATATATGCATTCATATATATACATATATATACATAAATGTATATATATGCATACATATATATACATACATGTATATGTATGCAGACATGTATATACATATATATCCATACATGTATATATATACATACATACTACATATATATATATGCATACATACATATACAAACATATATATACATATATATATATATATATATATATATACATATATATACATACATTTTTATAAATACATACATATATATAAATCCATGTATATATATACCTACATATATATATACATACATTTTTATAAATACATGCGAATATATAATTACATACATTTATATAAATACATGTATATATATATACCTACATATATATACATAGATGTATATATATACATATATATATATATGTATATAGAGATACACACACACACACATATATATATATATATATATATATATATATATAGATAGATAGATAGATAGATATAAACATGATTTGAGTGAAATAAAGCATTCCATTCGACATTTAAAGCACCTGAAACGTTGTGATAAATACGATATGATATGAGGACAAAACTTCGAATAATGTAAATAATGTACATAATGCCTCATATGAGAAATATAGAGATATATATGTACATATATATATATACATATATACATATATATACATATATATAAACATATATATATATATATACATATATGTAAACATATGTATATACATATATATATACACATATATATATGCACATATATATATCTACATATATATATACACATATATATATATGCACACATATATATATATACTACATATATATATATACACATATATATGTATGCACATATATATATACTACATATATATATACACATATATAAGTATGCACATATATCTACATATATATATACACATATATATATATATGCACATATATATATATACATATATATATATACACATACATATATACATATATATATTTATACATATATATATATATACATATATATATATACACATATATATACTTATATATATACATATATATGCATATATCTATACATATATATAATATATATACATATATACACACATATATATATACATACATATATATATACATACATATATATATATACATATATATACATACATATATATATATACATATACATATATATACATATATATAGATATACATATATATATATATACATATACATATATATACATTCATACATATACATATATATACATATACATATACATAGATATACATATACATATACATACATATATATACATACATATACATATATATATATACATATACATATATATATACACATATATATATACGCATATATACATATATATATATAGAACATAGACATAATATCTTGACTGTGTTTTGAAACAAAAAAAATGAAAATATTTTATAAAACATAAATACAACAAACTATTTCTAATTTGCACAGTTAAAATATAATCCTTGAAAATGGCTAAATGTATAGCCGAAAGCGCTTTGACAAAAAGAGCATTTAGACAGTTTTTATATAATTTATCATCCAAACAGAAAAAAAAAAATTATTAGATCACATGGGAAATTGTATAAAAAACTAAATAAAAGCACCTTGTCTGTCATTTTCAATGAAATGTGCATGAAAGAAGCATTGTATACACATATATATATATATATATATATATATACACGTAAATATATATATATATATATACACGTACATATATATATATATATATATATATATACACGTACATATATATATATACACGTCCATATATATATACACGTACATATATATATATATATATACACGTTCATATATATATATATATATATATATATATACACGTACATATATATATATATATATATTTACACGTACATATATATATATATATATATATATATATATATACACGTACATATATATATATATATATATATACACGTACATATATATATATATATATATATACACGTACATATATATATATATATATATACACGTACATATATATATATATATATATACACGTACATATATATATATATATATATATACACGTACATATATATATATATATATACACGTACATATATATATATATATATATATATATATATACACGTACATATATATATATATACACGTACATATATATATATATATATATATATATACACGTACATATATATATATATATATATATATATACACGTACATATATATATATATATATATATATATATATATATACACGTACATATATATATATATATATATATATATATATACACGTACATATATATATATATATATACACGTACATATATATATATATATATACACGTACATATATGTATATATATATATACACATACATATATATATATATATATATATACACGTACATATATATATATATATATATATATACACGTACATATATATATATATATATACACGTACATATATATATATATACACGTACATATATATATATATATATATATATATATATTCTTGTACATATATATATGTATATATATATATAGATACACTCACATACATCCATTTATATATATGCTTACATATACACACACACACACACATATGTAAAGTAGCAGTTTTTTTTTTTTTGCTATTTTCTTTAATTTTCCTTCAGCAGACTACATACAAAACACAAACTCTTTCTTGAGGTACGTGATTTTTCTCTTCTTTTACATACACCAATGGATTAATGGGCCAGAAGAATTGTCCTGCAGTTAAGCTATAATGTCTTAGCAGCGAATTATTAAACCCACATTAAAAAGGTACGCCAAAAACCTAAAAGTGATACGCTAATAGGTCGACAAGAAGCCTGGTAAAAAACGAGTTGGTCATGTTAGTCAAAGTCAGATATAATGACAATCCTAGTAAGGTAATCTGCCAACTTAACTAGCCAAAACAAAGAGGTAGGTGAGACTGAGTATACCTAGGGCTGTTCCCCACCTTATTTGGGATGGACACACATTTCAAAGGGGCTCCCAAGAATTACCACCTTCTTTAATGGTTAAGATTACTCTGATATCAAAATCTCAGTTCAAACTGGGGACATAACCTAACTAGCCTCAAGAGAACTCAACAAATCCTCACCATAGCAGACACTGGTGCACAAACATACTCAAGCAGAGATGAGACAACAAAAACTCTCAAATGTTCGATACAAGATCTTATACCATGAAATCATAAAATATGTGGCATTACAGAAGACTCAATAAATAATATACCACCAAGGGTATATTATTTATACATGTTAGGGTTGGCTCAAAAGAAACAAAGCAAGTCATGTATGTATCAGATAACATACGTCAGGTCTGCCTATCTGAATCTGTGCTAAAGGACTTAGATCTAATACCTCCCAACTTTCCAAATCCAGAGTCATGACATAATGCTGTAACTGGTGTCAGTAGAAAAGCTAGGTGCAAGTGTGTGCAAAGAACAACTGTTCTAAATAAATCAGCCACTATCATGTTGCCACCTACTGAAGATAATAGGCACTGACTATAACAATGGGTTCTTGATCATTTTAGATCAGTACATGCCCACATGGCATAAAGTTCACCAATAAAAATGAGAGAGGCCATCCTACAGTTTCTAACATCAACAAATATCACTGGCATCAGATCTTCGTTTGGGCTGATAGACCAGGTATCACATGCATTTTCCCAAGCTAAAATAATGGCCCCTTTCCAGGAATTACTAAAAACAAAAAGACAGAAGTTTTACTGGGATGACACACTCAATCATCTGTTTGAGAAGTCGAAACAAGTAATTGTATGAGAGATTGAAGAAACTGTTTGAGGTTAACAGGCCAACATGCCTGTCTACTGACTACAGTAGAATAGGTGTTGGCTACTTGCCGTTCCAGAAATACTGCAGTTTGCCAACTGGAATAAGCCCTAATTGTGGTAAGGACTACTGGAAGCTTGTCTTAGCAGAATCCCTCTTCATCACATTATGCACCTGTTGAAGAAGAAGCTTTGGCTTTGGTTTATGAATTAGAGTCATTCCACATGTCTGTCTTGAGAAGCCCAGATTTACTAATTTCAGTCAACCATAAATCACTAGTAAAAATATTTAAGACAAAGCTCTTGAAGATATAAAAAACCAGAGATTGTTCAGTTTGAAAGTGTGTATACTCATGTACAGACTTCACATAAGGCACCTTCTGGGGGGACTCAATATGGCACCTGATTATGCCTCACAGTATCCAGCATCACAGTGACACATTGAAGCAACAGATAATGACAAGACCCAACAAATTGACAGTAACATAAAAGCATCTTTCAGTTCCACATAAACGAACATGACCAAAACTTGAAGGCAATAACAAGGGATAGGATCGTGGCTGCTGCTGCCACCAATGAGAAAAGCTGGGCTCTGACAGAGTACATTCAGAAGGGGTTCCCAAAAGTATGCCACAAGCTACCACTGATAATCTGACAATTCTGGCGTTTTGGTAAACAACTGTACTGTCATGAAGGAGGTTCTTCCCATCAATAATGCTATATGGCTGCATGATAAAGGAGCATCTTCCCATCCTTTGGGACAAATATCAGAAACGCAAAAGATGGAGGGAGACGAATGAATTAAGAGAGATGCCGATGGCAAAATGACACCTGTGGACTGAACTGCAGTAAAATGTGCACAATCTCCCACTTCGAGAGGTGCAGGTTGGCAAGTCAGTACAAGTACAGAACCAAGATGGCCACAGTCCATAGCAAGGGATGAAAATGGGTATGGTTGTGGAAACACTTGGCAATAGGAATTACGACATGCTACATAAAATATATCCAATTGTAGAAACTATGTACTGATCCACACAAGAAGCAAACCCAGCAGAACCAAACACATCATTTAATCCAGCAGAATATGAAACCTAAATTACTCACCTCAGGAATAGTTTGGAACTCATTGACATGGACAGTGGTATCAAACAAATCTCCTAGTAACGTCTGTTTGAACTGCTACAGACTGACCAAGAAAGAGAAGTGGAGGACATGGATGGCTCAACAGAAATGGACGTAGATGAGAACACAGCAACAAAACTGCCCTCAAGTCAGAGCCCACGCGACAGTGCAGGGATATATCAATCACCAAGAACATAGTCTCTCGTGATGCAAGGACCATTGCGTAACTACTAAAAGGTCACCCAGGACTAATGCGTAACTACTAAAAGGTCACACCAGGACCACAACTAACAGATCTTGTGGTCACAGGAGGAGGAGGAGGCTATATAAAGTGAATCAGAAGGTCTCATTATAAAAACAGGACACCTGTAAAGATATCACTGCATCCAATGAGAAGGACACCTTACAACATGAACAAAACAAAAAGAGCACATTTGAAGCACTGAGTCAATTGTCCATTGGAAATGGAGAACACGGATGGCTCAACAGAAATGGACATAGATGAGAACACAGCAACATAACTGCCCTCAAGCCAGAGCCCACGCCACTGTGCAGGGATATCACAACCACCAAGAACATTGTCTTCTGAGATGCAAGGACCATTTCATAACTACTAAAACGTCACCCAGGCAAGTCACCAAAACTAACAGATCTTGTGGTCACAGGAAGAGGAGGAGGGTATATAAAGTGAATCTGAAGGTCTCATTATAAAAAGAGGACACCTGAAAAGATATCACTGCATCCAATGAGAAGGAGACCTTACAACATGAACAAAACAAAAAGAGCACATTTGAAGCACTGAGTCAATTGTCCATTGGAAATGGAGAACACGGATGGCTCAACAGAAATGGACGTAGATGAGAACACAGCAACAGAACTGCCCTCAAGCCAGAGCCCACGCCAATGTGCAGGGATATCACAACCACCAAGAACATTGTCTCCTGAGATGCAAGGACCATTGCATAACTACTAAAAGGTCACCCAGGCAAGTGACCACAACTAACAGATCTTGTGGTCACAGGAAGAGGAGGAGGGTATATAAAGTGAATCTGAAGGTCTCATTATAAAAAAAGGACACCTGAAAAGATATCACTGCATCCAACGAGAAGGATACCTTACAACATGAACAATATAAAAAGAGCACATTTGAAGCACTGAGTCAATTGTCCATTGGAAATGGAGGACATGGATGGCTCAACAGAAATGGACATAGATGAGGACACACCGACACAACTGCCCTCAAGCCACAGCCCATGCCACTGTGCAGGGATATCACAACCACCAAGAACATTGTCTCCTGAGATGCAAGGACCATTGCATAACTACTAAAAGGTCACCCAGGCAAGTGACCACAACTAACAGATCTTGTGGTCACAGGAGGAGGAGGAAGGTATATAAAGTGAATCCGAAGGTCTCATTATAAAAAAAGGACACATGAAAAGATATCACTGCATCCAACGAGAAGGACACCTTACAACATGAGCAATATAAAAAGAGCACATTTGAAGCACTGAGACAATTGTCCATTGGAAATGGAGGACACGGATGGCTCAACAGAAATGGACATAGATGAGGACACACCGACACAACTGCCCACAAGCCACAGCCCTTGCCACAATGCAGGGATATCACAACCACCAAGAACATTGTCTCCTGAGATGCAAGGACCATTGCATAACTACTAAAAGGTCACCCAGGCAAGTGACCACAAATAACAGATCTTGTGGTCACAGGAGGAGGAAGGTATATAAAGTGAATCCGAAGGTCTCATTATAAAAAGAGGACAACTGAAAAGATATCACTGCATCCAACGAGAAGGACACCTTACAACATGAGCAATATAAAAAGAGCACATTTGAAGCACTGAGACAATTGTCCATAGGAAATGGAGGACACGGATGGCTCAACAGAAATGGACATAGATAAGGACACACCGACACAACTGCCCTGAAGCCACAGCCCTTGCCACAATGCAGTGATATCACAACCACCAAGAACATTGTCTCCTGAGATGCAAGGACCATTACATAACTACTAAAAGGTCACCGAGGCAAGTGACCACAACTAACAGATCTTGTGGTCACTGGAAGAGGAGGAAGGTATATAAAGTGAATCCGAAGGTCTCATTATAAAAAGAGGACACCTGGAAAGATATCACTGCATCCAACGAGAAGGACACCTTACAACATGAACAATATAAAAAGAGCACATTTGAAGCACTGAGTCAATTGTCCATTGGAAATGGAGGACATGGATGGCTCAACAGAAATGGACATAGATGAGGACACACCGACACAACTGCCCTCAAGCCACAGCCCATGCCACTGTGCAGGGATATCACAACCACCAACAACATTGTCTCCTGAGATGCAAGGACCATTGCATAACTACTAAAAGGTCACCCAGGCAAGTGACCACAACTAACAGATCTTGTGGTCACAGGAGGAGGAAGGTATATAAATTGAATCCGAAAGTCTCATTATAAAAAAAGGACACCTGAAAAGATATCACTGCATCCAACGAGAAGGACACCTTACAACATGAACAATATAAAAAGAGCACATTTGAAGCACTGAGACAATTGTCCATTGGAAATGGAGAACACGGATGGCTCAACAGAAATGGACGTAGATGAGAACACAGCAACACAACTGCCCTCAAGCCAGATCCCACGCCACTGTGCAGGGATATCACAACCACCAAGAACATTGTCTTATGAGATGCAAGGACCATTTCATAACTACAAAAAGGTCACCCAGGCAAGTGACAACAACTAACAGATCTTGTGGTCACAGGAGGAGGAGGAAGGTATATAAATTGAATTCGAAGGTCTCATTATAAAAAGAGGACGCCTGAAAAGATATCACTGCATCCAACAAGAAGGACACTTTACAACATGAACAATATAAAAAGAGCACATTTGAAGCACTGAGTCAGTTGTCCATTGGAAATGGAGAACACGGATGGCTCAACAGAAATGGACATAGATGAGGACACACCAACACAACTGCCCTCAAGCCACAGCCCACACCACTGTGCAGGGATATCACAACCACCAAGAACATTGTCTTATGAGATGCAAGGACCATTTCATAACTACAAAAAGGTCACCCAGGCAAGTGACAACAACTAACAGATCTTGTGGTCACAGGAGGAGGAGGAAGGTATATAAAGTGAATCCGAAGGTCTCATTATAAAAAGAGGACGCCTGAAAAGATATCACTGCATCAAACGAGAAGGATACCTTACAACATGAACAATATAAAAAGAGCACATTTGAAGCACTGAGTCAGTTGTCCATTGGAAATGGAGAACACGGATGGCTCAACAGAAATGGACATAGATGAGAACACAGCAACACAACTGCCCTCAAGCCACAGCCCACGCCACAGTGCAGGGATATCCCAACGACCAAGAACATTCTCTCTCGTGATGCAAAGACCATTTCATAAGAACTAAAAGGTCACCCAGGCAAGTGACCACAACTAACAGATCTTGTTGTCACAGGAGGAAGAGGAGGGTATATAAAGTGATTCCGAAGGTCTCAGTATAAAAATAGGGCACCTGAAAAGATATCACTGCATCCAACGAGAAGGACACCTTACAACATGAACAAAATAAAAAGAGCACATTTGAAGCACTGAGACAATTGTCCATTGGAAATGGAGAACACGGATGGCTCAACAGAAATGGACGTAGATGAGAACACAGCAACACAACTGCCCTCAAGCCAGATCCCACGCCACTGTGCAAGGATATCACAACCACCAAGAACATTGTCTTCTGAGATGCAAGGACCATTTCATAACTACTAAATCGTCACCCAGGCAAGTGACCACAACTAACAGACCTTGTGGTCACAGGAGGAGGAGGAGGGAATATAAAGTGAATCTGAAGGTCTCATTATAAAAAGAGGACGCCTGAGAAGATATCACTGCATCCAACGAGGACACCTTACAACATGAACAATATAAAAAGAGCACATTTGAAGCACTGAGACAATTGTCCATTGGAAATGAAGGATACGGATGGCTCAACAGAAATGGACATAGATGTGGACACAGAAACACAACTGCCCTCATGCCAGAGCCCACACCACTGTGCAGGGATATCACAACCACCAAGAACATTGTCTTCTGAGATGCAAGGACCATTCTATAACTACTAAAAGGTCACCCAGGCAAGTGACCACAACTAACAGATCTTGTGGTCACAGGAGGAGGAGGATGGTATATAAAGTGAATCCGAAGGTCTCATTATAAAAAGAGGACACCTGAAAAGATATCACTGCATCCAACTTAGAAGGACACCTTACAACATGGACAATATAAAAAGAGCACATTTGAAGTACTGAGACAATTGTCCATTGGAAATGGAGAACACGGATGGCTCAACAGAAATGGACGTAGATGAGAACACAGTAACAAAACTGCCCTCAAGCCAGAGCCCACGCCACTGTGCAGGGATATCACAACAACCAAGTACATTGTCTCCTGAGATGCAAGGACCATTGCATAACTACTAAAAGGACACCCAGGCAAGTGACCACAACTAACAGATCTTGTGGTCAGAGGAAGAGGAGGAAGGTATATAAAGTGAATCCGAATGTCTCATTATAAAAAGAGAACACCTGAAAAGATATCACTGCATCCAACGAGAAGGACACCTTACAACATGGACAATATAAAAAGAGCACATTTGAAGCACTGAGACAATTGTCCATTGGAAATGGAGAACACGGATGGCTCAACAGAAATGGACGTAGATGAGAACACAGTAACACAACTGCCCTCAAGCCAGAGCCCACGCCACTGTGCAGGGATATCACAACAACCAAGTACATTGTCTCCTGAGATGCAAGGACCATTGCATAACTACTAAAAGGTCACCCAGCCACGTGACCACAACTAACCGATCTTGTGGTCACAGGAGGAGGAGGAAGGTATATAAAGTGAATCCGAAGGTCTCATTATAAAAAGAGGACACCTGAAAAGATATCACTGCATCCAACGAGAAGGACACCTTACAACATGGACAATATAAAAAGAGCACATTTGAAGCACTGAGACAATTGTCCATTGGAAATGGAGAACACGGATGGCTCAACAGAAATGGACGTAGATGAGAACACAGTAACACAACTGCCCTCAAGCCAGAGCCCACGCCACTGTGCAGGGATATCACAACAACCAAGTACATTGTCTCCTGAGATGCAAGGACCATTGCATAACTACTAAAAGGTCACCCAGCCACGTGACCACAACTAACCGATCTTGTGGTCACAGGAAGAGGAGGAGGGTATATCAAGTGAATCGGAAGGTCTCATTATAAAAAGAGAACACCTAAAAAGATATCACTGCATCCAACGAGAAGGACACCTTACAACATGAACAATATAAAAAGAGCACATTTGTAGCACTGAGACAATTGTCCATTGGAAATGGAGAACACGGATGGCTCAACAGAAATGGACGTAGATGAGAACACAGTAACACAACTGCCCTCAAGCCAGAGCCCACACCACTGTGCAGGGATATCACAACCACCAAGAACATTGTCTCCTGAGATGCAAGGACCATTTCATAACTACTAAAACGTCACCCAGGCAAGTGACCACAACTAACAGATCTTGTGGTCACAGGAGGAGGAGGAGGGAATATAAAGTGAATCTGAAGGTCTCATTATAAAAAGAGGACGCCTGAGAAGATATCACTGCATCCAACAAGAAGGACACCTTAAAACATGAACAATATAAAAAGAGCACATTTGAAGCACTGAGACAATTGTCCATTGGAAATGGAAAACACGGATGGCTCAACAGAAATGGACGTAGATGAGAACACAGTAACAAAACTGCCCTCAAGCCAGAGCCCACGCCACTGTGCAGGGATATCACAACAACCAAGTACATTGTCTCCTGAGATGCAAGGACCATTGCATAACTACTAAAAGGACACCCAGGCAAGTGACCACAACTAACAGATCTTGTGGTCAGAGGAAGAGGAGGAAGGTATATAAAGTGAATCCGAATGTCTCATTATAAAAATAGGGCACCTGAAAAGATATCACTGCATCAAACGAGAAGGATACCTTACAACATGAACAATATAAAAAGAGCACATTTGAAGCACTGAGTCAGTTGTCCATTGGAAATGGAGAACACGGATGGCTCAACAGAAATGGACATAGATGAGAACACAGCAACACAACTGCCCTCAAGCCACAGCCCACGCCACAGTGCAGGGATATCCCAACGACCAAGAACATTCTCTCTCGTGATGCAAAGACCATTTCATAACAACTAAAAGGTCACCCAGGCAAGTGACCACAACTAACCGATCTTGTGGTCACAGGAGGAAGAGGAAGGTATATAAAGTGAATCCGAAGGTCTCATTATAAAAAGAGGACACCTGAAAAGATATCACTGCATCCAACGAGAAGGACACCTTACAACATGAACAATATAAAAAGAGCACATTTGAAGCACTGAGACAATTGTCCATTGGAAATGGAGAACACGGATGGCTCAACAGAAATAGACGTAGATGAGAACACAGTAACACAACTGCCCTCAAGCCAGAGCCCACGCCACTGTGCAGGGTTATCACAACCACCAAGAACATAGTCTCCTGAGATGCAAGGACCATTGCATAACTACTAAAAGGACACCCAGGCAAGTGACCACAACTAACAGATCTTGTGGTCACAGGAGGAGGAGGAAGGTATATAAAGTGAATCCGAAGGTCTCATTATAAAAAGAGGACACCTGAAAAGATATCACTGCATCCAACGAGAAGGACACCTTACAACATGAACAATATAAAAAGAGCACATTTGTAGCACTGAGACAATTGTCCATTGGAAATGGAGAACACGGATGGCTCAACAGAAATGGACGTAGATGAGAACACAGTAACACAACTGCCCTCAAGCCAGAGCCCACGCCACTGTGCAGGGATATCACAACCACCAAGAACATTGTCTCCTGAGATGCAAGGACCATTGCATAACTACTAAAAGGACACCCAGGCAAGTGACCACAACTAACAGATCTTGTGGTGACAGGAGGAGGAGGAAGGTATATAAAGTGAATCCGAAGGTCTCATTATAAAAAGAGGACACCTGAAAAGATATCACTGCATCCAACGAGAAGGACACCTTACAACATGAACAATATAAAAAGAGCACATTTGAAGCACTGAGACAATTGTCCATTGGAAATGGAGAACACGGATGGCTCAACAGAAATGGACGTAGATGAGAACACAGTAACACAACTGCCCTCAAGCCAGAGCCCACGCCACTGTGCAGGGGTATCACAACCGCCAAGAACATTGTCTCCTGAGATGCAAGGACCATTGCATAACTACTAAAAGGACACCCAGGCAAGTGACCACAACTAACAGATCTTGTGGTCACAGGAAGAGGAGGAGGGTATATAAAGTGAATCCGAAGGTCTCATTATAAAAAGAGAACAACTGAAAAGATATCACTGCATCCAACGAGAAGGACACCTTACAACATGAACAATATAAAAAGAGCACATTTGTAGCACTGAGACAATTGTCCATTGGAAATGGAGAACACGGATGGCTCAACAGAAATAGACGTAGATGAGAACACAGTAACACAACTGCCCTCAAGCCAGAGCCCACGCCACTGTGCAGGGTTATCACAACCACCAAGAACATAGTCTCTCGTTATGCAAGGACCATTTCATAACTACTAAAACGTCACCCAGGCAAGTGACCACAACTAACAGATCTCGTGGTCACAGGAAGAGGAGGAGGGTATATAAAGTGAATCCGAAGGTCTCATTATAAAAAGAGAACAACTGAAAAGATATCACTGCATCCAACGAGAAGGACACCTTACAACATGAACAATATAAAAAGAGCACATCTGAAGCACTGAGACAATTGTCCATTGGAAATGGAGGACACGGATGGCTCAACAGAAATGGACGTAGATGAGAACACAGTAACACAACTGCCCTCAAGCCAGGGCCCACGCCACTGTGCAGGGATATCAAAACCACCAAGAACATAGTCTCCTGAGATGCAAGGACCATTGCATAACTACTAAAAGGACACCCAGGCAAGTGACCACAACTAACCGATCTTGTGGTCACAGGAGGAGGAGGAAGGTATATAAAGTGAATCCGAAGGTCTCATTATAAAAAGAGGACACCTGAAAAGATATCACTGCATCCAACGAGAAGGACACCTTACAACATGAACAATATAAAAAGAGCACATTTGAAGCACTGAGACAATTGTCCATTGGAAATGGAGAACACGGATGGCTCAACAGAAATAGACGTAGATGAGAACACAGTAACACAACTGCCCTCAAGCCAGAGCCCACGCCACTGTGCAGGGTTATCACAACCACCAAGAACATAGTCTCTCGTTATGCAAGGACCATTTCATAACTACTAAAACGTCACCCAGGCAAGTGACCACAACTAACAGATCTCGTGGTCACAGGAAGAGGAGGAGGGTATATAAAGTGAATCCGAAGGTCTCATTATAAAAAGAGAACACCTGAAAAGATATCACTGCATCCAACGAGAAGGACACCTTACAACATGAACAATATAAAAAGAGCACATTTGAAGCACTGAGACAATTGTCCATTGGAAATGGAGGACACGGATGGCTCAACAGAAATGGACGTAGATGAGGACACACCGACACAACTGCCCTCAAGCCACAGCCCACGCCACAGTGCAGTGATATCACAACCACCAAGAACATTGTCTCCTGAGATGCAAGGACCATTGCATAACTACTAAAAGGTCACCCAGCCACGTGACCACAACTAACCGATCTTGTGGTCACAGGAGGAGGAGGAAGGTATATAAAGTGAATCCGAAGGTCTCATTATAAAAAGAGGACACCTGAAAAGATATCACTGCATCCAACGAGAAGGACACCTTACAACATGAACAATATAAAAAGAGCACATCTGAAGCACTGAGACAATTGTCCATTGGAAATGGAGGACACGGATGGCTCAACAGAAATGGACGTAGATGAGAACACAGTAACACAACTGCCCTCAAGCCAGAGCCCACGCCACTGTGCAAGGATATCACAACCACCAAGAACATTGTCTTCTGAGATGCAAGGACCATTTCATAACTAATAAAACGTCACCCAGGCAAGTGACCACAATTAACAGATCTTGTGGTCAGAGGAAGAGGAGGAGGGTATATAAAGTGAATCCGAAGGTCTCATTATAAAAAGAGGATGCCTGAAAAGATATCACTGCATCCAACGAGAAGGACACCTTACAACATGAACAATATAAAAAGAGCACATTTGAAGCACTGAGACAATTGTCCATTGGAAATGGAGAACACGGATGGCTCAACAGAAATGGACGTAGATGAGAACACAGCAACACAACTGCCCTCAATCCAGAGCCCACGCCACTGTGCAGGTTTATCACAACCACCAAGAACATTGTCTTCTGAGATGCAAGGACCATTTCATAACTAATAAAACGTCACCCAGGCAAGTGACCACAATTAACAGATCTTGTGGTCAGAGGAAGAGGAGGAGGGTATATAAAGTGAATCCGAAGGTCTCATTATAAAAAGAGGATGCCTGAAAAGATATCACTGCATCCAACGAGAAGGACACCTTACAACATGAACAATATAAAAAGAGCACATTTGAAGCACTGAGACAATTGTCCATTGGAAATGGAGAACACGGATGGCTCAACAGAAATGGATGTAGATGAGAACACAGCAACACAACTGCCCTCAATCCAGAGCCCACGCCACTGTGCAGGTTTATCACAACCACCAAGAACATAGTCTCTCGTGATGCAAGGACCATTTCATAACTACTAAAACGTCACCCAGGCAAGTGACCACAACTAACAGATCTTGTGGTCACAGGAAGAGGAGGAGGGTATATAAAGTGAATCCGAAGGTCTCATTATAAAAAGAGGACACCTGAAAAGATATCACTGCATCGAACTGGAAGGACACCTTACAACATGAACAATAGAGCAGCACCAAAGCAATGAATCAGTTGAACATTTTCTTTCTTCTGTTCGATATTTACAAATAAAATATGCTCATAACCAGATTGAATTTTGTTGGTTATATTTTACAGACATGTTTTTATCACGGTTCTGAGGCTTCCATTTTTGTATTGCCCACTCCCACATTCAGATAATCAGATGGGCAAGTTGGTAGGAGGAACAACTGACCTTGCAGAAATTGTCCAAAGTATTCCCTACCTACCCACCATGATGAGCAGGTAAAGACTTGAATAAAACATAATACACGTAAATATCGAAAACAGGGTGCATATTCTTGTGATTATGCATCACACCCCACTCCCAGCTTTAGGTGAACACTAACGAAATCAGGGACTGAAGTACAGCATGGGAAGATCATTGGCTTGTTGGAAGAAAACACAGATGGGGGATCACATTGTATGTTTACATAAACACTGTTAGCCAAATGAATTTAAAAATATTCAAATGTCAACTGGAAATGAGATATCAAATTGACATCTCAATTTTGTAGCAGTTTCAGCATTAAACAGGGTTTTGTCATTTTAATGTGTGGACTGAAGAAGAGTCTATACTGCAGCTGACAACATTTGGGTTTTTCATGGGCAAAGAAATTTCAGACCCAAAAGTGAACAGGAAAGTTCATGGAGACAGCTTTTTGGGGGATGGGGAAGGTATTTTGATGCTTGATTATTTTCAAAAGAACCAAGGAATAAAAAAAATACATTCTTAATTTTCTGTGTTGAGTAAAGGATATGTTGCAAGGAAAAATAACAAAGGAAACTGCAGAAATGTATTTTCTTTTTTTTTTAAAGAACAATGAATTGATATACAGGGCTGGCAAAATGATGGATACTTGAATGAATTTGGAGTTTTCATGCAGGGCCACCCACTTTATTCACTAGACTTTGCTCTGAGTATTCCTTAGTTCCACTAGTTCTAACCTTCATGGTTAAGACCCACCTTATTAAATACATTGTAGCAAACCACCTGAATTCTCTTTGTATGCCATTGGTGAGAAGTAAATTCCAATCGAGCAGCTTCTTCCCATGAACCACTGCTCTGTAGAATAGACTCCCAAGAGGATGTTTTCCAAATTACTACATTCTTAACACGTTCAAGTGTAAGTTTAACTGTTATCTTATCCATATAAACTGTGTCTATTACATTGTAACCCTCTACCTCGAGTGGTTCCCAGGCCTTGTACAGGGTTTCAGATTTGTCAGATCAATTAAGAACTTTTGGGACATTTCAAGAAAATGTTAAAATTTAACATTTGATCTTTATACAGCAAAATTGGTAGCATTATCTGATTTCTCATCCACTATTAAAGACATTCATTTTAATTACAGTCAAAATAAGTCTCCAATAAGACATTTAATAAATTCTTACACTGACCTTGATGAAGCAATAAGTTTCCATATCTTCAGTTCAAGTCCACCTACAGCAAGCAATAAGTCTCCAGTGGAAATGGATCCACGACAACAATGAATGTATTTGATCTGACCTGTGGCCTCATCGTTTAGTGTGGCAACATATTCCGCATCTGGAAGCGTTCGTACTGACAAGAGAGGAAAACAATTACAATCAGCTTTATAATTTAACAGAAATAAATCAATTGGTTAGATTATAAACACATTTCAAAATAATACAATATAATACATTGATCACAGAACAAAAGTTTGAATTCAAATTTAAGACAAATCTTTCAAATTTGATGATCAATATAATCATCAAATATGAAAACCTCTGCTATCGATTCACTTCATATACATAGAACTTATAATTATTTCCAAATACTAATCATGACTAGATTTTACTGTTTTCATTAAAAAGTATTGTCCCTGATATGCCATTATGAAAAATGTACACAAGATAAATTATTTTGTAATTAGCAGTTAACAGGCATGCAGTTAACTCCCTTGGAAAAAAATTTTTTTTTTTCTTTGTGTCAATTTATTCTTCATTAAAACTTACTAAGAAACTATGTGTTTACCTAGACTTGAAATTGCTTTATTCTCAAAGTTAGCATTTTAATAGTATTGCACTAACAATGATTACACTATGGTGTTATGTTTTTGCTCTGTTAGAGCAACAAACTGACAAACATACAAAAATCAGAGGGGATGGAAGACATTTATGATTGTTATGATCAATACCAGATTTCCATTAACTGATATGAATTTATTAATCTGTGAAAATCTCTTTTCATAAGAATTGTAGCAATGCTGAAAGCTACAGAAAGTTATATATATTTATATATATTTATATTTTTCGATGCTTGCAATTATTCTCAGTAGGTTTTGTTTTTCATTGGTAAATATGTGTGATGTACTATAGAGCCACTAATGGATAACAGCACAGAACATTGAATGGGTAAAATAGAGTTTGAAATTAAGCTAACATTTAATTGAACAGAACTGCTGTTCAAAATGAAATCAACCTACTTCTCTAAACTGTCCCAGCAATAGACATCTTTACAAAACATGTCTCATCAGTGACATGTCACAATAAATGAAAGAAAAGAAACTAGATGCCTAAGCACTTGGAGAAGCCACTCTCCCATAATTAACCTACTACCCAAGCGTGAATAACAATTACACCCACTGTTAACTTTGATAAGATCAAATTTTTTTTTTCAAGTTTTCTACTAATAATAGTAGATTGGTTATAAGACCTATATTTTGATGTGACAATATAATGTTCAAATTGTATGAACTTTTAAAATGAGTTGCATTTCCACAACAAGGAATTCTTTTTGAAGATGATTTTAGTGCACACTTACTATACTTTTTCTTAAAAAAAAAAAATCATGCTAATAATTTAACATAAATTCAGAAGCACTTAAGAATTTACAAAAAGTTTGAAATATTTTTGTTTATAAATTAGATTTTATCAAAAGAAAATCAAAAAATTGTTTGTATAAAAACCAATTTAGAAACAAAAAGATTTCCAAGAAAAATTTCAACAATCAACAGAATTTGATTTGCAAAAAGATTTCACATTCTTCAATCAAAATTGTTTCTATAACTTGCAATGATCAAGTTTGAACCAATTAAAAAATACATTTAAATCTAGAGGAATTATTCTTAATCTCAAATTGGAAAGTGTACACTTATATTCTTGTAAAATACTTGAATGGTTATTTGATATTTAATAAATCATTAAAAAAAAACAAATTCAAAGAAACAGGCATAAATTATTTCAACAAATATTCATTTCTTTACTTTTAGACCTCTATTCTACCAGTAATAATTTTAGCAATTTATGACCACTGACAATCTCTTTCTTACTGATTTTCAATGTGTAACATACAGATTTCATATTGAATCAAGCTAAAACAAATTTTATGCCAAAACTTATCAAATTCAGTGGTTAATCATCCAATTTGTCCACCACTAAAAAGGGTTCATTCGCTTTTGCAGAAATGAAAATTAAACCCAGGGTCAGGTGGAATAATGGTAAAGTAAGTAGGCAGCAAGTAATAAGAAAAGCTGAAGCATTTCTTATATTCTAGTGACAGAAATACAACCATCATTCCTGTTTCAGTTTTTGACAACCAGGAATTGTTATGTCACTATATATATATATATATATATATATATATATATATATATATATATATATATATTTGGTTAGACAAAATGTACCTTTTTTTTTTCTTGGATGACATTAGAAGCATTTAATTTTAAATTTTTTCCAAAAGTTTGCTTTTAAGTGTATTGTAACAGGTCTCATTGTCTCATTTTTTTCTCATGGTCTCATTTTTTTTTAATTTGTGAAAATTAGAATACTTTTGATTAGTAATTCTAACATTAAAAATGGAAGAAAATAACATTTCTAGAATATTCAGTATTTTTATTTTAAGAAAGGTTAAAATTTAGCTAAGAAGCAAAGATTTGTGCAGTGTGAATGTCTGAATGTGTTCAAATTGGATAAAGTTTTGTGCAAGTCATGATTGGTAGTGATGAAATGAAAACATTTAATTTGAGAATAATTCATTTTATATGGGTAGAGGAATGTTTAATTTAAGAAATTCAAGTAATATTACTAGTCATGCTACTATAAAATCGATAAGCTAAAAATGAAATATTATTTCAAACATGAAGAATTTAGACAAAACATCCGATAAAATTCTATTGATTAATGAAATGGAAACTTTTGAAAGGTACAAATAGCAACATTACAATTTGTTGCAGTTTTTAAAAAATGATTTTCGTGATATTTTTTCTTCAATTGAGGTCGTTCATTGCAACAATCTGATTTCTGTATAGATACGTTTGTTATCGTAACACAGTAAAAACAGTACAAGTTAGCAAAATACTGTCAAAAAGCTCTAATTTTTAAATCCAACTGAGGCAACAATTTCCAAATAAAATGGCGAAATTGAAGTCTGTCCAAGGGAGATAACTCCAAATTTATTAACTGCAAATTAAAAAGTTGTTTCCCTGAGCTTTCTCAATTCAAAAATAAGAAAAATATAATCTAAGAAGAATCCTTGACCTGTCTACACGCTACACCATCAGCTATAGTGGCATACCAGTGTCAATACTTTAATTATTATTAATGATAATAAAGCTTAGTAATAATTAGCATTTGCAAATAATTATCATATAAATTATTTTAAATGGGAATTGTTGAGTCTGCCAAAACTTAAGCCAGGGAAATTGAAAACATGTTTTTCAGATGAAAGAATTCAATAATTCAACTAAAGAAAATGACATTTCCACTATCAAGTTTGGAAAATAGGAAAATATATAAAAGGATCCAGGATTTTATTTTTTCCATTCTGTGTAAACTTCTGAACATAGCAAGTTATACAAGATGGCATATATTCATACTTATGTTATGCATTTTCCATCAATGTTAAGTTATTAATCAAAATGGCTTCTTCAAAGTCCCTTTGCAAGAACTGAATTATTTCAGGTTGCTATTTATGCTTTCTTTTTTCTCAGTTAACAGAGATTATCAGAAAAATTTTGCAAATGAATTAAATCTGTCTTTCTATTGTTCATCTTTTGAAAGATGCAAAACTTTAATAGAAAAACATTGTAGTAAACATGTTTTGAGGAATATGAGAATTATTGTTACTACATAATTTCATTTTTTATTTCACAAGGACTTTCTATACTAAAAAATTATTCTTTGTAGTTACAATGAAAACACAAGATCTCTACTATAATGTTGCCAATTTATTTAAAAAAATGGCTGGAATTAAAACTACTGAGTAGATACAAAAGGGTATAGAAAATATTCACTGCTTTCTAGGCTGAACCTGAACACCAGCTAAATCAGTGTCAAGATGAGAATGATAGTCTAAAAGAAAACAGAGAATAGAAACAATAATCCATCTCAAAAATACAGACAGAAAATTGTTCATTTCAAATGTATACAGTTTGGACTGAACAAAATAGTTTATTCTCTTTGGATGTGTTCAATTTGAACTGAACAAAATGGATTATTCTCTTTGGATGTGTTCAATTTAAACTGAACAAAATGGTTTATTCTCTTTGGATGTGTTCAATTTGGACTGAATAAAACAGTTTGTTCTCTTAGCATGTGGTCGATTTGAATTGGAAAAAATGGTTTGTTCTCTTTGGATGTGTTCAATTTGAACTGAACAAAATGGTTTATTGTCTTTGGATGTGTTCAATTTTAACTGAAGAAACAGTTTATTCTGTTTGGATGTGTTCAATTTGGACTATACAAAATAGTTTATTCTCTTTGGATGTGTTGAATTTGGACTGAAGAAAACAGTTTATACTCGTTGGATGTGTTCAATTTGAACTGAACAAAATGGTTTCTTCTCTTTGGATGTGGTCAATTTGAACTGAACAAAATGGTTTATTCTCTTTGGATGTGTTCAATTTGAACTGAAGAAAATAGTTTATTCTCTATGGATGTGTTCAATTTGGAATAAACAAAATAGTTTATTCTCTTTGGATGTGTTCAATTTGAAGTGAACAAAATGGTTTATTCACTTTGCATGTGGTCAATTTGGACTGAACAAAACAGTTTATTCTCTTTGGATGTGTTCAATTTCAACTGAACAAAATGGTTTATTCTCTTTGGATGTGTTCAATTTCAACTGAACAAAATGGTTTATTCTCTATGGATGACTTCAATTTGAAGTGAACAAAACAGTTTATTCTCTTTAGATGTGGTCAATTTGAACTGAACCAAATGGATTATTCTCTTTGGATGTGGTCAATTAAGGACTGAACAAAACAGTTTATTCTCTTTAGATGTGGTCAATTTGAACTGAACAAAATGGATTATCCTCTTTGGATGTGGTCAATTTGGACTGAACAAAACAGTTTATTCTCTTTGGATATGTTCAATTTGAACTGAACAAAACAGTTTATTCTCTTTGGATGTGTTCAATTTGAAGTGAACAAAATGGTTTATTCTCTTTGGATGTGTTTGATTTGAACTGAACAAAATGGTTTATTCTCGTTGGATGTGTTCAATTTATACTGAACAAAACAGTTTATTCTCTTTGGATGTGTTCAATTTGAAGTGAACAAAATGGTTTATTCTCTTTGGATCTGTTTCATTTGAACTGAACAAAATGGTTTATTCCCTTTGGATGTGGTCAACTTGGACTGAACAAAACAGTTTATTCTCTTTGGATGTGGTCAATTTGAACTGAACAAAATGGATTATTCTCTTTGGATGTGGTCAATTTGGACTAAACAAAACAGTTTATTCTCTTTCGATGTGGTCAATTTGAACTGAACAAAATGGATTATTCTCTTTCGATGTGGTCAATTTGGACTGAACAAAACAGTTTATTCTCTTTGGATGTGTTCAATTTGAACTGAACAAAACAGTTTATTCTCTTTCGATGTGGTCAATTTGAACTGAACAAAATGGATTATTCTCTTTCGATGTGGTCAATTTGGACTGAACAAAACAGTTTATTCTCTTTGGATGTGTTCAATTTGAACTGAACAGAATGGTTTATTCTCTTTGGATGTGGTCAGTTTGAACTGAACAAAATGGTTTATTCTCTTTCGATGTGGTCAATTTGGACTGAACAAAACAGTTTATTCAATTTGGATGTGGTCAATTTGAACTGAACAAAATGGATTATTCTCTTTGGATGTGTTCAATTCGAACTGAACAAAATTGTTTATTCCCTTTGGATGTGGTCAATTTGAACTGAACAAAATGGATTATTCTCTTTGGATTTTGTCAATTTGAACTGAACAAAACAGTTTATTTTCTTTGGATGTGGTCAATTTTAACTGAACAAAACAGTTTATTTTCTTTGGATGTGCTCAATTTGAACTGAACAAAATGTTTTATTCTCTTTGGATGTTGTTAATTTTGACTGAACAAAATGTTTTATTCTCTATGGATGTGGTCAATGTGGACTGAACAAAACAGTTTATTTTCTTTGGATGTGGTCAATTTGGACTGAACAAAATAGTTTATTGTCTTTGGATGTGGTCAATTTGAACTGAACAAATGTTTTATTCTCTTTGGATGTGGTCAATTTAGATTGAAAAAAACAGTTTATTTTCTTTGGATGTGGTCAATTTGAACTGAACAAAATGTTTTATTCTCTTTGGATGTTGTTAATTTTGACTGAACAAAATGTTTTATTCTCTATGGATGTGGTCAATGTGGACTGAACAAAACAGTTTATTTTCTTTGGATGTGGTCAATTTGGACTGAACAAAGTGGTTTATTCTCTTTGGATGTGGTCAAACTGAACTCAACAAAATAGTTTGTTGTCTTTGGATGTGGTCAATTTGAACTGAACAAAACAGTTTATTCTCTTTAAATGTGGTCAATTTGAACTGAACAAATGGATTATTCTCTTTGGATGTGTTCAATTCAAACTGAACAAAATGGTTTATTCCCTTTGGATGTGGTCAATTTGAACTGAACAAAATGGATTATTCTCTTTGGATGTGGTCAATTTGAACTGAACAAAACAGTTTATTTTCTTTGGATGTGGTCAATTTTAACTGAACAAAACAGTTTATTTTCTTTGGATGTGGTCAATTTGGACTGAACAATGTGGTTTATTCTCTTTGGATGTGGTCAATTTGAACTGAACAAAATAGTTTATTGTCTTTGGATGTGGTCAATTTGAACTGAACAAATGTTTTATTCTCTTTGGATGTGGTCAATTTAGATTGAAAAAAACAGTTTATTTTCTTTGGATGTGGTCAATTTGAACTAAACAAAATGTTTTATTCTCTTTGGATGTTGTTAATTTTGACTGAACAAAATGTTTTATTCTCTATGGATGTGGTAAATGTGGACTGAACAAAACAGTTTATTTTCTTTGGATGTGGTCAATTTGGACTGAACAAAATGTTTTATTCTCTATGGATGTGGTCAATGTGGACTGAACAAAACAGTTTATTTTCTTTGGATGTGGTCAATTTGGACTGAACAAAACAGTTTATTTTCTTTGGATGTGGTCAATTTGGACTGAACAAAATGGTTTATTCTCTTTGGATGTGTTCAATTTGAACTGAACAAAACGGTTTATTCTCTATGGATGAGTTCAATTTGAAGTGAACAAAATGGTTTATTCTCTATGGATGTGGTCAATGTGGACTGAACAAAACAGTTTATTTTCTTTGGATGTGGTCAATTTGGACTGAACATAACAAATCTGGAAGTGAATTTCTAAAGTCAGTCGAATGCTGTTTTCATTTTGGCAATTCTTGCCACAATATTCGTTCCAAACTCTATTTGGCCATTTGCCTTCTATTCAAAAAGAAAAGACTTACTGTCTTCCATCCAATCTTGGGCCTTACACCAGAGAGAGTGAGACTGTAAGGCACAGAAGATTCATGGTCTTGGTTTCATTTCATTTGGTTTGTACAGCATATCAACCTCATGGATTATTTAACGCCAACAAGATTTTTATTGCTGATAATTTTTTTTTCCTAATGTATAGCTGGTAATTTTGTTTTTCACAAATGAATTGCTGGTAATAATTATTTTACAAAGTATTTCTGGTATTAAAACCTATTTTTACACTTTCATTGTGTTTTTACCCCAGTTTAAGGGGGGTCAACTATTTGCCCATAGCTGAGACCCTAACAGGTGCTATCACCCCAGGCCAGGGTGGACCTGGGAACACCAGCAATTAAGAGGTGGTTCCACACTCCTCAAAACCTCCTGATCAAAAGCCTTGCTGTCGGATGTAGTTTATCGTCTTACCCAGGATACGGATGTAGTTTATCTTCATACCCAGGATGTCAGACTGACAAATGCTTCAAATATTGACTTTGATTTCATTTCTTTTCAATCATTACTTCTTCATTTAGAAAGACATTTTTAAATTAACTGAAGATTGTATTTATTGAAACATCTTAAAGCTAAAAATGTAATTTATGAGTGAGAGAAAAGGTAATTAACCATGTATATGAAACACACCATACATTATATATATATGGCAATAATGGATTAAAATTACAATTGTAATTACTACATTTGAACCTAGTTCATCCAGGCTTTTCTTATTGCTCTCCACTGACTTTATCACTACTCCACCATACTCTTGTTTCTTATTATTATGCAAAAATGAAAATAACACTGATACCTCATTTTAACAGATATATTTACCAAAATTACACAAAAATATCTTGAAATACTAAAAGATTAAATTTACTCAATAAATTCGCCATTGACTCCAGACAACTTAAGAATTTCCTGCAACTCTTCTGGATGTTCTCCTTGTTTAAGTTGGTGAATGCTACCATAATCCTTGCTTTCAGTTCATCTTTGGTTTTACAAGCTGTTTTCTTGGTCTCTTGCTCAACTGACCCTCAGACATAATAAATGGAGCTGCAGTCTGGGGAATTAGGTGGCCAGTTGTAAGGGGTGATGAGGTCACAGAAATTGTCTGACAGCCATGATTGGGTTCTCCTGCTTGGGTGGTGCATAGTCCTGTTTCCAGACATAGGATCTTCCAGCAGTCACCCTCTTAACCCAGGGCAGCACTACCTCCTCAAAGCACATGATGTAAGCAACCATGTTGAGAGTTTGAGGTCCTCACCAACAAATTCAGGAGTTCTTTCCAGAATTTTCAAGTAACTGTTAGTTTATTTCTATCTGACTAAATGTTTCATTCTGATTTGACTATTCATTTTTTTCTGTTCTTATTTTCATATTGATAAAATCTAAAGTGACAATTTAAGTTAGAAGACAAAAGGGTCTCACCATTAATGTAAGCCAATCCATTATCTAAATCATAAGCTGAAGTAAAAATAGAGTCTTCATTGCAGCAAACGGCGTCTGTTACACCAAAATCTTCTGTATGATTCAGTAATTTGTGAACAATTCCTAGAATGAAGCAAAAAACGAAAATTTATTAACTGATTAATGACATCAAAAGTAAATTCAAATCAAATTTTAACTTTTTCTAACATTTTTAAATCATAAACTTAGGTCTTATGTATAAGACTGAGGTAGGCTAACCTTTACCCAGAAACCATAGATGACCAATACTTCACCTAATTTATACATGACAATAGTAATGCATAATTATTAAATGATAAATGAAATTATCAATGTCAACAAAATTAGCAAATTTTCAAAAAGATTTTTTAAAAAGTGTATTAAGTTTTTCGAATAAGTGAAAAATCCTTATCCGTGAAATCATTTAATCAACAAAATTAAATCCTTCAATATTTCTGATGCAAATTAGATGTTAAATTTGTAAAATCAATTTTTAATGCACACTCACAGATGAAATATCTATATTAAGAGATGAAATGGTCAGATACATCAAAAGATCAGATACGTCTAAATGCCAATTTCAAATTCTATTTTGTTCATTTTTTACTAATACTCTTTGAAAAGGCATAAATCAATCTTTTTTCTGGCAACCAATCTAGGAGAAGGTAAGCTACGAATTCAAACCCCAACTGCCTTGCCATTCTAGAAAAAGTGAAAGAGTACAGAAATCCAAATTGGATAGCGCTCACTGCATGACTTTCTGGCAACCCATGCAGTTATCCTGGTACCAGACTATATTGGTTTACCCTTTTCCTTTTGATTCTACCAGCAAAGACAAGAAAGGAATCTTAACCAAAGACATCCCAAGCCCATACTTAGACCTGTACCTATTTGCACAACACCATCATCTGCTGACATGGGCCGATGCCAATACATATACAATCATGTATCAGATTGTCATGAAGAGACTTACTTAACAGATGATCTAAAACTTTGTTTTATTCAAAATTTTTTTTAAAGTTTTACAAAAATTAATGTAAAACTAATATTTTTATTTTGAGCTTAAAATATTCCTTGAAATCTTTGAGAATAAAAACAGACCAATTTTATACATGCCACTATTTTTTTTATTGTTAAGTCATAAATTCTAAAAATACAAACATGGCAATGAATTTAATGAGTTTTGATGGTTGTTAATAAAAAAAATCCCCTAAAAGTTTTGAAATAAATTAAGGAAGCATTTACCTTTTTTCCAGTTGACAACTTTGATATTGATTCCGCCATCACCATAATAAATAGTCTGGTTGGAAACTCCAAGACAGCGAATATTCCGCTGGCTAATCAGACGCATGTCAGCCATTCTTAAATTTTCAGATTTATACAAGCAAAACAATTTTTTATTTCTCCACTGATGCAACTTCAAAACTCCATCAGATGAACTAGTATATATATAATCATCTTCAACCTAGAAATATTAAAAAGTAAAGACACTGGTATGAATATCTTATTACGCATTGAAAGAAACATGTTAATATATTAGTAACATTGATATGCGAATATATTAGTAACATTTATATGCAAATATATTAGTAAAATTTATATACGAATACATTGGTAACATATGTGAATATATTAGTAACATTTATATGTGAATATAGTAGTAACATTTATATGTGAATATATTAGTAACATTTATATGCGAATATATTAGTAACATTTATATGTGAATATATTAGTAACATTTATATGCAAATATATTGGTAACATATGTGAATACATTGGTAATATATGTGAATATATTAGTAACATTTATATGTGAATATATTGGTAACATATGTGAATATATTAGTAACATTTATATGTGAATATATTTGTAACATTTATATGTGAATATATTAGTAAAAAAGAAATTAGTATCAATTCTAAATTCAACAATAATTTAAGTAATGACATTTTATTGGTACATATTTTATAGTCGATATACAAAATGGAGTTTGATTCTGAAAATATTGACAATCTTAAGCAAGTACCAAGACGGTACTCTGTGCAAAATGTTAAACTAGTTCTGTCTATATTGACCAAAACATAGAATTATTAATCAAATGCTGGCCAATAGCAGAAACCAAAGCAGATTGTGTTATACATGTTCAACTACACAAGTCACCCCCACATCTTCTATAGACTATGTTGTTTGATCCACATAACCAGGCACAAACTGGTTCAACCAACATAATCAGCATCAGACCAACATTTAAAATAATACATAACAAAACTATTAAAAAATGAGTGAACCTTTATCTTCCTGAAAAGAAGGAAAAACACTTTTGGTAGAAAAAAAAAGCCTGCCAATAAAGCTAGTGATGTAAGAAATTATTTTTTTCCAATCCAAGGTAATTTCAAGTAAGTAGGACATTCGACAGAACCATGCATAGGAGTAGAATTAAATTTAGGAATTTTACACACAACAGCCCACACAAGGACCTCCTCAGGATTACCATTATCCAGAAAGATATGCTTTATCTTACATAACTCCTCTTCCAATCTTACAGGGAACCACAATCAAAATGCAAATGTCAACTCTTTGCTGTCAAAAGGAGAGCTTTGTTTGTTCCCTTTTCGGAATGCATTAATCTTTTTTTTTCTCTTCATGATCTTTTTCTGGGGCTTTTTCAAATTAATTTATCAGTTTTATCCATTTTTAATTTTACAAATGGAATTGTTTTCTAAATTTGATTAAAACTATTTCATATTTTAATCATGTGCCAGTTTTGTTCTCCTATTTAGTCCCTTAAAGTGTATTTCGTTGTTCCTGTTAAAAAAAATAAATATTAGCTTGGTGCAAAAATAATGACGTAATAATGTCGTTTTTGACGTATTTTTTAACGTCAAAAAACGACATTATGTCATTATTTTTGCACCAACCTAATAAATGTTTCACCAATGATTTTTTTTTCTCTGATGAAGGGTTGGTTGAAAGGTTCCTTAGATATTTTCCTCGCTTTTTTAATGTTAAGATGTTGACACCAGTTCTATTTAAGGTGATAATTAGATTTTGTTGCATCAAGTCATTATATATATATATATATATATATATATATATATATATAATTTTTTGTGCTCAATACTTTTCACAGAGTGCCCAATGCTTCACTGATCTAAGAAGGCCATATAGAGTAACACCTTGATGTTAGTCATTTTTCATGGGTACTATGCTAATAATGTAATATTATATACTTAATAGGAAAAAAAAGATGACGGAGGCTGATGATGATAATAGGAGAAAAAGAAGGATATAAATTTACAGATTGTGAAAAAACAATCCTATAATTTAAACAGTGGTTTGTCCACAGAATTCCAAAGTGAAATGGGTTGTGATTTCCTTAGTGTACATTCTGATTGCATTTGTGTTCCTCAGAGAGACTTAAGTATATCAAAAACTTCTGGCTTGGGAAATAAAGGCACAAGTCATTAGAAACATATTTATTCTAATACTAGCTTAAAAGCTACACTGTGCGGACTTTTAAGCTAGGTTCTGCAGCAAGCTAATTGGGTCTCTGGCCCCAAACCAAAGGGATCTCTGGTCCAGCTTAGAAAACAGCAATGATAATTTTGAAAAAATAACTTTGAATTCTTCAATTCACTCCATGAAATTCCAATTCAGGTTGAAAATTGAATTCTTCAAATCACAACCTCTGCAGAACTTCAAAATGTCACATCACAAAACCTTTCAGTTTAACTCTGATTCCTTGGCATTTTGAAAAAATAAAATTGATTTCCTCAATTCACAAAGTTTTGGAGATATTTTTAATTCAAAGCTTTTGTGTTACTTTAAATTCAATATAAACTAAAAACTTTTAAAATTACTAATTTTTTTCAGCTATTTCAAAATTTGAATTTTTAACTGTTCCCTCCTCATCCAAACACAAATCACAATGCTGGATGCTCAAGCACCAGATTAGGGACAGATTTTCAATCCAGACGTCATCCTGAATCCAAAAAAGATAATGTCTCTGTAGAGCAGTGTTGCCCAAGTTAGATGGATTTCAGACACATGGATGGACAAACAATATCTGCCCTTTATTTATTTAGAATATGTTCATCTAACAAGGTAACTTATAATGAATGGATCAATTTAAACATCTAAATCAATCTAGGGAGAAAGGTATCAGCTTGAATAAAATCTTGAATTTTGTCTTGTTTTAAAAATAATAATAGTTTAATGTTTGTCAAACATTATCATGCATTTTATAATTGTAAAGTTATCATCCACAGACTTACTTGTAGGCCAGTTATTGATCCATCATAGATTCGATCAGAGTAAATATTTTCAAGTGATTTGCCATTCCACAATTCTAGTTTGCCTCCATCTGTTAGAAAAGAGTTTCAATTAAGGAAAACTAAATTTTCTTTTAGACAATCAAAACTATTAAAATATATGAGAAACAGATTAAATTTTATAAAAAATTACAGGTAAAATAATAAAACTCTTGAAATTAATTAAAATCTGCCAAACTTAGGTATGACTTGTCTTTACTTGCAATTAATAGGTACTCATTATTCAATTTTTTTATCCAGACTAATATTCAAATTATTCCTTCACTTTTTAGTAAATGCAATACAATTAGTACACTTTCTTGTTATGAATCGTGGTTATTCAGCAATCAATAAAATTTCCAGAATTTGAAAGATGATGCCAATATTTTGGGATTTGATAAAAATAAGTTCTTTGAATTTTTCAGTTTTCTTTTAAAAACCAGTTTAAAACAAAAACTTAAAAATCTGAAAGGAAAGTTGGACCATCAGGTCAATGACAGAGGCAAAGATTTCGTTTAATTGAAGTTGAAACTTAAGGAAAAACTTAGTGGAACAGTTATCGCAAAAATTAGATTAATTTTAAAATAAAAAATACAAATAATATTAAATCACTGGCATTTTAAAGAAAGATGAAAAGAAAGGAAAAGGAAAGAAAGACAGAATGAAAGGAGATGGAAAGAAAGGAAAAGGAAAGAAAGACGGAAGGAAAGGAGGGGGAAAGAAAGGAAAGGGAAAGGAAGACGGAAGGAAAGGAGAAGGAAAGAAAGACTGAAGGAAAGGAGAAGTAAAGAAAGATGGAAGGAAAGGAGAGGGAAAGAAAGACGGAAGGAAATGAAAGGGAAAGAAAGACGTAAGGAATGGAGAGGGAAAGAAAGACAGAAGGAAAGGAGAGGGAAAGAAAGACGGAAGGAAAGGAAAAGGAAAGAAAGACAGAAGGAAAGGAGATGGAAAGAAAGGAAAAAGAAAGAACGACAGAAAGAAAGTAGAGGGAAAGAAAGACTGAAGGAAAGGAGAAGTAAAGAAAGATGTAAGGAAAGGAGAGGGAAAGAAAGACGGAAGGAAAGGAGAGGGAAAGAAAGACGGAAGGAAAGGAGAGGGAAAGAAAGACGGAAGGAAAGGAAAAGAAAAGAAAGATAGAAGGAAAGGAGATGGAAAGAAAGGAAAAAGAAAGAACGACAGAAAGAAAGTAGAGGGAAAGAAAGACTGAAGGAAAGGAGAAGTAAAGAAAGATGTAAGGAAAGGAGAGGGAAAGAAAGACGGAAGGAAAGGAAAGGGAAAGAAAGACGGAAGGAAAGGAGAGGGAAAGAAAGACGGAAGGAAAGGAAAAGAAAAGATAGAAAGAAAGGAGATGGAAAGAAAGGAAAGCGAAAGAAAGACGAAAGGAAAGGAGATGGAAAGAAAGACTGAAGGAAAGGAGAAGTAAAGAAAGATGGAAGGAAAGGAAAGGGAAAGAAAGACGGAAGGAAAGGAGAGGGAAAGAAAGACAGTGGGAAAAGAAGATGGAAAGAAAGGAAAGAGAAAGAAAGACGGAAGGAAAGGAGAGGAAAAGAAAGACTGAAGGAAAGGAAAAGTAAAGAAAGATGGATGGAAAGGAGGGGGAAAGAAGGACGGAAGGAAAGGAGAAGGGAAGAAAGACGGAAGGAAAGGAAAGGGAAAGAAAGACGGAAGGAAAGGAGAGGGAAAGAAAGACAGTGGGAAAAGAAGATGGAAAGAAAGGAAAGAGAAAGAAAGACGGAAGGAAAGGAGAGGAAAAGAAAGACTGAAGGAAAGGAAAAGTAAAGAAAGATGGAAGGAAAGGAGGGGGAAAGAAGGACGGAAGGAAAGGAGAAGGGAAGAAAGACGGAAGGAAAGGAAAGGGAAAGAAAGACGGAAGGAAAGGAGAGGGAAAGAAAGTGGGAAGAGAAGATGGAAAGAAAGGAAAGAGAAAGAAACACGGAAGGAAAGGAGAGGAAAAGAAAGACTGAAGGAAAGGAGAAGTAAAGAAAGATGAAAGGAAAGGAGGGGGAAAGAAAGACGGAAGGAAAGGAAAGGGAAAGAAAGACGTAAGGAATGGAGAGGGAAAGAAAGACAGAATGAAAGGAGAGGGAAAGAAAGACGGAAGGAAAGGAGAGGGAAAGAAAGGAAAGGGAAAGGAAGACGGAAGGAAAGGAGAGGGAAAGAAAGACTGAAGGAAAGGAGAAGTTAAGAAAGATGGAAGGAAAGGAGGGGGAAAGAAAGACGGAACGAAATGAAAGGGAAAGAAAGACGTAAGGAATGGAGAGGGAAAGAAAGACAGAAGGAAAGGAGAGGGAAAGAAAGGAAAAAGAAAGAACGACAGAAGGAAAGTAGAGGGAAAGAAAGACTGAAGGAAAGGAGAAGTAAAGAAAGATGTAAGGAAAGGAGAGGGAAAGAAAGACGGAAGGAAAGGAAAGGGAAAGAAAGACGGAAGGAAAGGAGAGGGAAAGAAAGACGGAAAGAAAGGAGATGGAAAGAAAGGAAAAAGAAAGAACGACAGAAAGAAAGTAGAGGAAAAGAAAGACTGAAGGAAAGGAGAAGTAAAGAAAGATGTAAGGAAAGGAGAGGGAAAGAAAGACGGAAGGAAAGGAAAGGGAAAGAAAGACGGAAGGAAAGGAGAGGGAAAGAAAGACGGAAGGAAAGGAAAAGAAAAGATAGAAAGAAAGGAGATGGAAAGAAAGGAAAGCGAAAGAAAGACGAAAGAAAAGGAGATGGAAAGAAAGACTGAAGGAAAGGAGAAGTAAAGAAAGATGGAAGGAAAGGAAAGGGAAAGAAAGACGGAAGGAAAGGAGAGGGAAAGAAAGACAGTGGGAAAAGAAGATGGAAAGAAAGGAAAGAGAAAGAAAGACGGAAGGAAAGGAGAGGAAAAGAAAGACTGAAGGAAAGGAAAAGTAAAGAAAGATGGATGGAAAGGAGGGGGAAAGAAGGACGGAAGGAAAGGAGAAGGGAAGAAAGACGGAAGGAAAGGAAAGGGAAAGAAAGACGGAAGGAAAGGAGAGGGAAAGAAAGACAGTGGGAAAAGAAGATGGAAAGAAAGGAAAGAGAAAGAAAGACGGAAGGAAAGGAGAGGAAAAGAAAGACTGAAGGAAAGGAAAAGTAAAGAAAGATGGAAGGAAAGGAGGGGGAAAGAAGGACGGAAGGAAAGGAGAAGGGAAGAAAGACGGAAGGAAAGGAAAGGGAAAGAAAGACGGAAGGAAAGGAGAGGGAAAGAAAGTGGGAAGAGAAGATGGAAAGAAAGGAAAGAGAAAGAAACACGGAAGGAAAGGAGAGGAAAAGAAAGACTGAAGGAAAGGAGAAGTAAAGAAAGATGAAAGGAAAGGAGGGGGAAAGAAAGACGGAAGGAAAGGAAAGGGAAAGAAAGACGTAAGGAATGGAGAGGGAAAGAAAGACAGAATGAAAGGAGAGGGAAAGAAAGACGGAAGGAAAGGAGAGGGAAAGAAAGGAAAGGGAAAGGAAGACGGAAGGAAAGGAGAGGGAAAGAAAGACTGTAGGAAAGGAGAAGTAAAGAAAGATGGAAGGAAAGGAGGGGGAAAGAAAGACGGAACGAAATGAAAGGGAAAGAAAGACGTAAGGAATGGAGAGGGAAAGAAAGACAGAAGGAAAGGAGAGGGAAAGAAAGGAAAAAGAAAGAACGACAGAAGGAAAGTAGAGGGAAAGAAAGACTGAAGGAAAGGAGAAGTAAAGAAAGATGTAAGGAAAGGAGAGGGAAAGAAAGACGGAAGGAAAGGAAAGGGAAAGAAAGACAGAAGGAAAGGAGAGGGAAAGAAAGACGGAAAGAAAGGAGAAGTAAAGAAAGATGGAAGGAAAAAAGAAGGGAAGAAAGACGGAAGGACAGGAAAGGGAAAGAAAGACGGAAGAAAAGGAGAGGGAAAGAAAGACAGTGGGAAAAGAAGATGGAAAGAAAGGAAAGAGAAAGAAAGACGGAAGGAAAGGAGAGGAAAAGAAAGACTGAAGGAGAGGAGAAGTAAAAAAAGATGAAAGGAAAGGAGGGGGAAAGAAAGACGGAAGGAAAGGAAAGGGAAAGAAAGACGTAAGGAATGGAGAGGGAAAGAAAGACAGAATGAAAGGAGAGGGAAAGAAAGACAGAAAGAAAGGAGAGGGGAAAGAAAGACGGAAGGAAAGGAAAAGGAAAGAAAGACAGAAGGAAAGTATAGGGAAAGAAAGATTGAAGGAAAAGAGAAGTAAAGAAAGATGGAAGGAAAGGAGAGGGAAAGAAAGACGGAAGGAAAGGAAAGGGAAAGAAAGGCGTAAGGAATGGAGAGGGAAAGAAAGACAGAAGGAAAGGAGAGGGAAAGAAAGACGGAGGGAAAGGAAAAGAAAAGAAAGATAGAAGGAAAGAAGATGGAAAGAAAGGAAAGCGAAAGAAAGACGGAAGGAAAGGAGAGGGAAAGAAAGACGGAAGGAAAGGAAGGGAAAGAAAGACGGAAGGAAAGGAAACGGAAAGAAAGACGGAAGGAAAGGAAACGGAAAGAAAGACAGAGGGAAAAGAAGATGGAAAGAAAGGAAAGGGAATTAAAGACGGAAGGAAAGGAGAGGAAAAGAAAGACTGAAGGAAAGGAGAAGTAACGAAAGATGGAAGGAAAGGAGAGGGAAAGAAAGACGGAAGGAAAGGAAAGGGAAAGAAAGACGGAAGGAATGGAGAGGGAAAGAAAGACAGAAGGAAAGGAGAAGGAAAGAAAGACGTAAGGAAAGGAAACGGAAAGAAAGACAGAGGGAAAGGAGATGGAAAGAAAGACGGAAGGAAAGGAGAGGAAAAGAAAGACTGAAGGAAAGGAAAGGGAAAGAAAGACGGAAGGAATGGAGAGGGAAAGAAAGACAGAAGGAAAGGAGAGGGAAAGAAAGACGGAAAGAAAGGAAAAGGAAAGAATGACAGAAGGAAAGGAGATGGAAAGAAAGGAAAGGAAAAGAAAGACGGAAGGAAAGGAGAGGGAAAGAAAGACTGAAGGAAAGGAGAAGTAAAGAAAGATGGAATGAAAGGAGAGGTAAAGAAAGACGGAAGGAATGGAAAGGGAAAGAAAGACGGAAGGAATGGAGAGGGAAAGAAAGACAGAAGGAAAGGAGAGGGAAAGAAAGACGGAAGGAAAAGAAAAGGAAAGAAAGACAGAAGGAAATGAGATGGAAAGAAAGAAAAAGGGAAAGAAAGACGGAAGGAAAGGATAGGGAAAGAAAGACTGAAGGAAAGGAGAAGTAAAGAAAGACTGAAGTAAAGGAGAAGTAAAGAAAGACGAAAGGAAAGGAAAGGGAAAGAAAGATGGAAGGAATGGAGAGGGAAAGAAAGACGGAAGGAAAGAAAAAGGAAAAAAAGACGGAAGGAAAGGAGAGGGAAAGAAAGACAGAAGGAAAGGAGAGGGAAAGAAAGACGGAAGGGAAAAAAGGGAAAGAACGATGAAAAGAAAGGAAAGGGAAAGAAAGACGGAAGGAAAGGAGAGGGAAAGAAAGACGGCAGGAAAGGAAAGGGAAAGAAAGACGGCAGGGAAAAAAAAGAAAGAACGATGAAAAGAAAGTAACGGGGAAGAAAGACAGAAAGAAAGGAGAGGGGAAAGAAAGACGGAAGGAAAGGAAAAGTAAAGAAAGACAGAAGGAAAGGATAGGGAAAGAAAGACGGAAGGAAAGGAGAGGGAAAGAAAGACGGAAGGAAAGGAAAGGGAAAGAAAGGCGTAAGGAATGGAGAGGGAAAGAAAGACAGAAGGAAAGGAGAGGGAAAGAAAGACGGAGGGAAAAGAAAAGGAAAGAAAGATAGAAGGAAAGAAGATGGAAAGAAAGGAAAGCGAAAGAAAGACGGAAGGAAAGGAGAGGGAAAGAAAGACGGAAGGAAAGGAGAAGGGAAGAAAGATGGAAGGAAAGGAGAGGGAAAGAAAGACGGAAGGAAAGGAAGGGAAAGAAAGACGGAAGGAAAGGAAACGGAAAGAAAGACGGAAGGAAAGGAAACGGAAAGAAAGAAGAAGGGAAAAGAAGATGGAAAGAAAGGAAAGCGAATTAAAGACGGAAGGAAAGGAGAGGAAAAGAAAGACTGAAGGAAAGGGGAAGTAAAGAAAGATGGAAGGAAAGGAGAGGGAAAGAAAGACGGAAGGAAAGGAAAGGGAAAGAAAGACGGAAGGAATGGAGAGGGAAAGAAAGACAGAAGGAAAGGAGAGGGAAAGAAATACGTAAGGAAAGGAAACGGAAAGAAAGACAGAGGGAAAGGAGATGGAAAGAAAGACGGAAGGAAAGGAGAGGAAAAGAAAGACTGAAAGAAAGGAAAGGGAAAGAAAGACGGAAGGAATGGAGAGGGAAAGAAAGACAGAAGGAAAGTAGAGTTAAAGAAAGACGGAAAGAAAGGAAAAGGAAAGAATGACAGAAGGAAAGGAGATGGAAAGAAAGAAAAAGGGAAAGAAAGACGGAAGGAAAGGAGAAGTAAAGAAAGACTGAAGTAAAGGAGAAGTAAAGAAAGACGAAAGGAAAGGAAAGGGAAAGAAAGATGGAAGGAATGGAGAGGGAAAGAAAGACGGAAGGAAAGGAGAAGTAAAGAAAGATGGAATGAAAGGAGAGGTAAAGAAAGACGGAAGGAAAAGAAAGGGAAAGAAAGACGGAAGGAATGGAAAGGGAAAGAAAGACGGAAGGAATGGAGAGGGAAAGAAAGACAGAAGGAAAGGAGAGGGAAAGAAAGACGTAAGGAAAGGAAACGGAAAGAAAGACAGAGGGAAAGGAGAAGGAAAGAAAGGAAAAGGAAAGAAAGACGGAAGGAAAGGAGAGGAAAAGAAAGACTGAAGGAAAGGAAAGGGAAAGAAAGACGGAAGGAATGGAGAGGGAAAGAAAGAAGGAAAGGAGAGGGAAAGAAAGACGGAAGGAAAAGAAAAGGAAAGAAAGACAGAAGGAAATGAGATGGAAAGAAAGAAAAAGGGAAAGAAAGACGGAAGGAAAGGAGAGGTAAAGAAAGACTGAAGAAAGGAGAAGTAAAGAAAGACTGAAGTAAAGGAGAAGTAAAGAAAGACGAAAGGAAAGGAAAGGAAAGGAAAGGGAAAGAGAGACGGAAGGAAAGGAGAGGGAAAGAAAGACAGAAGGAAAGGAGAAGTAAAGAAAGATGGAAGGAAAGGAGAAGGAAAAAAAGACGGAAGGAAAGGAGAGGGAAAAAAAGATGGAAAGAAAGGAGAGGGAAAGAAAGACGGAAGGGAAAAAAGGGAAAGAACGATGAAAAGAAAGGAATGGGAAAGAAAGACGGAAGGAAAGGAGAGGGAAAGAAAGACGGCAGGAAAGGAAAGGGAAAGAAAGACGGCAGGGAAAAAAAAGAAAGAACGATGAAAAGAAAGTAAAGTGGAAGAAAGACGGAAGGAAAGGAGAGGTAAAGAAAGACGGAAAGAAAGGAGAGGGAAAGAAAGACGGAAGGAAAGAGACGGAAAGAAAGACGGAAAGGGAAAGAAAGTCGGAAGGAAAGGAGAGGGAAAGAAAATGGAAAGAAGGGAAAGGGAGAGAAAGACGGAAGGAAAAGTGAGGGAAAGAAAGATGGAAAGAAAGGAAAGGGAAAGAAAGACGGAAGGAAAGGAAAGGGAAAGAAAGACGGAAGGAAAGGAGAAGGAAAGAAAGACGGAAGGAAAGGAGAAGGAAAGAAAGACGGAAGGAAAGGAGAGGGAAAGAAAGACGGAAGGAAAGGAGAAGGAAAGAAAGACGGAAGGAAAGGAGAGGGAAAGAAAGACGGAAAGAAAGGAAAGGAAAGGGAAAGAGAGACGGAAGGAAAGGAGAGGGAAAGAAAGACTGAAGGAAAGGAGAAGTAAAGAAAGACTGAAGTAAAGGAGAAGTAAAGAAAGACGAAAGGAAAGGAAAGGAAAGGGAAAGAGAGACGGAAGGAAAGGAGAGGGAAAGAAAGACTGAAGGAAAGGAGAAGTAAAGAAAGACTGAAGTAAAGGAGAAGTAAAGAAAGACGAAAGGAAAGGAAAGGAAAGGGAAAGAGAGACGGAAGGAAAGGAGAGGGAAAGAAAGACTGAAGGAAAGGAGAAGTAAAGAAAGACGGAAGTAAAGGAGAAGTAAAGAAAGACGGAAGGAAAGGAAAGGAAAGGGAAAGAGAGACGGAAGGAAAGGAGAGGGAAAGAAAGACTGAAGGAAAGGAGAAGTAAAGAAAGACTGAAGTAAAGGAGAAGTAAAGAAAGACGAAAGGAAAGGAAAGGAAAGGAAAGGGAAAGAGAGACGAAAGGAAAGGAGAGGGAAAGAAAGACTGAAGGAAAGGAGAAGTAAAGAAAGATGGAAGGAAAGGAGAAGGAAAGAAAGACGGAAGGAAAGGAGAGGGAAAAAAAGATGGAAAGAAAGGAGAGGGAAAGAAAGACGGAAGGGAAAAAAGGGAAAGAACGATGAAAAGAAAGGAATGGGAAAGAAAGACGGAAAGAAAGGAGAGGGAAAGAAAGACGGCAGGAAAGGAAAGGGAAAGAAAGACGGCAGGGAAAAAAAAGAAAGAACGATGAAAAGAAAGTAAAGTGGAAGAAAGACGGAAGGAAAGGAGAGGTAAAGAAAGACGGAAAGAAAGGAGAGGGAAAGAAAGACGGAAGGAAAGAGACGGAAAGAAAGACGGAAAGGGAAAGAAAGTCGGAAGGAAAGGAGAGGGAAAGAAAATGGAAGGAAGGGAAAGGGAGAGAAAGACGGAAGGAAAAGTGAGGGAAAGAAAGATGGAAAGAAAGGAAAGGGAAAGAAAGACGGAAGGAAAGGAAAGGGAAAGAAAGACGGAAGGAAAGGAGAAGGAAAGAAAGACGGAAGGAAAGGAGAGGGAAAGAAAGACGGAAGGAAAGGAGAAGGAAAGAAAGACGGAAGGAAAGGAGAGGGAAAGAAAGACGGAAGGAAAGGAGAAGGAAAGAAAGACGGAAGGAAAGGAGAGGGAAAGAAAGACGGAAGGAAAGGAGAAGGAAAGAAAGACGGAAGGAAAGGAGAGGGAAAGAAAGACGGAAGGGAAAAAAGGCAAAGAAAGATGAAAATAAAGGAAAGGTAAAGAAAGACGGAAGGAAAGGAGAGGGAAAGAAAATGGAAGGAAAGGAAATTGAAAGAAGGAGGGAAAGAAAGACAGAAGGAAAGAAGAGGGAAAGAAAGATGGAAAGAAAGGTGAGGGAAAGAAAGATGGAAGGAAAGGAGAGGGAAAGAAAGACGGAAGGAAAGGAGAGGGAAAGAAAGACGGAAGGAAAGGAGAGGGAAAGAAAGACGGAAGGAAAGGAGAGAGAAAGAAAGACGGAAGA
The DNA here is from genome assembly GCA_963932145.1 of Acanthosepion lycidas. Lineage (NCBI taxonomy): Eukaryota > Metazoa > Mollusca > Cephalopoda > Sepiida > Sepiidae > Acanthosepion > Acanthosepion lycidas. The sequence goes on from OZ010571.1 coordinate 6,117,041, forward strand.
AAAGGAGAGGGAAAGAAAGACGGAAGGAAAGGAGAGGGAAAAAAAGATGGAAAGAAAGGAGAGGGAAAGAATGCGGGAAAGGAGAGGCAAAGAAAGACGGAAGGAAAGTAGAGGGAAAGAAAGATAGACGGAAAGGAGAGGGAAAGAAAGATAGAAGGAAAGGAAAGGGAAAGAAAGGCGTAAGGAATGCAGAGGTAAAGAAAGACGGAAGGAAAGCAAAGGCAAAGAAAGATGGAAAGAAAGATGAGGGAAAGAAAGATGGAAAGAAAGAAAAGGGAAAGAAAGACGGAAGGAAAGGAGAGGGAAAGAAAGGAAAGGGAAAGAAAGGCGATGGAAAGAAAGATGGAAAGAAAGGAAAGGGAAAGAAAGACGGAAGGAAAGGAGAGGGAAAGAAAGGAAAGGGAAAGAAAGGCGATGGAAAGAAATACGTAAGGAAAGGAGAGGGAAAGAAAGACGGAAGGAAAGGAGAGGGAAAGAAAGACGGAAGGAAAGGAGAGGGAAACAAAGATGGAAACAAAGGAGAGGGAAAGAAAGACGGAAGGAAAGGAGAGGGAAAGAAAGTCGGAAGGAAAAGAGAGGCAAAGAAAGATGGAAAGAAAGGTGAGGGAAAGAAAGATGGAAAGAAAGGAAAGGGAAAGAAAGACGCAAGGAAAGGAGAGGGAAAGAAAGATGGAAAGAAAGGTGAGGGAAAGAAAAATGGAAAGAAAGGAAAGGGAAAGAAAGACGGAAGGAAAGGAGAGGGAAAGAAAGATGGAAAGAAAGGAAAGAAAAAGAAAGGCGGAAGGAAAGGAGAGGGAAAGAAAGACGGAAAGAAAGGAGAGGGAAAGAAAGACGGAAGGAAAGGACAGGGAAAGAAAGACGGAAGGAAAGGACAGGGAAAGAAACATGGAAAGAAAAGAGGAGGGAAAGAAAGACGGAGGGAAATGAGAGGGAAAGAAAGGAGAGGGAAAGAAAGAAGGAAAGAAGATGGAAGTAAAGGAAAGGAAAGGAAAGGAAAGGGAAAGAAAGACGGAAGGAAGGCGTGGTAAAGAAAGACAGAAGGAAAGGAAAGGGAAAGAAAGGAGAGGGAAAGAAAGATGGAAAGAAGGGAAAGAGAAAGAAAGACGGAAGGAAAGGAGAGGGAAAGAAAGACGGAAGGAAACGAGAGGGAAAGAAAGATGGAAAGAAAGGAAAGGGAAAGAAAGACGGAAGGAAAGGAAAAAGAAAGTTGGAATAAAAAAGGAGAGGGAAAGAAATACGGAAGGAAAGGAGAGGGAAAGAAAGATGAAAAGAAAGGAGAGGGAAAGAAAGAAGGAAAGGAGACGGAAAGAAACATGGAAAGAAAGGAGAGGGAAAGAATGACGGAAAGAAAGGAGAAGGAAAGAAAGACGGAAGGAAAGGAGAGGGAAAAAAAGACAGAAGGAAACTTGAGGGAAAGAAAGATGGAAGGAAAGGAGAGGGAAAGAAAGATGGAAATAAAGCCGGAAGGAAAGGAGAGGGAAAGAAAGATGGAAGGAAAGGAAAGGGAAAGAAAGACGGAAGGAAAGGAGAGGGAAAGAAAGATGGAAAGAAAAGAGAGGGAAAGAAAAACGGAAGGAAAGGAAAAAGAAAGATGGAAGGAACGGAGAAGGAAAGAAAGACGGAAAGAAAGTAGAGGGAAAGTAAGGAGAGGGAAAGAAAGAAGGAAAGGAGAGGAAAGGAAAGGAAAGGAAAGGGAAAGAAAGGAGAGGGAAAGAAAGATGGAAAGAAGGGAAAGGGGAAAAAAAGACAGAAGGAAAGGAGAGGGAAAGAAATATGGAAAGAAAAGAGGAGGGAAAGAAAGACGGAAGGAAATGAGAGGGAAAGAAATATGGAATGAAAAGAGAGGGAAAGAAAGACGGAAGGAAACAAGATGGAAAGAAAGAAAAGGGAAAGAAAGGAAGGAGAGGGAAAATAAGACAGAAGGAAAGGAGAGGGACAGAAAGACGGAAGGAAAGGAGAGGGAAAGAAAGATGGAAAGAAAGGAAAGGGAAAGAAAGACGGAAGGAAAGAAAAAGAAAGATGGAAAGAAAGGAGCGGGAAAGAAATATGGAAGGAAAGGAGAGGGAAAGAAAGATGGAAAGAAAGGAGAGGGAAAGAAAGAAGGAAAGGAGACGGAAAGAATGACGAAAATAAAGGAGAGGGAAAGAATGACGGAAAGAAAGGAGAGGGAAAGAAAGACGGAAGGAAAGGAGAGGGAAAGAAAGATGGAAGGAAAGGAGAGGGAAAGAAAGATAGAAGGAAAGGAGAAGGAAAGAAAGACGGAAGGAAAGGAGAGGGAAAAAAAGATGGAAAGAAAGGAGAAGTAAAGAAAGGGCGAAAAAAGAGGCAAAGAAAGACGGAAGGAAAGGAGAGGGAAATAAAAATGGAAAGAAATGAGAGGGAAAGAAAGCTGGAAAGGAGAGGGAAAGAAAGATGGAATGAAAGGAGAGGGAAAGAAAGACGGAAGGAAAGAGACGGAAAGAAAGACGGAAAGAAAGGAAAGGGAAAGAAAGACGGAAGGAAAGGAGAGGGAAAGAAAATGGAAAGAAGGGAAAGGGAGAGAAAGACGGAAGGAAAAGAGAGGGAAAGAAAGATGGAAAGAAAGGAAAGGGAAAGAAAGACGGAAGGAAAGGAAAGGGAAAGAAAGACTGAAGGAAAGGAGAAGGAAAGAAAGACGGAAGGAAAGGAGAGGGAAAGAAAGACGGAAGGGAAAAAAGGCAAAGAAAGATGAAAATAAAGGAAAGGTAAAGAAAGACGGAAGGAAAGGAGAGGGAAAGAAATATGGAAGGAAAGGAGAGGGAAAGAAAGATGGAAAGAAAGGAGAGGGAAAGAAAGAAGGAAAGGAGACGGAAAGAATGACGAAAATAAAGGAGAGGGAAAGAATGACGGAAAGAAAGGAGAGGGAAAGAAAGACGGAAGGAAAGGAGAGGGAAATAAAGATGGAAAGAAAGGAGAAGTAAAGAAAGGGGGAAAAAAGAGGCAAAGAAAGACAGAAGGAAAGGAGAGGGAAATAAAAATGGAAAGAAATGAGAGGGAAAGAAAGCTGGAAAGGAGAGGGAAAGAAAGATGGAATGAAAGGAGAGGGAAAGAAAGACGGAAGGAAAGAGACGGAAAGAAAGACGGAAAGAAAGGAAAGGGAAAGAAAGACGGAAGGAAAGGAGAGGGAAAGAAAATGGAAAGAAGGGAAAGGGAGAGAAAGACGGAAGGAAAAGAGAGGGAAAGAAAGATGGAAAGAAAGGAAAGGGAAAGAAAGACGGAAGGAAAGGAAAGGGAAAGAAAGACTGAAGGAAAGGAGAAGGAAAGAAAGACGGAAGGAAAGGAGAGGGAAAGAAAGACGGAAGGGAAAAAAGGCAAAGAAAGATGAAAATAAAGGAAAGGTAAAGAAAGACGGAAGGAAAGGAGAGGGAAAGAAAATGGAAGGAAAGGAAATTGAAAGAAGGAGGGAAAGAAAGACAGAAGGAAAGAAGAGGGAAAGAAAGATGGAAAGAAAGGTGAGGGAAAGAAAGATGGAAGGAAAGGAGACGGAAAGAAAGACGGAAGGAAAGGAGAGGGAAAGAAAGACGGAAGGAAAGGAGAGGGAAAGAAAGACGGAAGGAAAGGAGAGAGAAAGAAAGACGGAAGAAAAGGAGAGGGAAAGAAAGACGGAAGGAAAGGAGAGGGAAAAAAAGATGGAAAGAAAGGAGAGGGAAAGAAAGCGGGAAAGGAGAGGCAAAGAAAGACGGAAGGAAAGCAGAGGGAAATAAAAATGGAAAGAAATGAGAGGGAAAGAAAGATGAAAAGGAGAGGGAAAGAAAGATGGAAGGAAAGGAGAGGGAAAGAAAGACGGAAGGAAAGGAGAGGGAAAGAAAGACGGAAGGAAAGGAGAGGTAAAGAAAGACGGCAGGAAATGAGAGGGAAAGAAAGACGGAAGGGAAAAAAGGGAAAGAACGATGAAAAGAAAGGAAAGGGAAAGAAAGACGGCAGGAAAGGAAAGGGAAAGAAAGACGGCAGGGAAAAAAGGGAAAGAAAGACGGAAGGAAAGGAGAGGGGAAAGAAAGATGGAAGGAAAAGAAAGGGAAAGAATGACGGAAGGAAAGGAGAGGGAAAGAAAGACAGAAGGAAAGGAGAGTTAAAGAAAGATGCAAAGAAAGGAAAGGGAAAGAAAGACGGAAGCAAAGGAGAGGGAAAGAAAGACGCAAGGAAATGAAATGCAAAGAAAGATGGAAAGTAAATAGAAAAAGAAAAGAGAAAAAATAAAGAAAAAGAATAAAAATCAAATGAAAAAATGAACAAAAAAGAAATAGAAAAGAAAAAGAAAATAGAAAAGAAAAAGAAAAAAGAAAAATTAAAAATGACTTACCCGAGGCTGTGAGGAACATTTCTGCTTTATTAAAATAATTGATTTGTGTAACTGGATTGTACGTGTAAACAGATTTCATCATTTTTCCTGAATTGATGAAAATAAAACTATTTAGAATGTTCAAAATTATGATTTTAAATATTTGTATTTGTTGATATCATTTTTTCTTTAGTAAATCCACTCTCATAAAAGAAAAAACAATGATGTAAAGAATTTAAAAGCATAGAAAGTCTCGACTCTCAAGCCACTTTTTTGTATAACTATTGTTGTTTCAGCTAATCTATTACCACTATGATGCAGGCTAATCTATTACACCTGTGATGATGCAGGTTAAAGAATTGATTGGTTGTAGAAAGGAACGATTTAAACATTCAAAACACCTTGGTTATGTTTAACGAGCTTTCTAAATGTTATAGATAATACAATAGAATGAACATTTTAAAATTGTTCAAACAAACTTATTACATAAAAGAAGTAAGATAATAATCGACATCACCAACCACTCCCCTGATCAACTATAGGTGGATAGCAAAGCAGATGGAAGTAGCCTTATAAAGTCACTCCATATTGAGTGTTCAATAACATATTTCTGGTCCTTCCTTGCAGCTGGTAACATAAAACCGAATACAACCTGTCATACATTACATAAGGGGGGGCGGGAATATAATCTCCGAAGAGATAGCATAAAGGAAGAGCAACATGACGAGTTAATAAATACCGACCAAGTTAATGTATGAAAAATAATTTAATGAAAAACTTGACAAGGGAGAAAAAAAAAAAAAACTTCAAGGGACGTAATTAATGAAATATTTTGTAAGAGTTATTTCCCTTGTAATATTAATAGGGTTTGTCATTTTTAAATTTTTTGCAAGTTATACTTAAAAATGAAAGGTATTATTTTTTAAATGATATACTATTCTAAAAAGTTTAAATGTTGAGCAGCAGTTTCCCTTCTTAGTATCTGCTTACTAAAGATTAAAAAATGATAAGCAACAGATATTAACAAATAGAAAGGAACAGGTTGGTTGACACAAAACTAAATATTATATGAAGAAAACAAAGCAGAAGGCAGCCTATTTTTATTTTTTTTTGAGTAGTCTGGCACAAGGCCACAACACTCAAATATCAAATATTTTAACTTTTTTTTAAATAGAGTGTGGTACAAGGCCACTACACTCAAATATCAAATAGGATTAAATTCACTACGCTAGTAAATTAGTGTATAATTTAGTCTTGGTGAACATCACGCTACAAGTGAAAATAAAAAGAAATTAAAAAATATGCCACTATATTGATGAATGAAATACATTCAAAACAGATTCTGTCGACTGCAATGTCGGCATCATTTGGTGTGTGCAAAAATTCCCAGCACGCTTTTTTAAAAAACTAGAAATTGAATAAAACAGGACATATGGCAGAATTACTTGTCTACAACAGATTTTGAAAATCACAGATAATAAACCCAATAAATCTAGAGACTATTACTCTAGATCAGTGATTCCCGAAGTGGGCAGTACTACCTCCTGGGGTAGGGGTAGATGGGAATGGTGGAGACCTTGAGAAAAAAAGTGGGCAGTTAGAGATTGGCAGTGGCACATCTGAAGCATTATACATCACAAACATGCACACACACACACAATGTACCTGACGTGTATTTCACCTTCACTTCACTGTGTATTTCATTTGTATCACAAATATTATGTGAAATACTAAGATACTCATTTGACATGCAATACAAGCACCCAGAAAGTCTAGTTAAAGGTTGACTATATATTTGAGGTGGGGGATGTTAGGGTTGTGTTAGGGTATGCAAGCAGGTGGCAACCCCAAAAGGTTTGAGAACCACTGCTCTACACCATCCGATGGTAGGGAAGAATGCAATTATTAACCCCACCCACTTCACTCACCAACTTTGATGAAAGCAAACCAACAATAACAATGAAAAAAACAAAAAAAAATATTTCATTAGTGAATGAAGTAAGCATTTTTAGATTAATTTGAGTTTTTCTCCTATCGATCAGTTGCATTTTGAAAAGCAGTTTTGACTTTGCAAAATGCATTTCAATGGAGTAAAATGAATTTTAGTTTTAGTTTAAGAAGAGATTTTTTTATGTCAATGAACACTCAATGCCACTTTTGTGATGTCAACGAATACTCGTCACTTTCATAATGCTTGCTGTAGTAAAGATTTTGTAATCCCAGATACAATTATAGTACAGCGTTGAACAATACTGGTGTCAGACACGTTTGAATAACACTCGCACTAATAGTACTTGCTCAATAATACTCGCTTGAACAGTAATCTGTATAGTGATCCAAATAGAGAAATTGTATAGTGAATAGAGTAGAGAATAGCGGTCCATATAGTAATAGAGTAGAAATGGTGATCCATATAGTAATAGAGGATAGACTAGAAATAGCGATCGTTTAGATGTTAGGTACTTCCTACATATATGCTTTTCCTCTATGGCCACGTGGTCTACTTAATTAAATAATTGGATCACCTGTGTTTACTCATTGGTGATCTATGTTCAAACTCAAATCTCGGCAACAACACTTTATTCCTATATAACAAGTTTGGAACCTGAAAGTTTTGCTGATTCTTCAGATAGTGACATTCTACAATTGAAAACCAGCTTTTAATGGAAACTTTTGCACACACCTAATATACAGCAATAGATCATTCATGATAAAATAATTAAATCTTCATTAGAAACTACCTAAAATTTAACACTGTTTAAATTAATTCTATTCAACAAGTCATTATCCTCTTTTTGATTCAGTTTGTCTTTTCATGAATATTCCTGTAAGTAGACAATGAAAATCAATTCCATTTATAATGTTTTCTGGTTGATGTAAATAAACTTTGAAATATTAAAAGAAATGTGTGGTAGGGGGTTAACTGAAAACTGATTACTTACAAATATTTTGGGGAAATGCCATTCTGAATTTGATCCTTAATATGTTCTCAGTTTATACACATGAAAGATTTATGAAGAAAAACATTTTTTACTAATTTTTGTTAACCACTCGTAACTTGGATATTATTTTTAGGGTGATAGTGCTAAAAGAGACAAGGAATTTTAGTAGAAAATGTCACTTTAATTCCTTGGAAGTTCTTCTACCTTACCAATTTCAAAAGGCATGACATCAGCAAAATATTCAATCTGCCAATCAAAAGCAATCATTCTTTTTGATGCATCCATCATCATCTTCAAATTGCCTTGAATCGATATCAGATTCATTGCCAAAATTAAGACTACAGATATGTTTCTTGTGAAACCTTCATTTGTGTATATTTCTGAGATGAGACATTGTAACTATTTACATTGTTAGACTGTTATCCTCTTTATTGCCATATTCACAATGTTTTGGCTAATGTACACTCCAGCCTTCTTCAGGTGATATCTGTTAGAATTTCAAAAATGAACCGTTTGTTTAGTCCACAAGGGTAGATTGTTCTAATTCCACATGCCATGCCTTTGGATAACTCGGTTTTAGTTTGTGAGATTTTCTTAATCAAAAAATTACAGTTGTTTTCATTGCTTTCATCAATCTTGAATAAGTGGCCATTTTTAAGTGGAATTGATAAAATTCTCAATAATAAAATAAAAAGAAGAACAGAACAAAATAATACAAGAAATGAACAATGTAATACAAGGCATGGCAAAGTAAATCAATTATAAAACAGTAAAAAAGAAACAGTGTTCATACGTAAAAAGGATACAGTCAAGTGGTTATAGCTTTCTAATTTCAAGGCAAGAAAGAATAAAAATAAAGGATAAGACCTAAGAATTGTCCATTTTTTTATTGGTTAGCAAGAAATTCAAGCATGTATCTGTAGGATTTGTCTATAAATTCCAGATGGGGAGGTCAGTTGTAACTAACAATGACTACCTCTAAATTATCTTGTAGAATTTTTCACCACCATAATTTTGTTATGGATAAGGACAGATTTTCTAGAGTTCTAGGAAATCTGTCTTTATCCATAACAAAGAACAATGGATAAAAAATAATTCAGCTGACCAATTTGATATTGCAATGGGATCGTTAGACTTGGCTGAGTCTTCTGACATTGTTGGTTTGTTCATTTTATATAACCTTAGTGCATACCATGATATCAACATAGAAGGCATAGGCTTATATAGAGATGACGGCCTTATGGTGGTGAAAAATTCTACAAAAATTAAAGTTGACAAAATCAGAAAATTAATACATAAGGAATTTAAAAGTCTAAACCTGAAACTTAAAATCAACACAAATTTTAAAAAAGTAGATTTCCCCGATATAACATTAGACTTAATCAATAATACCCTACATGAAAACTAATGCAAATCCATTATATATCTAACCAAATTCAAATCACCTTCCATCCATAATCAAACACATACCCTCATCCATAGAATATAGAATTAGTAATAACTCTTCCAGTGAAGATGTATTTTATAAACAGAGCAAAGTTTACAAAAATGCCTTAAAAAATAGTGGCTATAAATGTACGGACATTAAATATAGTAAAGATAACAGTGTTAGTGAGGGAAAAAAAATAGAAAGAGGAAAATTATTTGATACACACCCTCATTTAACCAAATGGTTTTTACTAAGTTAGGACAGAAGTTTCACAATTTAAAAAAAGTTAACAAAACACCCACGGTAAAATGGAAAATATTAAAAATATCTAAAACTTGTAAATCCTTACAGATCCATGTTTCCTATGTTTACAAGAAAAATTACACAAGTTATTTATTATTTTAACATCATATATGGAAGGATATTCATGAGTATGAACAGATTTTGTTAAAAATTAGCAGACATAATGTCTGTAATTTATTTAATCAGACGTGCTTAAAAGAGAATTTTCTGCCTAAATACACAAATTTTAATATATATATATATATATATATATATATATATATATATATATATGTATATATATAATAAAAAGGCTTAAACACTAATATTCCATGGTCATAATTTATTCCATTGGAATCGTAAATATGATCCAATTCATCAGACCTACAAATTCAAAAAGAAAACGGAAAAGAACAACTCCGGAAATAAAAATAGAATTTAGAGAGAGTGTAAGTATGAGAGTGTGGGACGAATGTTAGTGCTAAAGAGAGGGGTAACATATGAGAAAATTTGGGAGATTAAAACTTAACAGAGAGGGTTTTTTTAAAAACTAGAGGTGAGTGGAAGGGGGAAATATGAATGTTGTTGGATACATTTCGTGGTGACATACACACACCGTAGACGATCTAATGTTAAAGATCAGAATAAGAAGGAGGGAGAGAAAGGGAAAGAAGTGGTGGGGGAGAAAGACGAGGCGATGAAATTAAAATTGGAGGACATATACTGAAAGGGACGCTGTGTAATTGAGAAAATTTTACAAAAATAATATCGACTGCAGGTTACAAATCAAATATAAACATATAAAGAATAAATATGATGATTATCTAATCAAGCAAGGAATTATATTTTTATGTTCAAAACACATGCAAATACACACATACACAATAACATATACACATATATACATACACACATTTTAATTCAATTTTAATTTTAATCCAATAAAATGTTAGGGAAACAAAAACACTAGAAAGCAATACAAATTATGAAATAATCATATTTAAATAAACAAATACAAAAATTGAAAAGTTTGTAAATTTTGGAAAAAGATAGCAGAAAATAAATTGAAAATATAAATCTGGAAATTCTCAGAGATTATGAAGTTATTATACATTGCATTTATACTGCCTTTTTGACATTATTAACACCTAAACTAAACTATAAACTGATAAAGAACAAATGAGAGTAGAAATTAAGAATTTGATAAAAATAACTTTAGGCAAGCAAAAACAGAAAGTAAGAATAAGACAAATGATCTTCAGGTTATAGTTGTACAACAACAAATAAATACTAAGACAGTAAAACTTGGTAAATGTGGAAAAAGTTGAAAAAAATAACAATAAACAATACATATATAACTTCAAATAAATATAATAAAAATTATATATATATATATATATATATATATATATATATATATATATATAATAAATGAAATCAAAGAAATAATAATCACAAATTATATTAAATTATGTTACTTCACTCTTAAACTTAAAATCCATTAATTTTTTGGAGCTTCAAAAAATGTGCCATTTTTCCTTGAGTTTAGAACATCGTGTGCAGGTGTGCATGTGTGAAACTTTTCACAAAATGCACAGATACTACATTCTGATAAGAGACAGGAGTGCTGATACATATGTAAATAATCACATTATTTTTTATGGATAGTATAGTAGTAGACAATAACATATTTAGATTAACTTTTAAAAAATATTTTTCTTTCAAACTTTGTTTTAAAATTGATTTATATCAAATCCTTTTTTTTTTAATTTTGCAAAGAGGAAGAGAAAATGTTGATTATGTTTGAAAAGTGTCTAAATTCATACCTGATTCAACCTGCCATATTTTGAAGCTACAGTCAAGGGATCCACTGAGCATATACAAAGAGTTGGTATTATTACCAAACAGACATTGTCCTGCAAATAGAAAGGAAGCATAGAAATTTCAAATGAAAGTCAACAAAGCACAAATTTTAAGGAAGATTTTAATTCAAATATTGAAAGAGAATATAGAATTGAATTCCAATGTTTTTACCCCAAAATGAACTCCACACTTTTCAGACAGATCAATTAAATCTGGACGATCAAACACAGTATTACATTTGCTTGAAATGGAATGATCAAAATAAACTAGTCAGGCATTTCCTCTATCATATAACCTGAGCTTAAACTGGTACCAAAATATATGATAGGAAGTGGTTAAATTGTGTCATTAACTTACAAAAAGAATTTAAAATTAAATTGTTAAAATTTAAAAAAGAAATTCAGTCTGGAAAAAGTTCATTCGAGAAATGAAAAGGCACAACTTAAGTTAAATGGTCCACTTGTAAAAAAAGGGAAAAATTCTTTTATGTTGTGAGTAATTTTTTTTTGATCAGCATTCAATAAACTAGTTGTTCCCAAATGGTGCAGCGTGCCTCCTAGGTGCAGTGGAAGAGGATAACAGGTGCAGCGGAAGAGGATAGCAGGCGCAGTGGAAGAGGATAGCAGGTGAGGCAGAATGATTGAAAGACAATCAAAGATGATACATTAATTTTTTTTAAAATTCATGTATCAAAAATAAATGATTTCAAAATTTAAAATATTATTATGGATTCTTGTAATTGCATGCATGAGTCCCAGTATAATCTTACTTATTATAAAACGCAGATTGTGTGTGTGTGTGTGTATCTGTTACGTTTATATATTGGATCGGATTTCCTACATTTTTCAACCAATTTCAACAAACTTCACAGGACTACGTAAAATTACTTTGCGGTGGTTCTGGCAGCACCAAAAATTGGAAAAACACAATTGTTTTTGCACAAAATCAATTTGAAAACACAATTAAGAGGCATTAATTAAAGGGGGACAACTCATATCGAGTTATACTTAAAAAAAAACAGGTTGTTTGTGAGTGTGTATCTGTGTTCGTTTATATATGGGATCGGATTTCCTACATTTTTCAACCAATTTCAACAAAACTTCACTTTTTTTTTTGGCAGGTAGTGTTTCTTATTGTCTTGCACACTTTTTTCTTTATTTTTACATTCAGAATGCTTTAAAAATTCCATTTACAAGACAATTGTTTATAATAAAATTCAATTCAATCGGTAGACTCATAACAATTGAAAACAATGTCTTTGTTTGAGTTTGACCAATTCGTAAAAAAAAAAAAAAAAATAATTAAGACATGTGTGGCCGTCAACCTTAAACAATAATCTTTGTCAATTTTATTTTTCAGTCTTTAGGATGGTCGATACTTGATCTATCTCTTACTGTTACATCCCCTGGCAACACCGGGCTCTACTGCTAGTTAGTTATAATTATTGACTGATTTTGTCATTGTGATATTTTTGCATTATATCAAGTATTAACTATTAATAGTAACTAGGGTCCACAAATTGGAGGAGAGTGTTATCAATGATATGTTCTGACTTTGAATCCGTGGTTATCTCCCTTTAAGCCTCTCTCCGTTTTTTTTTTAATTTTTAAATGTACTTTTTGTCAGATAAAATTTGGTGAGGTGCAAGCAGATTTTAATTCCAAAAATGCAGCCCAGAGAAAAAAGTTGGGGAACGACTGCATTAAAGCTTACTTCATCCCCAACATTTATCAAAATCGAAAAATAATGATATTTATCATTTTCAAACATTGCAAACAAAAGAAGATAAAAAAATTTTTCTTAAATGAATCCTACCATTAGGGATTTTTCTCCTCCTTCAATTCTTAATAAACATGTTCTGATGAAACACATTTATTTTTTTTTTTACTTTGAATACACATGAAAAACTTTTCTATAAGTTATAAAAATTAATCTGTAGCATACAATACGGCATTTAAGATAAATACTTATTATCTCCCCTTGTTTAAATAAATTCCTCTGTAATAATGCCAAATCAAAAAGATTGGATAATACATTCATTTGTTTTGAAACAATTTATTTAAAAATTCTGTAATCCCTAATTGGAAAATAAGACAACTGTAGTACATGGGCCCAGCTTCAAATTTGACATTTCTAAATAAAAACGTGGTAATGGAAGATCTTTAAAAAAACAGGATTGATTTGACATTTTATTAATATTATAAAAGACCCTTTTCCAAAATGAAAAAAGAAAATCAATGTTTTCTTTATTCTAACAAACATTGTAGATAGAGGAAGGTCTAATGAATGCTAATCAACAAAAATTAGTCACAAAAAAAACAAAAAAGGAATTTCCTATTTCCCTATATGAGTCTACCATTTTTCCTCATTAGTTCCAATGACAATCATGTAAAAGACAATGTTAAGTAGTGATGGCTTATTTTGTGGTTAGAATCAGTATTAGATGAGAAAATGATTTGAATGATTTGAAGAATCATTCATCCTGTGAAATAAAGAAGAGTGAAATTGGATGGAACTGAAAAGTTCTCAGCCAGACCAACTTCTTCAGAAATCTGATGATTAGTCATTGAAATATTAATTTTGGGAAAATGTCTGAGACCTTTTAATCACTCCCTCATCTGAAAATATTGTCAACGAGAGTAAATCCAAGTTTTCCACTGCCTTAACCGGGTATTGAACTCACACTCTTTGGGTCCTGTCACTGGATCTAACCAACGCCTTTCTCCACTGTGCCATGTGCCCAGAGAACTTCCAGAGGGAAGTTAACAGGAGATAACTGATAACTGGCATCCATTAAACATGTCACGTGGAACAAGAACGGTCTACCCTAGTGAGTGAAATAAAGGGTTCAGTTCGGCATTCCAACCAGCTGAAGAAGGCCAGAGCATACAACGGCCAAAATCTTGTAATAAATATGGTAGCAAAGATTAGGACAATAGTCCAAATAATGTAAATAGTGTACATAATACCTCATCTCAGAAATATAGACAGATACTGAAGAAGGCTGGAGCGTACAACGGCTGAAAAGTTGTAATAAATATGGTGACAAAGATAAGGACAATAGTACGAATAATGTAAATAGGGAAAATCAAATGTCAATCATATTTACCAATTTTTTGAGATTCTGCAGCAGTTAAGAGCTTCAGGCTGGTAACACCACCAGAATGACCTCCAAATATATGAAGCTCTTCAAAGGTCTTCAGACTCCATGACCTTATGGTTGTATCACGGCTAAAGAATGGAAAAGAAACTATTAAAGGCAACAAAATGTCTTTTATAAATGGTGTTGGAATTTGACAACATCAATTTAATATCCGCAGATTATGGAGTTAAAACATCAGATTTTTTTTAATACTCTTTAGAAAATACTAAATATTTATTCATTTTATAACAACTAAAAATGAATACAGCAATTAAAAACAATCAAAAATGACAGGCAATATTTTGATTTGTTTGTAAGTTTCTGTAAGGGTTGCTCCAAATGTAATGCATCTTATATGTTGGTCCATGATAAAGGATGATGTTACTAGAGGTTGAACCTGCCCACCAATAAGCTATAATTGTTTTCCCTTGTTACAGATAGCAGCTGAGTAACAGTATGGTAAAACGGCTTCTGACATGAGAGAGTATATGTAGAAGAGTTGTGTCCATATGCAAAAAAACTACATCCATTAACATTCATAAATGCTTACTAAAGACTTATGGAGACCAAATAATGGATGTGAACACAGCTGGTGGATAACATCTTTCGAAAGTGATGATAGTAATGTGCATGAAAAAGTGGATTGCCTCTACTAATTCAGATTTTTACAAGCACAGCATTCAAGCTCATGGTCATTACTCAGCCAAATTCATAGTCAACAGTGATGACTAGATGGAAAAAATATAGTTTTATAATTGGTAATTTATGATGAAATCAGGATCAAATTGTTAATTCAATCAATAACATAAAGTTTTTCCAAATTATAAAACCAGTTCACATACCTTGCTGTAACAAGAATCTTATCATTTGAATCTATGTCTGTCACTAAATCATTGTGGCCTTCTAAATCATAGACAATAAACTGGCTGCGATTCCAGGATTTTTTAATTTGTTTACGCTTGGATGAATCTTTTTTGACTTGATCTTTCTTTGATAAATCTGTCAAAAATAGAAATAAATCATTCATTTACTGTAGTCAAAAAGGACAACTGTATTTAAAATAAACATTGTGTGATACACGAGTATATATGTTTATAAATATATATAATGGACTCTCTCCTGTTAGTTTCAACGTATGAGGATCTGACGACTTAATTGATTCAGTTATGAAATTTTGTGCAATAATCTTAAGTGGCACCTGCTAGTAATTCACAAAGGAGGCCACATATGGAGCAAGAGTGAAGATTGTGGTATGAGATCACAGTTAGATTGGCTAACCTTTTAGATCTTGCTCTTGCTTCTTGAAGACGATTCAGACAAGTTGATTGAAAACTGTGGAATCCACTAAAACACGTTTATCTCCATTCTATCCACTCCAAGGCTAAGCGCTTAAAGGTGTTATGAGGTATATTGACAGCTGACAAGTTGCTCTTCAGCTTGCCTTTGTATCTTAGCCATGGCCATCCTACATTCCTGTAGCTCTGATCAAACTGGGTGCACATTAGGATCTTGGGTATCCTGTCATCAGACATTCTCAAGACATGACCAGTCCACCATAACTGAGACTGTGTGTGTATATATATATATATATATATATATATATATATATATATATAGATAGATAGATAGATAGATAGATAGATAGATTGATAGAAACTGAAATAAACAAACACTAAAATATTTGTTAAAATCGTACATGTTTAAAAAAATCCTCAGTTTCAAGTAAGAAAAATAAAAACCATAGAGTGATTTAATATCTCAAAGAGATAAAACGATGACTGGAACAGACATATTTTTTTGACCACCAAGATCTTGTCAAGTGGTTTACTCAGCAAATTAATCAGAGACAACAAGAAATTAAATGCCTTAACGTTACTTTTAGTGGGAACCCATATTTGATTAGATGCTTCATTTATTTATTAAACAGTATATTTATTATCATCTTTCAGCCTGAATAGTCGAGAGACCATCATTAAATGCAATATGCATATACTGATTCAGCCATGAAAGACATTGCCAATTAAGCAAGGCTGAATAGTGCCTTTAAACAAAATCCTTCTCATCACAGACTCTCATCCCTGCTCAGTTTCATATCCAAAAGTAATCAAAGCAATTTCTAAAGAAGTAATAGATTTTGTATTTATTAATCCCACAGATTTTTATCACTTAAACGTTATATTTAATATATAGCCATATTTGAGTAGACACTGAGCTTTTTATTTTTAAACAGTATATTATCATCTACTGGCCTGAATATTCAAGAATTTTTTTCAATAAAATTTCTCAAATATTCAGGCCAGTAATGTATTTGACTTTATATTTGTTTACGTTTTTTGTTTTTGTGGGGGGTGCTATAATCGTAAGGTCTGTCTATCTTTATATCTTTTTTAATGTGAATATTTTATCAAACATGGTGATATGTAAATAGACACCTTAATCTCATAGACACTTACTCATATTTTTTGTAAATGTGGTTATTCATATGTAACCATATATATATAGCAAAAAAATTAGGTTAATCATATATTACACTAAATCTAGTATATCCAAATTAACTATTCACAATGATTCTTCCCACCTCCCCATTAGCGATTTGCAGAAAACCAACATAGTCTATAAATTTGAGTGCCCTTTGGGAGATTGTATCTCCAATGGATTAAATAATATTTATGCTGGTCACAGCACTTGACTCTACATTTAAATGATAACTCTAACATTTTTAGACATTTAAAACAACATGCTTGCCCACGTACTCAATTCCGGAAAATCCTTGTTGACAACACAACTATACTTAAACATGAAAACAATAAACAAAAATTAAAAATTCATGAAGCTATATACATAAAACAGTTGAAACCTAACCTGAACAAAATAAACTATGAAATCGCCACAAATATCCTTAAATGCCTATAATTTATAACAGAAGCCATTGGTTTATACCAACGGCTTCCCATACTTAATACTTCTTGTTTTTCACTCTCGCATGGTCATGTGTGACATCACGAGCTGCAACGTGATTTTCACTTCCACATCTCATATATACAAGTTTGTTGTTACTTTGAAATTTTTCATGCAGCAAGGACGGACTATCATTGTTGTTTCGTCCATATGTTGTTTGATTTATTGAAATTGTCATCTTTGATAATGGCTTATGTAAGCCGAAAGCTTAGATTGGATTTAAACATGTATCAATATGGTGTTTTCCTTTCATCTTTCAACGATAATGGGATTAAACTTATCAGACAATATGAAAGGAACTTACTTAAAATAAATAGACAAAACTTGTCTATATTATTTAATGTAACATATATATATATATATATATATATATATATATATATATGTGTGTGTGTGTGTGGTGTGAGTTGAAGATCAAATGTAGATCCGATATGGACAGGAAGCTGACAAAATGATAAAATAAAGAACAAAGTAGGAAACAGATCTCAAGCTAATAACTTTCACCTTTATTAAGTCTACGGCAGAGATTGTATTGAAAAAAAAAGGCAAAGAGACACAGAGTATTGGTATGTTATGATTTTTGGTAAGTTCTTATTGGTCAGATACATGTCACATTTATAAACACAATAGATAATATATAAATATATGTGAGGAATATTTTGGACATTAAAGTTTGTGATAGTGTAAGAGTGTTTAAGTAAAGAAGCACTTGTGCGTCTTGATTTGCTGGGTACAGCTTATCAAAATTTTATTTGCTTTAAAGAAAGAGAATAAAGAAAGAATAAAACTCATGGAACAACAATTTACCTTTAAGTGTTGCATCTGGATCTAATTCTTGCTCTCTGCAAGAAAAAAATTCTCAATTTGAGGCCATTTTTTTAAAAAAAACATTTTTGCAGTAGTTATAAATAACTAGAGTATGTTAAAAAAAAAACTCTTAATTTGTGGTTTACACAGAGTAACAGACCATGACTGCTGTCAAGGTTGACAATAGGTATAACAACATTTTACCGTTACATCTGCTTGGGCAAGAAAGGTTGTAGTTTTGCCTAAGCAGTCAGTCAGTCAGTCACTTCTTTTTTTGTTGTGAAAATGGTGACCATGAATTTAGCAAAACAACTGACTGCAATGGTTTTACTGGGCAGGCATAAAAAGTGCATAGTTTAGTAACCACAAAACAATTATCTTTCTTTTCTTTGATGCACATACATTTGAATATTGATGGTGTCCTGCAGTATAAAAGAGAATTTTGATCTGGTAGAAGATCAGACATTTCACCTGTGGCAAAAGCAAATCAACTTTGACAGTGAAAATGTAAAAACTCTTTCAGTTGTAGATACAAGATTTGTAGCTGTCAGTATAGTAGTCAGTATCTTTTTTCTTCTTTTTTTTCTACAACTTCATCTATCAACTATTGTGGTGTACCAGTGACAAGGTAATATGACAAAGTACAAAGAGGGCTCATGCCTTTCCAACTGACATTACTGATTAGTGAACAGTCTCACCCAAAATTCTAATTCTGTTTGCCAATTTTTTTCTCGGCTAATAACAGCTACCCACTGACCCTGAATTGCCAAACTGCTTAATCCCAGGGTTATAATTTATTTTAATCAATTTATTAGTTGACTTGGCAACTTTTTAATTACAGAAATGCGTTCATTAAGATTCACACTGTGGAGCCGTTTGTGTTTACAAGGAAATATGTTCTTTACTGTCCATATTATTGATGATTTTATTATCTGTCTTTGATAATCATATCAGAGGTTAAATAGAAATAAAAAATTCTACATTCACTAAAAGGCTGAAAAATAAAACTAACATTTATGCAGCTTAATACATCTTTCCAAAAAGATCAAACATATTTGATGGATTCTTGATGGAACTTAGTTGTTTGAGGATCACATTTTTTTTTCCTCAATTTTTTTATTTTTTTTTCAGTGTGCTAACATTTGTCACTATTATTGGAGGTTTACAACTCCATTCATTCCTGAAGAAACAGATTGTGTGTGTGTGCCATATCCAGAACTAGACAGAGGCTAGAAAAAAACTTTATAGTTCCCCCCCCCCTTAAAAAAAAGGCTAGATTGTGGCAGGCAACCAGGAAATTTTTCTGATTTTAATTTTGCCAATTATCTTGCATGCATCATAAAATGTGCTTGCTGAAAATGTCTTCTCAAAGAATAGCATTTGACATTGGCAAAGTTTAGAAGAAACATTTTAATGGTTTAGAAATTTCCATTCATTTAAAATAAAGTTAGATTTTATAAAGGCTTCTGGCAGGAAATTAATTTTTAAAATGTAGTATTTTGTTTTGGCATTATTTGCAAAAAGTCCATTCTATTCACAGATATTACAGGACATTGTGATTTTAACACTTTTATCACAGGAAAATGTCAGCCTAAAATAGAACAACGGGGATTTTTCAGAGACTAAATAGCATAAAAATATACACATAGAATAGTGGTTATTGGCATGGAGAGAGAAATCAGTATGCCAAGATCAAATTCTGGCTGAGTTCATTGTATTAACTTTCACACAATTACCCTTGGGAAAAGTATGAATATATCTCTTCTTCTTCTTCTTCAGCTATGGATTAAAAAGTTGTAGAGACTGGAATTTTTAACCCTGTTTGGTAACCAGTCTAAGAGAAGGACAACACTAAATTCAAAACTAGTTAGAGGCATGGTGTCAGTAACTCAGCTACTTGCTACAGAAATCAAAGCAGCTACACCTCCCCATACTCTACAGGGAAATTTAACAAATTTCTTGAATAACATTACTGAAAAGCAGGTATTAGTCACAGCAGTGCATGAAGGACAAAATGAAGACAAAGTGTGAATTTTAAAAAAGGGGACATTAAGTAATTAAGTAACATAATAAAAAAAAATGTTAATATCCTTTGATATGTTGAAATGTCAATATTTGTTGGCCATACATAACAATTCTGAAAATTTTTAAATAGTAGCAAATTACTTTTATAATGTTTATTATGAAGAGAACATTTAGAAAAGGATAACATATAAAACATTACAAATCAGTGATAGAACAAATTTGAAGAATTTTTAACTACACTCAGCCAACAATAAATCAAAGACAAAATGGAATTGGACTTAAAATCTTGGAATTCCACCAAAAACACAGAGAATGTCAAAAATGAATAAATAAAATGATAATTAAATGAAAACAAGCTACGGAATCCAAAAGTTTATCTAACAATTTAAACATTTTTCTTTGGTTTAAGAAAACAGGAATCAAAGAATTTTTGTGGAAAACATCATTTTGAAGATTATAAAGACAACATTTCAGTGTCATCATTTATAAAAAGATGTTTATTATGGATTCTGGATTATATAATCAAATAATTATGGTTAACAATATCAATCAAACACAAACATTTTATTTAGAATAAAATAAAAATAATATTATAAAAGTCAATATTATTTTATATTGATTTTTTTATAAAGTAAAATTGTTCCAATTTACATATTGTGTGTTATCAGCTGGTTATTGTTATTAAATTGACCTTGTTCCCAAGTGATCACAATAAGTGGCTTCCTCAGAATATGGTAGATGTAAATAACACAGTGAATAATCTAAATACATTTAAAAGAAAGAATAATTCTTGCAGCCATAATCATTTTCAATTCTAAAAAAGGAGACACTTTAAGGGTGAAAATGACTTACTTTGAAAGGGATTTTTCCTCCTTGGTAGTTTTTTGTGAGACATTGTTTCCTTTTTGTTTTTGACCAGGTATCTGTTTTGAGGAAACAATTTCATTGTAAGATGGCGGTGAATCATCTTCATTCAATTTTATGCTACCAGGCGTATCAGGCTTCGATGTGCGATCAAAGGTTTTCTCAGTTTTAACTTTTTCTTCTTTTGCCAATGCTTCTCGAGCTTGTTGCGCTTCAATATTTGCTTGCTTCTCAGCTTCTTCAATAAGTAATTTTCGTAACTGTTCTCGAATGGCATCTTTTTTCAGCACCTGTCACAAAAGAAAAGATTTGGATTAATGTTAGACATTTAAAAAAAAAAATGAATCTTTGGAATTTGATACTCAGCTTTGAGGTTATAATTGAAGGCATTTGAAGAGAGGAGTCATTTGTAGCAATTATAACACTTTGTCTGCCAGGATGCCTGCTTGGTGTCATTCTGTTCATGACTAGGAATGGAATAGACATAAACGCCATTTTCTTCTCTGGCTCTAATAGTAGTAGTTAGTAGTGATAATAATGGGACTCTTTCTTTCCAGGCAGAGACTCCTTGGGTAGCCAACTACTTAATTTCACACAACCACATGGCATCACATATATATATATATATATAGTCAAACCTAGAGAGCCAGACAAACCTACCAAAACTATAGGCAATAAACAAAAGACCAAGACCACATGGTCTTCGTCTTTTGTTTATCGCCTATAAGTATACAGTTTTCTTTACCTCTTTAGCCAGCTTTCCCTGACGATCCGCTTAGGTGAAACCTTGGTAGGTTTGTTTGGCTCTCTAGGTTTGGCTAGGTCTGCTCTACTTTTGTATTGAACACTTTTTTAGTTAGTTGATTACTCGTATCAGGGTTTTTCTTTGGGCTTTGGACCTGTATGCTGTACGATTATTTTCGACAGACGTTCATGTTCCTAGCTCTTTCTTTTTTTTAAAATCTTTTTTCCTTCGAAATTGATTTGATCATTAGCAAATCAAGAAACCGAAGGTTTTCCGAGATGAGTTACCTATATTTATTTATATATATATATATATATATATATATATATATTGATGCATGTTTCATTAAATAATATAGGCAAGTTTTGTCTATTTATTTTATGTAAATTCTTTTCATATCATCTGATAAGCTTAATAACATTATCATTAAAAGATGAAAGAAAATCACAATATTGATACATATTTTTTAATCCTATCCAAGCTTTCGGTTTACATAAGCCATTATCAAAGCAACATGCCTGGCTGGAAAAATTCTTGTTGAAAACACGACTATACTTAAACATGAAAACAATAAACAAAAACTGAAAACTGAAGCTATATACATAAAACAGTTGAAACCTAACCTGAACAAAAAAAAAAATATGAAATCTCCACAAATATTTTTAAATGCCTATAATTGATAACAGAAGCCATTGGTTTATACCAATGGCTTCCCATACTTGTTATTATTTTTAATTTTTTTAATGCTGTTTTGCTATTATTTTAAAGCCGGTTATTTGCTTGTTTTTGGCAATTGCACTTATGTAAATGGTAGAAACTCCAATTCATAATACTAATTAATATTTATGTGGTGGTATTAATTTTGCTGGGGAGGGGGAAGAAGTATAACTGTGGACTGATACAGTAATGGTAATTGTGGTGCAGTAGTAATTGTGGACTAATGCAGCAATGGTAATTGTGAAGCAGTAGCAATGGTTGAGGGAGTGGGTGATGATAATAACAATTGTAGCAGTAAATAGTTATGGTAAAATGGTACAAGTGATTGTAGCAATGGTGGTGGAATGGTAATAACAATAATTATAATTATTATGATGGTATTTTGGACAAGAAAATAATTGATGGTGTTATGGTGTCAATGGTTTCTCTTTCTGTGTTCATAAGGTCAATGGTGGTTTATGTAGTAGTGTTGGTTGGTATATTTTTTTTTCCTGTTTGGTATAAATTGTGATAATAGGTATTTGTTTTCATATCTGCATTTAGAAATTATTTATAATCTTATGTTTAGTAACTCCAGCAACCAATAGTGTATGCATGTGCGCAGTGACACATGTATGCACATATACTCCCAGTCCCACACTGTTCATATATGTTTATGTTTGTGGGAGCTACAATGTGTGAATATGCGTGTATGTATGCCTGCATACGTATGAGTGGCATTCCGACAACAATTTTTCCTCCCACTACCATAAAAACACAGATATACACAACCATATATAAATTCAAAATTTAAAAATTAATCAGTTTGTCTGACGATCACAAATAACATGAAGCCCAGGGTCATAAACTCACATCAATCCAATGTGTGTGTACATATATATATATATATATATCAAATATATGGTTCAGTTCAATTTATATTACAATGAATCTATTTCAAAATTTTGTTGACATTAAATGACCCACTGAGGTTTTGATATGCCATAAAACAAAACAACCAACCAAACAACCAATCATTTCAATTTGAAACAATGTGTCCTTTTTTTTTAAAGATGTTTCATAATTCCACAGATTCTATGGAAATTTAGGATGTTTACAATTTAAGGTGAAAACCAATGAATGTCAGCAATTCATGAATGAATAGGGAAAACGAATTTTGAAATTTGTGTTTGAGAAAAAGAGGAAATTTAAAAAAGTTATTTAACATAAACAAAATCCACAGAGATTAACTGATTGGACAATGTTGATGAGGAAGATGACCTAAGAGGAAGATGACCTAAGAGCAGATGACCTAAGAGGGAGATGACCTAAGAGGAAGATGACCTATGAGGGAGATGGCCTAAGAGGAGATGACCTGAGGGGATGACCTAAGCAGCATGATCCTGCCTTATTAGGTAATGGTAAGAGAGAATTGAGTCTTAAACCCTGGAAAAATCAAATTTGGCATTGTGCAGAAAGTGATTGAAAATTATTAATCAGAAAACCCAAAGACAATCACAAATTATTGGCATCTTTCAATTAATGTGTTTCCAATTAGTGTGCTAAAATTTTTATACACCAAAATTCAGTTAGTGCATACATAATACTTGATTTGTGCAGTAAAAAAAATATTTTTTATAGTTACTGATATACACATTAGCCACACTAATCGAGGGATTCCTGTATTGCTGTTCTTCCAAATTGTTCTCAATATAAAACCCTCACTTTGGGTCCTTGGTCAGGTAGAACGAAAGAAATTAGCAGTCTCTTCTAACAGGATCTTTAGTAATTGCTTGTTGCCACTGTGAGACAAAATTATTGCGTGAAGAATTTCAAAGAACTAGAAAATCCTAACGTAAGAATTACTGTTCAAATTTTGGTGGCTAGTTTTGAATGAAGATTCAACTAATGTATCATGTCTGGGCAAACTCCTTAACCAGCTATCACTTAGAAACTTTAAACGGGTGTTTTCCTATCATTTTACAGATCCCCATTTTCTTCTTCCCTTTATGGTTGAGTAACTTGGAGAGCCGAGTTCAAATTCCTGTCAAGTTCGCTAGATTCACTTACGCACAAATGAGTACCAGTGAATCTCATATATGGTTGGTCTACTTTCTACTGCAGTATACACCCCACTGTGGTGAAGAAGCCAGTAAATTATATCAACCCAAACAATATCTGTGTAATTCTGAGATGAGGTATTGTAACTATTTTACACAATTTACATTGTTTACATTGTTTAATTTAACTGTCATATTCACGACATGGACGAAATAAAGAGTTTGGTTCAAAATTCCAATGTATATCACCTGAAGACGGCCAGAGCGTACAACGGCCGAAAAGTTGTGAATCTGACAATAAAGATGAGGAAAATAATAGTCCGAACTAAATAGTGTAACAACCCAAACATTGTAAATGACAACTAAAAGGACATTAAAAAACGCATATTTTATATCAGAGTTCAGTGTTTATTATTTTTTATTTATTTTACGCTATACACTTTCGAAAACAATAATTATCTTTAGTACACCAGTTTTACACACAATGTCAAAGATATCATCTTTTTTATACAAATTACATCTCGTAAGGATATGATATTTTTAAAAAGGGTTTGAGAATCTAAAATTTTGATGAAAAAAAAAACAAACAAAAGTAAAACGTATCCTGGAATTTGTTTACCCACATTCCCTCTGTATCCCATTGGTGAGAAGAAGTAAAGTTCCAATCAAACAACTTCTTTGTTGTGGAACCGACTCCCAAAGAGAGGATGTTTCCCCGAACACTGCAATATAACCTGTTCAAAAGTTCAAGTCTCTAGGGTTAATCCAAACCATTATCTTCCCCTCCAATCCGTATCGACCTAACGTAACCCTACATTGAGTGGACCCCGAGCCTTGTACATGGTGAACAATTTATGTAAAAAAAATTGTTGTTTTCCAATCCACTTTTTTGTTTGTGCACAAAAAGTGATAAAAAGAAAGAAAAAAAAGGATATAAATGAACTGTTTTGAAAAGGTGGGGAGGGCCTGCTTACTTAAAAAAAATAAATCAACACTCGAAATACTGTTTTTTTGTGGGGGCGGGGGGTCCTGGGTTCGAACACGTTTCGTGTTTTTTACTGAGAACTTTACTTTAGCGCAGCGTCAAACTTCTACGTGGCATGATGCCTTTAAAAATCAATATACAAAGTTCTAACTTATTATCTGATCCCGAATATCGATCACTGAAGCCAGTCCGACTCTAGCTTCTTAATCTTATAATAATAATCAACAAATTATTTCAATTATTAAAAAAAAAAGGTTTATGATGACTGATGACCCGAGAAATAAAAACGAGACCCGAGAAATAAAAACAACAATGCGACCTGAACAGAAACATATGTTTTAACAAACCAGAAATAAATTACCTTAATCACTTCATCTTCTAAAAGATCTCTATCGAGTCTCTCAAGATTCTCAATCTGTCGTAATTTCTTCCGCAGTTTTCTAATTTCGATTTCTCGTGGTGTTTTTGTCGAGGTAGACATATTGGCATTCGCAAGGAAACACTGATTATCTCCCTTGGTTGTCAAATGAAGCAACAAAAAAATGACAAGTAAAAGGGAGACAACTGTAAAGAACAAGATTAACGTATTGAGCTATTTTTGAAAATACAGGGCGACTATATTTTAATTTTTAAATATCGTTATTTGGAGCCTAATCTAACAACCAGCACCGAATTATTCTTTAGACTAGTATAGATTGCAGCCTAGGGAATCTCCAGGTTTTATAAAAAATGATTATAATTTTCTAGTTTCATGAACTGAAATTATGACAAACTTTGCACTGCAGGAAGCGAAGCAAGAAAAAAAGAATGTTTTAAGTTTGTGTCCTTGTATTTCAAGTAGAGAATACTTTTTGACAGTAACATTAGTAGACTTTAGTTTCTCGGATTATATTTGCTTCTTTTGTAATATGTTAAATTTATTATTACTTTTCGACATATGAAGTCACTCAATGGACGAAACCGGTCGGCTAAGATAAGTTTTCTTTTGTCTTTGTTTTTTATTCATATTTTCCTTTTAAAATGAAGATTCTTATAAGAACAGTTTTTGTGTTGTTTCCCTTGTTTGCTTTTCGTTTCTTTACACATTTGTAAAGTAAAAAGAGGCCGTCAATACCGCATCAGATGTCACAATTATCTGCTTGGGAAGGTTGTAGACTTGGTGACCACAGCAATGAAAAGAAAGAAAGAAGAGAAAATATCAATTTTGGTTAAATGTTTTGCTTAAATTTGTATGTGTTATGAAATACAAAAACAATTATTAAGTATGTGATTTTTATGTAGTAAGAGTGTGATAATACAGCAGGAGTTATTTCCCTTTAACTTGTAATTCTTAAAGCCTTTTTAAAAGGAAATATTTTTATCTGGACTCACAGAAAAGATTTCAGTTTATGAAATAAAGTTCAGTCTCAATGAAGAAATGTTCAGACTTGTTGAGTGCTGAAGAAAATCTCTCGGTTAGAAGTTGAATAAGTTTCTGTTGCTTGTAGTTAATGAGTTAAGAGATGTTCAATGTTCGTACGTTACATGTGTGCGTGACATAAGAGCGTCTTCCATTTAAGGAACAGACGCAGGCTCTTCACTACATTGTTGTGGTGTGAAAGAAAAGCAAAAAGAAAATTGAAAATGTTGCTCGTATTTA
Organism: Acanthosepion lycidas; assembly: GCA_963932145.1. Lineage (NCBI taxonomy): Eukaryota > Metazoa > Mollusca > Cephalopoda > Sepiida > Sepiidae > Acanthosepion > Acanthosepion lycidas. The sequence goes on from OZ010571.1 coordinate 6,143,775, forward strand.
TTTACTATCAAGCCATAGGCTCGAAAAACATAGATAGATTTTTCGTTCAAGTCAGTAACTAGGTCGATACAATGCAGACGTAGTTGAAAACATGATATTAGGATTAATTGACAAATCGGGAGTCAGAGAAATAGTAAGGTTGGATTTTTCATTTTAATTCTGTGATTCACTTTTTGCATAGATTTTGTTGATGGCAGTACAGTTACGTAAGAAATGTATTGAAATCTTTTTAACCAATGGAATTAATTAGATCACAAATAAAATATTGTTAAATTGAGATAGATAAGTTTTGACTTTGTTTTTATTCACATTGTCCTTTTACACATACAAATTTAAACAACATTTAACCAAAATTGATATTTTCTCCTCTTTCTCTCTCTTAATTGCTATATAGTATTTAGTCTTGGTTGTAGAATTAGATTTCTACATTCTCTGTTTTAAACCAGTTAAAAGAGGATCACAGCTGAACCCATTAAAATCGGCTCCAGAGTTCAGTACAAAACAATGCTTTCTGATTGGCCCATAAATAATAATGGCATGTTTCTGCCTACATTTGCACGGTTGATCTCGAGTTGACCTGTTTATAGTATAATGCGTCAAAAAATGTAAATGTTCTCAAGCCCACATGTGATCAAGAAAACTCATAAATATGAAACTGTGACATGACTCCTCAAAATAATCGTTACATGAATCCATGAAACCCAACTTCCTCGTTAAATGTTAATTTTTATTAACATCAACCCGACTTGTGGAATTCAATTTCTTTTCAACATCAACTCATCTAGTGACCAATTCAACCAAAACGAGATTCAGAAACCAACACACTCAATATCTTAACAACATAAAGGAAATCGTAACTATATCAGTCAAAGCGAGAAAACTCTATAAGTCAAGCAATCGATTTCATTCAATTTCACCATCAGCATAAACTATTTAATTCCTTACCAGATCTATAGCATAACACCTTTTATATTACCCTTGATCGCACAACCAAGAACTCTAAAGTGTTTTAAACTACTTTATCATATCGTGTGTGTACTTGTTGTTATGTAAAAATAATTTCTGTTTAAACAAATATCTGCCTATTTGATTATTTCTCTTGTTGTTGTTGTTGTTTTGGTTGTATTTGATTTAGTAAAAATAGTAGAGGGTCAGTTAAATTTGTATTTTCTCACCGATACAGATTGGCTAATCCACTACATGGTCATCATGTCTACAACCTCCCCTAGCAGATAATTTAATTGTGACCTCCATTAACTTTTCAACGGTTTCATATTATGTGCTTTGCGAGGTTTGCTACATTTTTCTTTTGAATTCAAAGTTGTTCTTCTCCTAAACTTCATCTAAACATGGTTTCCAACCACAGCTAGAGAACCCAGTCTGCCCTGTTATTTAACACATAGATAACTTGAGAAGAGATGTGTATTTGTGCAAAAGTGTAAGTAACAAACTCAACTGGGATACAAATTTGGTTCACCCATTCCTCAATCCAAGCAAACTGCTACCCCACCCAAACATACATCGGGCTTATCTTTGAAAAACAATAAAAGTGATTTTTTACAAAAATGTTTTTATATAGTAAATCCAATAATATTTTAAATATGAATCTTTAACAATGTTTTTAAATAATTTGGATTTCAGTAACTGAACATTTTTGGGGATATTTTTTTTAATCAATTCACCCCAAGCAAGGTGATAATGCCACTAAGACGCGAGGGGCTACTGGAAGTGAAATGAGATGGAAAAGACTTTAGAAGGAACTAGAAAAACGTTTCTTTCTTAATCAATTCATACCAAGCAAGGTGATATCACCACTAAGATGCAAGGGAGCTATTTGGAGCGAAAGAGAAGGGAAATACTTTAGAAGGAACCAGAAACTCAATCCAAATTTGTATCATAATTTTTCTCATTGAAAGAAAATATAATACAGTGTAACCCGGATATAAGAGAGTTGTCGGGACAGAAGAATAAGTATCTTATATCCGGGTTTCTCTTATGTCCGGGTTTGGTCTATTTGTTTACATAAATACAGGCTCTAATTTGGGACCAGAGAAAATCTCTCTTATATTCGGATTTCTCTTATGTCCGGGTTACACTGTAGTAGAATTGATGCTGAGGACATTTTTATTGTTTGAATTTCTCAGAGGAGAAATTATCATTTTTTACATTCAGACTAATGTCCTCATCTTTGTTTTTATTATCATAACATTTCGGCTGTTGTACTCCCTGGTCTTCTTCAGATATCTGATGATCCACTAGGTTATTCTACCATGAGACAATAGCATAAAGCGATGGGCCAAGAATTTGGTGACTTAGTAATTGTGAGTTCAATCTCTGGGCCGGGAAGTACATATTTAGATTCAGTGGAAACAGGGTGAGCAATAACTGAGCAGTACTAAATAAAAACAAGACAAGATAATCTGTAGAGACACAGACTGCAAGACAAGACCGAGATCTAATCCCATAGATTAAAAATAAAGGGTTCAGTTTGAATTTCCCTGAACATTACCCACATCAGCAGACATGTGAAGAAGCCTGGAGAACACAACAAAGGTGAGTCCAAACATAAATAAAAATACTTTTATATATTTATTTTAAAAAGGAATCTACGCGTGTATGAAACGTCATTGTTGTTTTTTTTTAATTTCATTCTTGTTTGTTTCATAAGAGGTCATTTTAGTGAATAAACTATTGATTTGAAATTTTGAATATTGTATATTTTGTCTTTATTTCATATTTCCTGTTTGTAAACAAAAACAGTCAAATGCAAAATGCTTAGATTCCTTACATAATGTTTTGAAAGTAAATTTGTAGACTCGTCCTTTTTTCTTACCTATCAACCCTAGCAACAGAACAGTCTATATCTTACACCTACGTACGGAAAACTCCAACCAATTAAAACTGTACTAGGCGAATCAACCAAACCAATCTCATTGGTTCATCACTGAAAGTTCACGTGCAAAACGAAATTGGGCCAAAACTCAAGTGAGCCAACTTCGGACTTTCAGGACTTATAAAAATAAACGCTGACCGCCCCAGGTAGTCAGTAACAAACACCCACAGAGAAATTGCCAACAATAACATACTCCAGGTCCCTCGAAATCACGATTTTACCGCGCAAAGATACATCATCGCTGACCCACTCACGATCAAAAAAACTCAATCAACTCTGTGGACATCGATTCTCAAACATTGCTTATCTAAAGTGAATTATATTCGCGACCTATTAAGTAAACATCAATGTGCGAACGACCTTAAAAACATACAGTCAAAGGTAGATCACTCCTGCTAAAAAGACACTTAATATCGACAATCATTAATATCAACACAAACTTAAAAAGACTAAAATGAACGAACAATTACAAAAAGAGACATTCTGAAATCTAAAACATCATTCACATTTTGCCAACATAACATATACCAATTATCCAGCTTGTATATTGTTTTGAATTGTATATAAATGTTTTATTAGTTTCTAATTGAATATTTCTTGATCTTACTTAAACGTATTTTAAATTTCGTTTATTTATTTGTTGTGGATGCAGAAAGTCACGCAACCTACAAAAATTCCTTCTGATTCTTTCAAGCATAATTAATAAATTCTGCACGTCCCCAACAAATTCATATTTAATTATACTTACTTAACATGTAATACATAAACATCTAAAACAATGTTAAATGTTGTAGTATTCAAACCAATAATTTATTCACTAAAATCATGAGTGCGGCGCGGGAAGAATCATTCTCCACGAGCAGAGACTCTGATTGGTCAGTATCGACCAATCAATGCATGAGCTTTGGGGAGCCAATTCTCCCAAAAGTGAACAAAATCTAGTATAGTGTGTTTATGAGACAGATCCAAATCTTTAACATCAAGTTTTCATTACTTTTTGGAATGTCCATTTTTTCGCTAAAAAATGGCACACCCTGATGAAAAAGGCCCCAAACTTAATAAAAACAACGTTTTATCAGGAAAAACTTTATGTTTTAATAAGAGTAGAGACCAAAGTATTTTTTAATTATTTTTTTTAATTTTTTTTTTCCTTTTTAGCACGTTTTAATTTGTGGCTGAAAAATCTCTTTTTTGTTAGGTCTGAGATCCCCTAATATTTTGCAATAGCTTTTTTTTCACTTAAAAAACATTAATTTGGAAATTCTTGTAAAAATCAAATAATTGTCGCAATTTAAGTGGAACTTTCAGAATTTATTCCGAATTGACTGAATTTATTGTAGAAATGTTTGTCTTTTAGAAAGTAAAACCATTTTTTTTTTTACGTTTAATACCCACCTTACTTAAGTTTATGAAAACTTTAAAACTAGAATACTTGTCCCTAATTTTATTTTTTTATTAAATAAAGAAGACTTTGAGGAATATAAATCATAAATTTCGTGTAAAAATTTGATACGCGTGTACCCCAATTTTAGCTCTGAATTTAAAATATAAAAATGCAAGTAAACTAAGGCATTATTTTATGAAAACAGCTTTTAATGGATTTTATCAATAATATATATTAAGGACTTTTTTGTCTGAAGTCAAAATTCTTTTAGGTTGAAAAATAAATTTTTACGTGAATTTTTTCATTTTTAAATAAAAAATAATAATATTGATAAATATTTCATAAATAAATTAGAACAGTTGTCTCTCGGTTTTTTTGCTCATTAAAAAGATCTATTTTTACAGATCATAAATTAGAAAGCTTATTACAATCTGTGATACGCGCGATATTTTAAAATAATTTTTTATGATTTCAAAAATGTATTAAAATCATCTCCGACAAAACTACGGGTGTACATTTAAGAATAAGATGAATAAAATTATGTTAGAGTTATACCCCTTAACTGACTGATTGATTGATTGAAGCGTGTACACTGTACAGACAGTAGCTAATGACAGAAAGACTGACAGTCTTTCTGTCATTAGCTACTGTCTGTACACGCACTTGTCAAATTTTCTGAGTGACCATTATCGTCGCATTGTCAACAAACTTTTCTAATTCTGTTAACAAAACTTTTCTTCTAATTATATTTTTAAATATAATCAATTCTTTTTCACTTTCAGTGAGAGACAAATATTTTTTTTTTTTAAGTAATCAGGAAAATAAATAAATCTCTTCATAAATGAGTTATGGGTTTCATTTTGAAATGTAATGGTATTTTTAGTTAATTTATATCTACGTATGACCAGAAGTTCAAAGCTTGTGTTACGTAATTGACTTAATAAAAAAAAAAAATAAAATAAAACGTAACGGCTTTACTAAATAAAAAAAGGAAATAAAGTAACTGTTACTTTATTTCTTTTTTTTATTATTCCAGAACTTATCAAACGTAGGGTTTAAAAAAAAAAAAATTAAATCTACGGAAGACCAGAAGTTCAAAGCTTGTGTTACGTAACTTAATTAAAAAAAAATAAATAAATAAAACGTAACAGCTTAAAAAAAAAAAAAGGAAATAAAGTAACTGTTACTTTATTTCTTTTTTTTTATTATTATTCCAGAACTTATCAAACGTAGGGTTTAAAAAAAAAATTTAATTTTTTAATTTTAGAAAATGAAAATTTTTAAAATGTAATTTTATCAATTAACACTATCCCGGCGCGCTAAAAATTGGCGCAAATTTTGTTACTTCCGTTCTACCGTATGATAAATTCGTCTGACGTAAGTTGTCGATACATTGACATACATCAATTCACACTTACCAAAACCGGTCACCCCGGTTGGAGATATGTCTCTTAAAAAATTTTTGGCGAGAAAAGTAAGTAACTATTCTTTCAAATTACATTAAGTAAGCATTACATTTTCTAATTATCCTAAAAAAACGTCTGAAAAATTGATACTTAATTTTTTAAAATATTTTAAAATAATTAGTTTTAAATTTTTTTTAAATTCTGAAAAAATGGCTGATCGGGTTGATTTTCTAGTAAATTTAATTGACTAAAAAAACAAGATATTTGAATCAATTTCTTAACAGGTTAGGAAGGATTAAAAAATCTGAAAAAATACTCAAAAAATACTTTAGTCTTTCCTCTTAATAATAAATTAAACATTTAGACGTTAAAAAATTGTTTTATCAATTTTCGCACCTTTTTTTCTCAGAGTATACGTTTTTAACGTGATAAATTGGACATTCCTACGTGGCTGCAATGTCTTGAGGAATGTGGAACCAATTCTTAATTGCTGTTGTTCTCAGGTTCACCCTGACCTGGGGTAATAGCACCTGTTAGGGTCCCAGCTATGGGCAAATAGTTAACCCGCAAACTGAGATTAAAACACTATGAAAGTATAAAAAGTAACAGAAATACATTTTTATAGTAAAAAACATTACTACAATACATTTTTGTAAAAAATTACCAGCAATACATTATTGTAAAAAATAAAAAAAATAAATAATATCATTTTTTAAATAAAAATATAACCAGCAATCCATTTTTTCAAAAGAAATTACTAATGCTCCCAAGAAGATTAAATTTCGACATTAAATGACCTGTAAAGATTTGATAAACATACTTAAAATTTTGTTTACTTTCATTTTTTTTTTTTTTTGTCATTGTTAAATGCAAACAATTCATTCAAACCAAAACCTGAACATTTTTATACATTTAGATTTTATATTAATTTATGTTGAAAAACAGTGACGGCATATATGAAATTAATATTTTTAAAATCGTTACTATTATTCGATGGTTTCGTTCACAAGTCTTAAGTTTTATATATTTTTCTAATTATTATTATTGTACATTGCTCTTTCAATGAATCAGTCGTTTTACCACCAGGCTTTTTAAAATCTTGGAATAGTCCACCATTATCATAACAAAGGCACTGCCACCTGGCATCGTCAGTGCAAGAGAGATAATTATAGTACAGCAAAAATATGGCATAGAGAATTTCTAGAATTAATGGCTTTACGACAATTTAAAGTTGTCTCCCCTTATTCACACACAGGTGACAAGTTGATGCAAAACGAAGAGAATAGGAAACAGTTTTTTTGTTTTGCTATACATACGTGCATGTGATCAAATTTAATTTTCATTAATAATAGATTAATAGCAATAACAATCAATTAACAATAACTAATAATAAAATAGAATAATTGTAACAATGTATTGTTGAAGCAGAAAATTTATTCTTTCTTTATTAAATCGATAACATTTATTTCTCATAAAAAAAAAAAAAAAAAAAAAAAACTAGATACCTCCACTAATTCGATATACGTAAGATTTAATTTTTTAAATCTTTCATTTTAGGTTTAATTATCGAAAGCAAAATAAATTTTACTATTAAAAATAAGCAAAATACTTTGTTGTTTATTTTAAACAGAAATTATATTATATTAATCGGAATCAGACATTTTGACATATTTGTAAACAAAAGTTCATTATCGGTTTTAAAAATCTTGCAAAAATAAAATATATGTTCCTGAAACGTTATTTGAGGAAAATTAGCAAATTTAAATTCTGATTTGAAACTGTAGGAATCCTTCTACTCGGTTTTTCGTTGAATATTAAAATTTTGAGTGTCGGGATTCAATACATTAATAAAATATCGTTACAGGGTCGCTTGTAAGTTGGCCGTCTAAAATAATCAAGCGCTTTTCATTGAAGGAATAAAATTCAGTAGAAAAGCCGACATATTTTCAACAAATAAACATTGATTTAATATAACGATAGGAATACAAACAGTTGGTAATAGATTGGAAAGTAATGTCTTTTGTTTGGGTTGATATAGTTCTGAAATAAAATATAAACTGTCTTTGTGGACGTGTGTGAGAAACAATAAAATGTTGTGATATGTGTGTTTGTATGAAAAAGTCAACATGTGTGTGCGTGATTCAGAGTAAAAAGGGATACGAGAAATACGAATTGTTTCTTACTGTTGGCGGTGTTGCCGTGGTCTGGAGTTTGTCAACGCTGTCGTTTTTGACATGAGGTCATGAAGGTCATCGGCGAGAGGTGTGTGTAGCTTGCTGGCAGCCGCATGTATATTGTTTGGGGAACGGATTTCATATGTTTTTATACACTTTTTCCGAACAATATCGGCTCCAGAATTAAATTATTTATTTATAATTGGCCCTAAGAAGTCACGTGGTATGTCTTCTACTACGTCCGTACGATATTTGGTCGGTATCTACCTAAAAATGATGATGACTAATACAACAAACATTCTGATTTGTAATCTATGATTTTATTGGTGTGTTTTAAGATGTAAGTGTTTCCTTGAGTGTGATTGGTTTATAAATATTGTAGTTGATATTTTAGTGGACACGACAAAACAAATATTACAGCATAAAATGTTGTATACAAGCATTTCTTAACCACGGGATCTTCTTGTTTTTCTGACGTGTTGATCAATTAACAGCCTAACGTGTTGACAAGTATGGTGAAAGAGAATTGACAGCAGAATTTTATTTTTATATGTTGAATTTTTTCCCCAAGTGAGAACAACCCTTAAAACACGTGACCTTCTAATGAGAATATCATGTACAAACTCGCATACTTAGAAAAAATAGGACGTTTAAACACAAAAAAGATCGAAATTCTTTTTAAAATATTCGGGGTCGTCAGATTGTTATAAACTTTACAATATATGCTATTAAATATAGTAGTTTTAATTTAATAACAATGTTCTAAGAGCTACACCACTAAAGAAAACTAATTTTTTAAAATTCGTTTGAAATATTTCCAAACTTTATTCAATTTAAAATTGTGAAAACAAATTTTGTAAGAATTCATTTTTCAGCGGGATCCGGCACAAAGCTTGTCTTAGCTTGTCATGGAACAGATACTTTGATCATAACCCCTGAGCCGTGGAATGATTGTATTTTTCGTTACTTTGAGTTCATTTTATATCCTGCATCAGTTGTTACAATGATTGCTGGTTAAGCCTTTTCTTTCGGTTATTTTTAACAAATGTGGGAGTGTCGATAGGATACGACAGGTACTTCTTATCAATGAAATAACTGCATTTCAGAAAACATTTCAAAATATTCTTTTGTCGATTGATGATTCTGAAATTGACAAATTGATTATGTTGTGTATGGTTACCTGCTTATGGAGAGCAAGTTCAACGAAGATTTGACGAATAAAATTTTATTCAGAAAGAATTGGTTTTATGATTGGAATATAGTGTGGAAAAAAAGAACTAATTAAAGAAGTTCATTCGTATCTAGAAATTAGATGAGTTGAAGAGTTTCTTGGGTTGCCTCCTGCTAATTTTCGAAACCGCTTCTAGGGGACGCTCTCCGGACTATAAATACTCTGCGATATTTTTCTCATTCTCTTTTTACCTTATCCGCGTATTTGTCAACATGTAAAACTATCGTGAATATAGCATTCCCTTAGGGAAACGTATGAACATGCATACACACATACGTACGTACGCATATTCATTCACTTCAAATACTTTGGACTAAAACGGTTTTCACATTTATTTGATACACACATCTTTGCCTTAGTCACTTATAACTCTTTATTGTTAATACATTATCATTTTTTGTACATATATATATTTGTTTTTGTCGTTTATTTACATTTTTTACGTGGACTCACATCCTGAATTCGCCATGTTTGTTGTGTGTAATTTAGGAGACAACTCAAACACCGACTTTACTAACGCCCAAAACCAGTTTGGGATGCCCATTAACTGGCCCGCAACAAGTTGGTGACGTCCGACATGATCATCCTTTTCTCCTGATAACAAGAAACAAATAAGGCAATATATATATATATATATATATATATATATATATATATATATATATAGATAGATAGATAGATAGATAGATAGATAGATAGATAGATACACCTAGTGAGCCAGACAAACCTGCCTAGTTCTGCTCTATGATTGTATTGAGCTCTTTTGTTAGTTAGTTGTCTACTCGTATCGGGGTTTTTTCTTTGGGCTTCAGACCTGCATCTGTGCGATTTGTTCGACAGTAGTTCATGTTTGTAGCTCTTTCTTTTTTTAAAACCTTTTTTTCCCTCGAGATTGATTTGATTATTTGCAAATCAAAAATTCGAAGGTTTTTCGAAATGAGTCTAGTTATCTATATATATATATATATATATATATATATATATATATATATATACAGACGCAAATATGCCTTTACATACCTTTTTCAAACCGAAGAAAAACATCGACAAACTTTTCTTTCTACTCTACCACGCACGACGGACACTATAAAAAAAAAAACATTTAAACAGCTACAAAATTAATGATTAGACCGTATGAAAGTTCAAAATCAAGAATTCCAAATACTACAACATATCTACACAACACATGATGTTCACCTACTCGGCAAATTTATTTTTTATTTATTTTTTGCAACACGTGGGACCCGAAAAAATCGCTATTTGCCTTTCTTTCAAGTACTGCTATATTGATCTATCAGTAGGCAACAATATACACGCCTCTTCCCTTTTTTGCTTGACCCTGCAGTATACGTCAACATTTTGATTCAATTTACAGATTTCTCAGTCATTTGAAAATATCAAACAACGGACACAGCAACGTAATGTTGTTGTGTCCGTTGTTTGCAAAAGTCGACTTGATCTCAACCGACAGACATCTTTAAATAATTTTTTTCGACAATACGAAAATACAACTCCATTTCAACTTTAATCAACACTGTTTCTTCGGCACATCTGATAAAGTATGACATATCTCAAAAGACGACTCACTGTCCTTTTTTTCACTCTTCAACGATGCCACTCGAACAACCCTAAGAATTTGCAAGTACAACATGGAGATCGACAATAATACCAAATTTTCTTAAAGTTTTCAAACATGCATTCGACAACTCGGTAGATATTCTACATCAGCTCAACTTCGCCACAACGCTGATTCTATTAAATTTTGTGCACCAACAATATATCCACGCATATACAACAGGACGACAAAAACAAATTCAACGTGGAGCATAGGAAAAAGACAAATTTTAATAGCAAACGCTGAACAATCTACACTACCGACGCATCTTCCTGGGCATGCTGTGACCCTGAACCGCAAGAGAATATAATACAGCATCCTGATGACAGCACAAGTACATTTCGTCAATGTGTGTTTAATCAGGCATCTCAACCACACTTCCCGACATCTTTTCTTTTCAGCCCACAACGACAGGAACAAACCTACAATAATTTTACACATGGGCAGAAAAAAATTCTACCCACCTGGAGGGGAGCATTGTCGGATTACCTCCTCCTAATTTTCGAAACTGCTCCTAGGGGACGCTTTCCGAACTATAAATACTCTGCGATATTTTTCTCGTTTTCTTCTTACCATATCCGCTTATTTGTCAACATGTAAACCTACCGCAGAGAATGCGTTCCGTTTGGGAAACGCATGAAGATACATTTCAACTTTAATCAACACGTATGCATATTCACTCACTTCACATACTTGGGCTCTTGGGTTGTTTACATAGGGACCTTTCCATCAAATCTGTGTAGAATAATTTCAGTGAATCAGCAAATCTGAAAACTCATATTATTCAACGTTATGATTTTGATGACTTTAATGAACACACATTTGCTTTTGGTTTCAGAGGAAGAATAATTTTAAAGAAAAGAGTTATATGAATTTAGTCAAGTGTCAAACTGGTCATGAGCGATCTGAAACTAGAAAAGCTTTACAGAGTGTAAATTAATGTTCAAATCTTGCAAATATATCATTAAGGACAGTTAGTAAGCTGAGTGCTATATATATAGATGTACGACGCACCCCGAAGAGAATGTATGGACTCCCACTGAGACTTATACAGATACAAGGTGATAGCAGATCATAGGGACCGTGAATGAAATAACCACCAAGTTACCATCACAATCATTAAAAAGATGTCTAACGAACAAACATATACAACTTGTTTTATTGTCGCCATAATTGTAAGCAGGCAAATGTTGAGTTCAAACTATTATACTATCAAAAGTATTAAAATTGAAGATAGAGAACTTACGTATTTAGAAAAAACCTATTTAATCAACATCTAATATAAACTGTGTTTTATAGAAATTTGAAGAAGTTACTGGGACTTCTTCATCTTTCCAACACTGAACAACGTCGAAAATCTTTTTTTAGTTTTGTAGGACTAAAATTAGGCACATCCTTGCAAGATATTCTTCAAATCTTATTTAAAAACGCCTCCGGACCAATTACCAGAATCCCTAATGCGTTTCATTTGGATTTTTTAACTTAGTAATACCACGGAAAGGCACAGAGTGTGTAGTTCTTACATTTAGTGATCAAGATAAAGAGCTTACAGCAGCCTATAATGTTACATCAGGAATCAAAGTAATATCTATGTCAGGCTACCAAACATATATTGGGCAGCCTTGTTAGTATCTCGCTGATGAAACATAATTACCCAAACATTTATTTTAAAAAAATGTGCATACAGCTAAAGTGGATTTTGAAGAATGTAAATGAAGTTTTTATTTTTATTTTTTTAAATGAAAGAAAAGACAATATACTAACAATTTATAAAAATTTGTTACATGCCTTCTCTCTGATCCTGAAAGGGAAAACTTGTTGATCTTACAGTCATTACGCACAAGTCAAGAGCAGGTTATATTGATCAAGTCAGAGACATACCTTTCTCCGGTGTTTAAAAAAGTTTGTCTCTCTTTAAAATATATATATATATATATATATATATATATATATATATATATATATATATATATATATATATATATATGGCTATGCTGGTTGACCGGTCGATTGCAGTGTATACTAATTGGGGAAAAGAAAGCCAAGTTACCCCATCATTTTGCATTAGCAAAACTGATAAGAAGGATATAAAAAGAGGTAACTATAAGTGTCTATATACAAATGTCCTTCACATATACGCGTATCTAAAAGTTCTATTAATGATGCTGAGACTTACATTTGAAAAGAGTTCCTTCTTAGCTTGGTAGAGATATTAGCTTAGAGCATTTGTATGCTATTTTCCATGCGACACATGGTTCATTGGGGACTAAGAAGTCCGGCGTAGGAGAAACGAGACACGTCTTGTCCATACAGTAAGCTGTAGCAAAGAGACGTTAAAATGAGCGAAAGAGAGTTTATAAGACATTGAGTGGACATTTAGAAAAGTTTCAGCGATTATGTTTATTACAAGGATTGTGTTACAAAGATAATGGCAACAGTTAATCTTAGCAATGGAACTAACTTTCCCCAACAAATTTTATCAAACAAAAAAAAAAATACGTGACAAACTTGGACCTTCATGCCCGAACAAAAAACAAAAAACGGAATATCAAAAGAACGCTTTTTCCATTGACACCGCTATTACTTTAACTACTTTAACTCCCTCGGCAAAGTTTATCGTTTTAAAAAGAAATAATTAGAGTTGTAATAAAACCTAAGTATATGATGAAAGTGAATTTATATTCTGATAAAATATTAAAACATTATTTATTTATAATCTAATAAATAAATACGGTTTAACATTTTTCTTTATTTACAAGAATATTTTATATTTACATCATTCTAAAAACTAAGACAATTAAAACTAATGCAATATTTATCATTTATCAATTTATAAAGAAATAAATATGAAAACAATTTTTATTGATAAATTTATAAACATTTACTAAATTATTAAAATATGTGAACCAATTATAAGAAAATCCTTATTATTTATAATTTTATAATGTCCGAATCAATTGGAAAATAGCTGATGTTTTGCCAATAATTACAATAAACAATCTAATAAATAAATAGTGCTTATTATTTTTTGTTGTCAATTCTTAAGAAGAAAGAAAATGTATAAATTCACTTTCATATATGTAAGTTTTATTACAGTTCTAATCATCGCTTTTTAAACAATAATCATTGCAGATTAGTGAAGGTAGTTAAAACGATGTCAATGGAAAAAAAACGTCCTTTTGACATTCGGGTTTTTGCGGGCACAAAGGTTCATGTTTACCAAATATATTATTCAAATTAATCATAAATTAGCCTTAAAAATGATTTTTCATCTAATATAAGAAAGATATCTTCAGTTTTATTCTTTATAATTTTTTTATTTATTGATTCTGTGGTATATTTATTTTATTACGGTTTTTACATAACTTTCTAGTCAGTTCCAGTAATATAAAAGCTTGACCTGGAACGGTTTCACTTACAGAAAATCCCCAAACTGTATTCTTTTCACTCTGGACTTAATCCTTCTCAAAATCTTCGATCTATCATTGTATTTATCATCATCTTGAAATCTTTTTCTAAATGTCTCTGTGATGAAAAACATTATGTCCAATTTAATCACAAATAATTTGAATTGAATTAGAGAATTGAAATTTGAAATACAAAATTGTGATCTGAACATTTATTCTATTTTATAAAGCAGTCGACGGAACTCGAAGATTATAAATGCTTGTTAAGCAGTTCTTTTTAGTGATTAAAAATTATTTTTAAGTATCCATCATAGCCTGTCCTACTTTTCAACAAAAACAGAAGCTATCATTCAAATGACAAAAACTGATTTAATTTTAGACCGACCCCACGCATCTATTAGGTTGGTGCAAAAATAATGATGTAATAATGTTGTTTTTGACATTAAAACATACGTCAAAAAACGACATTATTACGTCATTATTTTTGCACCAACCTAATACTTTCGATACAAACAGAGAAACATTAAAAAGTCATAAAATATTTTCTGATCAATGAGAAAAGATTCACACATCTTCAACTAACGGTTTGTTTCCCAACCACACCAACACTACATAAACCATTATCAATTTGACTCCGGGGCAGATTGCGCATTCATTCTTGCCCGGTTATTTGTTTGCCCCTTGCTCATTTGATCGAGTACTTGCTGTAACAATACGATTTCTCACACATCCTTAGATCAGTAAATAAATTCATTTTCCTTTTAAGTCCACTTAGTTACCTGAATTTAGTCTCCAGTCCGTCTTTGAGTCAAGTGTCAGTTTTTTCGGGAAATCTGTCTTTAGCAGCCTTTGAATTGGTAAACATAAAATGATGTTAATGATTTTAGACAATCATAAAAGTAGACTTGACCTCCCATCTGGCATTCGGATGGTCTCTAGTTCTAGAACGCAAAACGACAGGTAGGGGTGGTGGGATCCAAGCTATTATCCATATAAGCAGAGAGAGGCAGGAAGTCAGGAATAAAGTACGTAGACGACCCATGAGTGGGTAATTGCTCAGTGGCCAAGGAGAAAGGAACCAGTGGTAGTTAGGAAGATAGCAGTTCAGCCGAAGCAAAGCTAGCTGGCTAAGTGAGAATTCGTATTGTTGCTATTTCCCAACCAGAGAGTGTCCTGAAAAGCAATTGTCGTTATTCTTTGTGAATTCAATTACGGCCAAGTGGACAAACCTGTGCACCTAGCTAGCTAGTCGGGTGTATATGCAAACACAGCTGACCTTGGATATCATCAGGTGGTGCAGTGAACGACGGGTGAGCGGAGGACGTAGTCACTTTGCCAAAGACTCTGAAACTCGGCAACAACGACCGAGGAAAGCCAGAGGCATCAGGAGAGTCCAATGTTAACAGCAGCAACAGATGCCACTATGCAATGAAAACCTCTCTATCCCTACTATGTGTGCGTGATCTTTCGCTAGCACTCCGATGTAATAACAATTCCTATGTTGTTGTAGCCTTGATAGGGCCAGAAATAAGGACACAAAGAGAGGAATTGAGAATATATTAACAGAAACAGTAATACCAAACATATACAAACAAAAGTGTTACAGCAAGAATGTTTGGTCCGAATTTCATAGCTGACTGCCGGAAACTTCCCTCTTCAAAAGGCAGTACCTGCTCCTATTTATAGCTGGGAGTGTCCATGCGTGCGTGGGTAAAATGCCATAACATATGTGTGTGGGTTATCCCTACTTGATCTGCCAAGTTAAGTGGGGCTGTTTAAGTACTATAAAAGGACGAACATATATTTCTCTCCTACTTTTTTTCTCTCCTTCCAATCTAGCAAGCAGTAGGTAACAACAACAGCACAGCATATCACACACGCACAGACAATGGCGTCATAAAAGCTCATAATAAGCAACACGACACGAAAGGCCAACAAGAAGCAGGTAATCATAGACAACGCAAAGGCATTATACAGCATAAACTATAATTAAGAAGACAACAATTTAGACTTGTTTATTTTTTAAAATACGTTTGTGGCAATTAAGGTTCTTTGCTAAGGATTATATCTAGTTTCCAGCACAGATTCGCTAAAAACTGATCATACCATAATGAAAAATATGACCTAAGATTAATAAAAACGAATTACTCAACGCCACCACCGGATATTTAAACTGAACTTTCGAACTTTGGCTTTTTTTTTCCCGGTCACCTTAATTTACCTGGACTCTACTTTTAACTATTAGTCACAGTTTTATTATCTTTGATCTTCTATCCGGTCAGTATTCCTCCATTTATTTGATTCATTATTTGTTCAGGTTTCTTTTCGGTTCGTTTAACCGAAACATTATGTAAATAAATTTTGTATTAATTTAGGTTTGTTGTTTTTCTTAATTGTCCTGTTGTTGACCTGTCAGATTAACGTCATTTTTTTAAAAATGTTTCCGAGCCTCCTGTGACTCATCTTTACTTGGGCTCACAGGCCTTATCCTATATTATATCGACTCCTCTTCGGGGCTCCGAAACAGAAGTTAGTTACATAAATGTTTAATTAATGTATACTCCCTTTGCATTACAGTTTAATGTATGCTCCTTAATCGACGTTAAGGAACGTGATTCTCGCTCCCTGATACGCCCCTCTTCTCCTTAACCCCTTTCTTATTCTATTTTTCCGGTACCTAATAAACGCCGGTTACGTTTCGTGTCGGCTCTCTCAAACCTGAGTCTATCCTGTTTCCCACGACTTAATGTAACATTAACGGTGAACCTTTCAACATACAACCCAACGAACGTACAAACCTGATTCTAACAACTACATGATATTGTTAACGCTAAAAAGACCACATCACAAAATTCATATGCATATGCAGTTGAGAAACGCCCTACCGCATGTTGCAACTGAGGGTTGTTGATTTACTGAAACAAATGCCCGAGGAAAACATTACGAAACATTGTAAAATGCCTGCTATACGACGCACAGGCAGATCCAACGAAAGAAGGCTGCCCGACTTGTTTAATAATATCCCACTCGGTGACATGAAGCTGGAATGGAAAGTTTGGTGGTTGCTATTTATTTAATGGAGTTGACAGCCCAAATTAATCCATACAATTTTTTACTCTACGAATATGTTAAGCAAAGTGAAAAAACAAAAAGAGAAAACAACAAGAAACTTTTGTGATAAAAGATAAAAGGCGAATATTTGAATAACAAGTAATTTTCAATATATTTTTGTAATGAAAATATTTTACAAAAATCTAGTGGATTTTTTTAGGTGAAATCTTGTTAGTTTATGTTGAATTCAATTTTGGTGAAAGTTTAAATTTTGTTAATGAGTTCTGATTTGAAAGGATGTTTGTTAGAATCTGTTATTGAAAATTCTGTAAACTAATTGCAAGAGGAAAATTTTACATTTAATAATTTACTGTTCATGTAAGTAGTAAATGTATGTAAAACTGAATGCAATTTCCTGATCAAAGAAGTTATCTACCTTTGATAGTTTTGTATAATACAATGTTCTCGATGTTGAGAAATGAAATTGATTTGTTAGCAGGAATTTGTTTAACTTCTGCGTAAGGAATTTGGTGAGTGAATGGGAATAGAGTTCACTGGTGAGTTTTAGTGTGTGTGAATATCGTTAACTTTGTATAATGTTCGTATGAATAAAAAATTTAAGATTGTGTGACGTGAAGTTTAGCTGCAATTCGTTTGGCGATTATGAATGAGTTTCTGTTTATATTTGCTCCGGGTGGCTCATAGAGACTTGGCGCGAACTTGGATTTCATTCACAAGCTAAAAAAAATTAATTAAGCGTGAATGGATAGTCACGCCTACTTGTATATTTATTAACCAATGAAGGCTCGAGATTTTTTTTGAAAGTGTATGAAGTTGAAAGTGTTATGTGATCCACTTTTTGCACAGATTTGACCAAACTATTTTTGGGTATTGGAATAATGTAAAATTTGAGTTCTACAAAGCCATCCCAACTACCAAGAAAAATGCGGGCACTACTAGGTGAAAACACTATGCTTGACACAGTATTAAAAAAAAAACTGTGGAGAGAAAATCTACACATACATACAACGCAAATCCTAGCATCACTCCCAGGCGAAGTGAAACTGGACAGATTATCAGAAATTGCTGATAAAATACACGAAAATAACTCCAAAGAGAAGAATTCACTATAGCAAACAACCAGGACAGATTGTGACAATTAGAAAAATATATAAGTATTCAAATTCAAAGCTTAATGAAAAATCAACAGCAAAATGGCCATCGCTCTCGAGCAGACTTTAAATAGAATTCCTACTCTCCGCTCTCCTTCGACATTCCATTCCGAAAATAACCCTTTTTATGTTTCATTTAAAAGATGTGTTGTTGTTGATAGAATCTTGACACTCAGCTAAAAACAAAAACCTGTGTAGACAGAATGAATTTTGACCAAACAAGATAAGGAACTAATAGAAAACGGATATGAATTTAACATTGAACGTTTAAATAAAAGCGATGCATATTAAATTTCTAAAAGTTTCATATTGGTTCCTTATACTATATATATATATATATATATATATATATATATATATATATATATATATATATATAAATTCATCTGAAATACGAGAAAAAACTGAACATCAATAGCGAAAACGAAACGTTTAGTCATATATATATATATATATATATATATATATATATATATATTGGACTCTCCCGTCGTTTTCGATGTACCACCCGAACATATCATTTGATTATAGTGGTGAACGCTTCTGCAGAGCCAACTACACTTTTTGGAAAAGCCGAATAAAGAGAATTGATGCACAGTATGCCACAAGGTTCCCGAGCAAACCTCCGCATGTTTTGTATTCTGAGTAATCCTTCTCCTATACCATTGGTCACCTAAGGACCTAGTCTGTCCGGCTATTTATCCATAGCTGGGGGATGGGAGAGGTGTATTCATAGTTTTCCCAAGGTTATTAGAACGTAAGTGAATATAATGAACTCGACTGGAATTCGATCTCGGCTCTCCAATTCTTCAATCCGAGATTATATATATATATATATATATATATATATATATATATATATATATATGCAATTTTTATATATATTACATATTATATACACGCAGTACTTATTGGCAAGCGCTCAATATCAGTGATAGAGCTAACATATTTAGTTGGATAGATGTGTGTTTTTGATTCTGGGTTTCACGCTCTCACAAAAAGCGCGAAACCCAGTCACAAACTGACATCAATCCAACTATATATATATATATATATATATATATATATATATATATATATATATATATATATATATATATATATATATATTATAAATCAATTGATTTAAAATATGGTTTTAAATAAAATTAAAAAAAAAATCTAGACGACATGCATTTAACGGATGTCAAATTTCATTGAAGAATACATCCCTAACCCCTACCAAAACTGATACATCAAAATATAGACATAATGAATACGTTAACACACCTCGTCTGGTTGAAATGAATTTCTCTCTTTCCTTGGAAACGTGAATTTTGATTTTTGCTGACTTTAAAACCCAGTAATTTTATAAGTTACTCCAAAATTCGCTTGAGAATGAAATGGAACTAAATGTCTTTAATTTAATTACAAAATTAAATTTGGACCTTCCATTTTTGAAACATGATTAGAACTGTATAGCGGAAAAACCATATTTTAAATCAATTAATTTATAATATTAATGCTCTGTAAATTTACATTGAGCACTATTATCTATAAGAACACCGGATTATATATCTTACTGTTCTTTCTTTATATATTTATATATATATATATATATATATATATATATATATATATATATATATATATATATATAAAAGGCTTAAACACTAATATTCCAAGGTCATTAGTGTTTAAGCCTTTTTATTATATCCTTACTCTGTCCTGGACATTGAGTTCTACCTGGATTCTATCCTCTCGGAATTTTTTATTCAAAAAATATACATGTGTGTATATGCACCTGTGGATTTTGCATATATATGTATATTTACCACTAATATTATCTATCTATCTATCTATCTATCTCTCTCTCTCTATATATATATATATATATATATATGACATCTGTCAAGAATGTATTCAGCCACTCGAATATCTTAAGAACATGTTGTACAGCTTTGTTATTACTCGGCAGCTATAGTCCTTACTTGCAACAATAAAAGTTATGTTTGTTAAAGGGGGAAAAAAGAAAGGAAGAGCAAGAAGCGGACAAAAAAAAAGAAATAGGAAAGTAACGAAGAGAACAAAGAGAAATTAGGATAAGCAAATAAAGGCGAGTAAAATATTAGGTTGGTGCAAAAAACGACATTATTTTTGCACCAACCTAATAAAACGAAAAGGTTTAACTGAGTCAATAACCGATCCCACAGAAATATATTCTTCTTGCAAAATAAACATTCAAAAACAGTAAACTTCCTCTCCTGGGTTTGTTATATGACGTAAAACGAATCTGATAAATCAGCAACGACAAAAACGTATCAAGTTATCTATGGCAGCGAATACTGTGTTCTCTTCTCTACTAACTATCGTTGCATGTCAGTGTCGAGACCTTTGTGGAGATCAAATGATGAGATAAAGATCAATGACAGATGGATTCATGCCTTTTCCCAAACAATGAGCATAAGTATCCAATTTCCTTTCTTCTTTGATATATTCTTTCATGACGTAGGCGATTATGGTTTTCCACATCTTTTGCTGTCTTTGGTTATTCTAAGTAACTATTACCCCTTTACGATCTCTCTTTGTCTTTGTTCTGACGCCTATGCATTCAATCTCAAGAAGGTTATACGTTGTTTCATCCTGCTGATCTTGGTTTCAATATGTCCTGTAAGTGTTCAATTTTGCAAGTCTCCTTCTTTCAATGCACTCAAGAAATTTTAGCTGTTTCTTTTTAATTCATCCCCAATAGATAATAATCATAGAGAACTAACCAGAAACAGAAGAAACTACATTCCACTCACAAATGGGTTCGTTTTTCTCGGCTTCTCACCTTCAGCTCACTTTCGAGATGGGGACTGAAAAGTGTTTACTTCGACCGGAAAAGACTTTGTTTTTAATTCTTTTGCTTAAATTAAGAGATTTGAATCGAGAACCTTTCAGCACCGCTCAAAAATGTTGGCGAATGGTCAAGGAAAATATCAAAGTAATTCTTCGTATGAAATATGTTCTACGTTTCCACCTTAATAAAAAAAAAAAAAACTAGTAAGTACTATCTATTAATATCTATCTAGTAATATCTAACTATCTAGTAAGGCCCTCTACTTAACAGGATTAACCCATTTCGTTGTCAGTGTTCCTTAATGTAAACGCTAAAGAACTAGCCATCAATTTTGAGATAGAAATATGAGATTTATATTTTAAGAAACTGGTTGGTTAAAAATCCGTGCCTTGTAGTAGATAAAGTGTTGAATTCGTGACGATTTCAGATTTTCTGTTATCATAATGGATTTAGCTCATTATTATTTGCCATTATTTTTCTACTGTAAACTTATCTGTTTTGCTGATGTACTTGAAAATTTACGATAAATTGCGCTCTTCATCCTAGAAGATCTACTGCGTATAAAACAATCGTGATTCGTTTTATATGGATTAAAACCAAGCGGAACATATTACAATCGAAGTCGAGAGAAATCTCAGTTTGTTAATTAGAGAAAAATTTTAACAAGTAAAGAACATATTGGTGGTTTCAAAAAATTAACTCCAGAGATGAGAATATGCAAAATCAGCCTTGAGATCATTTAATAGCCAATGATGTCAAATATTTAAAACAAAATGACAATGATAACCACAGAAAAATGACACGATTGTCTTCTGTCATTTGATTGCAAACAATGGACAAATTGGAAAAATGGACTTCACATGTAATGACAGAAAATCTGAAACTGTGTTGTTTTGAGGTTTTCTCATCACTTCTTGTAACAATAAAAAAAAATGTTCTTACTTGTGATGAGAAGATAAGAATTTGGTGTTATTAACATCGATTGGGTGTATTATGTTGTATTTTTGAAATTGTGAAACTCGTGATTCCACTGTTCTTCGAGGTTTTACCTCGTGAATTATAAGAATCCAGATTAAAACCTTTTATGCTATGTACATTGGTGTCATCTTAGCGGTTCGCGTGAATCGATAGTTAAAATTATAAAAGCTTAGCGAACCGGTTGTTGGATTATCCGAAAATAAACTTATATATTAATAGCCGATGGTCCAGGAAAATACTAGTTACGCTACGCTTATGCGCGCGCCTAGTGATACACTAAGAGACATGTGACCCTCCCCATTATCACAACAATAAACATATCTCAGCGGGGAAGTAAAAAAAAGAATAAGTAAAAGAAAGACATCGATAACGGTAGCTGTGTAGAAAAAATAGGCAAAAGAGAGAGAGTTGACGAAAAAATGTTAAGCCTATTTCTGCATCATATTATAACACACACACGCACATATATATATATATATATATATATATATATATGTGTGTGTGTGTGTGTGTGTATATATATTTAGTTGGAAATTTCGTAGGAAATTGTGGAGAGCCATTATTTTTCGTTTTAGACAGTGGTGGTATTCTACCGGCTTGCGTCAACCGAATCTTAAAATTCTAAAAGTTTAGCGAACCAGTTGTTGGATCATCCGAAAATAATCTTATATATTAATAGCCGATAAATAATAGCTAAAAATATAATTAATACCATTGTTGTAAGTTCTATGGAGGCCGAAAGAGGATTTTTTGTGGTGAACATAATTTATTCTGACAAAAAAAATCGTCTTGAAGTTGAAAATGTGGCAAATCTTCTAGTCATAAATTTGATAGTACTTCCATTGGATGTTTGGAACTGCAGTGATTAGGTTTGAATATGGCTAAGAAATCATCACACTGCAAATGACACTTTGAAAAACATCAAATACTTCTGAACAGGAATATGATGAGAACAGAATTTTAATCTGGAAATTTAATAAATAAATGTTTTCTATTAAATTATCAAAATAGCTTAATTCTTTTTGATACTACAGAAAAAAAAAATAGGAAATTTGCTACGGTTTATTTAATTGTTAGAATTTTTGTTACAGTTATTTGAAGCAGCATCAAAGGATAGAAATTTAGTAACTTAAAACTGAACAAAAACATAAATATCAGATGTGGTGTTCAAACTAAAGAACTCTGGCAAAATTTCTTGGCATTTTTTTCTGTCCCCAAGTTGGATGTTCTTTCTTAAAGAGAACAATCACCTGCGCCATCCTGGAACAACAAATGGTTAAAAAATGTATATCTTAGTTTATTTATTTATTTATTTTTGTTCATTCTTATAGTGAAATGTATAGTTAATTTTTTTTTATATGTCAGTTAATTTTTTCATCACATAGTAAATGTAAAATTTCCTTTTTTGTGAGACAACCCGTATAAAGTGATTTATTTCCATTCTCAGATTGAAAAGAAAATAAGCAGAATAGGTTCCTAAAGATAACCTGCTTTATCGAAGCAGTTCCTGGACATTTGTGGTGACATTATTGGCTATGTATTGGGATGGTGTATAATTATCAGGCGTTTTAAAATACTGTTTATTATGAAAAAAGAAATATAACAATTCAACAATATCATTTTTAAATGATTATTCCAGAGTGTATGAAGAACGACACGCATTTTTTTTATAACCGGAAAATAAAATAGTATTTTTATTAAAAAATTAAACAAAACAGCAATTTTTATTAACAAATAACTCGCCTACAAAAACGCCTGGTAATTATGCACCAACGCAATATAAATTTAAGTAGATACCTATTGTATTGAATCATGTGTTATTGTAAACGTTTCAATTCTACAGTTGTACTTTATCTTTCATTATAAACTGTTTTCCATTCGAAAGGATAAGCTGTGTGTAGAGCAAACGTTTTTTTTTTTTTTTTTTTTTTGCGTAAATTGCATGTAGGACTGAAGTGATGACAGGAAAGCGTAAAACTTTTAGAAGGCTTTAAATTAAATGTAGCTATTAACGTCTGGTCCTCCGGTATCCTAGCAATCAATGCAGACGTCAACTAGGGGTCACTTTTCGGACCACCCTCTTCTTACTTTACATAAATGATCTGCCTAAGAATATACTCAGATCACTTGTGAATATCTATTCCGATGAGACGACGATATGTGGGTGCCCCTCCAAAACTCGTGATGACCAGAGATTGAGAGCTGATCTCTCATCGGATCTAGCTCTAATTTCTCAGGGTCGGGGGCAACTGGTAACATGCAATGCCTCGAAAATCAAACTAATTAGTAATTACATTCCATCATAACAGATCGGACCACGAACTACCAGCAGCCACGATGAATGGATGTCCCCTCGAGGAGTCTCCGTGCCTTGAGAGACTATTGAGTCATTATGACAAAGTGGAAAAGCTTTTTGATGACAATATGTTTCAGATGTGTTTACTCAGTACTGTTTACTTACTAGGTTGGCGTCTTCAGGTCAGACGGTTAACCTACGACGCAGAGGCGAAACGCGTTAGCAATACAAAGCTTTTCCATTTTGTCTCGTTTCTACACTTTCATTCAGATTCTCTATCCTACAAACTCACACACACACGCGCGCGCGCACACGCACACATATATCCGTTGCGATGAGAACGAAAGTAATAATAAATTCTAACGTTCATACCATTAATCCACTTTTGTTCGGATTCTATATCCTACAAACACGGCTCCTTTTCAACTTTACCGCTCCTCTCAACGACGATTACCACTCCCAGTCTTAATTAACCACCTCAACTATACATCTTCGACTTGATAACATCTCAAATTCGACTCAATCGTGACCACCGATATAGAAGGCCTGCTCGATAGTGACGTCACGTCACAAATGTAGTCCATGCAGTGAAACAGACACTTAATCATAATGTAACGAAAAATTGTAAGAAAAAAAAATGGTTTTAATAGAAAACTTTTCAAAAATACATTTATAAAAGAAAGAAACGGAATTGGATTTTATACAGAAATTATTTCATATTAATTTAAAAAAAATAAGCGATAAGAAAAAAAAAATGGTGCTGAATGTTTTGTAAAGAAACATCATGTTACATTTCAATTCATTCATTAAATTTTAAAGATTGAAATTCGTTCATTATTTTATTTGTTTCAAATCTGAAAACATTTTTAAAATCATAATCAGTATTGTTTTAATTTTTGCATGTTTTTTATCTTAATTTTAGTAATTATTCTGTAAAGTTACAATATCGTAAGTATTTAATGATTATTATTCTTACACTACAGAAACAACTCAATTATGAATGAGGAAACAATCAGACGAGCAAATTACAAGTAAATTATAAATAAGAAACAAATAAACTAAATACAAGAAAGTAAATAAATTTGATACAAAAAGAGATTTAAAATTCAAATAATACTTATAGAAAAGTAGGTTACAGACAGACAATTTTAAGACTGAAATTCGTTCATGATTTTAATTGTTTTACATTTGAAAATTTTTTATAAATCATAATCAGCATTGTTTTAATTTGCATGTTTTTATTTCAGTTTTACTTTTAATCATTATTCTGTAAAGTTACAATTTTTGTAATCATTAAGAAGAGATTATTACTCAAATACAGTAACAACTGAATTATGAATTAGGGAACAAACAATAATTAAATAAACAAATTATAATTAAATGATGAATAAATAATTATGATGAATAAATAAAACAATTAAGTATAAATAAGAAACAAATAAATACAAACAAGCAAATAAATTAGATACAAACAATAAATAGATTTAAAAATCAAATAATACTTTCAGAAAAATAGGTTACTGATACAAAATTTAGCTGAATGTTTGAAGTCTTCTTTTTTTGCTTAACTTGTTATTTGTAATATTATTATTTTCCATAGAACAAAAATTAATTAAAAGATCATTTGTAGAGCCCCAGACAAACATTCTTTGTATTTTTTCTATATTGTGACCCTCATCACAAGTGTCAACATCAAAAAGAAGCTCATAATCTGCCAAAACATTCAATCTTATATGCATGGCTATTTTTCTTTGATTTACAGAATGAAGAAAAGAATGATTTTTTATAAGTTTATCAATGACTACATAATTATAGAGAACAAAATTTAAAGCTTTATCATTAGGATATAAGAGAGAACCTCTATTAATCCCCTGAAAATAGCTGCTTATTTCAGGTATTTCTTCCACATTATCTCTTACACTTCCAGATATTAATTCTTTGCAACTTTTGCATTTAATTTTCTTAAAAACTGCATTACAGCAATAACCCGCTAAGTATAACATTACAGGTAGAACTTCTCTACAATTATTAACATCATCCTCTTTAACATCAATTCTATATTTATATATATATAACTTTTCCTCCTCTGTCACTTCATCCCAGTTTGGTTCTTGTAAACTCTTTAAATCAATTTTAATGCATTGTTGATTAAATGGTAAGCTCAATTTTAAAACTGATTGCATTCTAATTTTTTTTCACACTCAAATATTTGACGTATCGAGATATTATACTGATCTCCACTAAGTTGTCGGTATTGACCAAACTTTGCTTCAAGGTGATCAGTTTGAAATTTGCCTGGTAATATGTACAGCATTTTCAGTTCTTCTATGCAATACTTAGTCAGTTCTAGAAATGCATAGGTTGTATGATGCAAAGCAGTGAAGGTTTCCTTTGTTAATTTGCCATTTCTTCCAGAAATGCTATTCCAAGATTCTAACCAGTCACAGAATACAGAAATCTAAAATTTTCTTCATTCATTCTAAGCGGATTGCAGTATTTATTTCTAAGCCGACAACCTTTATATGGTGTTTTAACATTCATTATTGTCCACCAAATATAAAATATGTTTATATATTCTGCAACTTCTGCAAAATTAGGCAAACATTTCTGTTTTCCTAAAGTCAATAATCCTTGAATAGTATATTCATTAAAAATTTGCAAAACTAAATTAACATTTTGCCTTTCAAGATTAGTAGGTGAAAGTGCCCTTGAGGTTAATTTATAACAATATTTCAAAATTGATTGAGATTCTAAGGCATGAAGTTTCTGTAAGGTAGAAAATGGGGCACTTTGGATATTATCTAATTCATGATTTCCATTATGACAAAATTTGGGGAACAGCATGCATTTATTTGCATCTTTTTGACCAAGCCAATTGTTTCTAATGCATTTTAATATATGGACTGAGTCAAAAAGGAAGAAAATGGGGTCAAGACTTTATAAATGGGTGTGGATATACAATGGAAAGCTTTGGAGGACTGCAAAAGAAAGATATAGCTTTTTTATTTATAGCATTATTATCTGTTATAATTGATAATACTTGAAAGCCTATCTCCCCTAAACCAATTATTATACATTTAACTATGTCAAATAACTTCTCAGCTTTAAGACATTTAGTTGGCATAACATGCACAACATCTTTATATTGTGAGAATACACTGCTAATCATGAAAGCAAAAGCACTTGTTGCAGCTTCACTGCAGTTGTCAGATAAGCCAACAATATTACCACCCTTATAATCTAAATAAGGTTTTAGATGTATTTCATCAACAAGTAAAGATACTGTGATGTCCTTCTGCACTAGGAACTTAAATTTATTTTGAATATACATAAGAAAATTGTTATCATGTTGCTCAATCAAAGGATTCATATATGTTGATAATGTTAGTCTTTTAATGGTTGAATAGCTAGGTAAAATTATATTTTTTCTGTCTCTTAACAATCTGTACCCAATGAAGAAAATATAATCATTTCTGTTGAATAATAAAGCTTATTTTGTGTCATTAAATTTAGCTGCTCATATATAAATTTAATTGTATTAAAATGTTTGTTTGATTCTTCTTGCACCAATAGTAGAAATGACATTACCAATTTTAATATAAAAATCATATTTTGTGGTTCAGTTTGCTGTTGTTCTGTGTCCATTTTCTTCATGTTTTCTATCAGAATTTCAAGGGTATTTTGATCAGTTACATGTTTAGGAATCTTATAGTCCCCTATTGAATGCAGTTCCACATCGCAACAAAACACATGCACTGCAAAATCAGATTCAAATACAAGAGACAGATTGATTTTTGGATATGGGGATTTGATGATGCTGAATATAATAAGTGTCTAACAAAACTCCAGTAATTTCTATCAAGGAAATTTAATTTCCCTTCTAGATCATTAACATTATGGAATTTCTTCTGCATTTTATATGCTCAGACATCATTAATACTTTGATTTAAAGCACTTTTAAGAGCAGAATTCTCTAGTCGGATTCTCCTAGAGTCTGGTGACTCTCTAGAAGTATTTAATGAAGATAAATATGAGGGTGTGGAATCTTCCACAACACAACCAGCCTTACCTCTTTTTAGGAAATGCACTCTTCCTATCTGATAAGCAAGATTCTACTTTCATACAATATAACAAGTATTCATTGGTCATTCACCTCCAATCTGGCTTGCTGATTGGTCAATTCCGACCAATCAAACCACCTGCACGCGACCAATCTGTTTTTCCCGCTCATGTGCTGGGAGCCACTTGACCAGTATAAAAGCAAAAACACGTGTGAACTTTTTAGAGAAAGGATTAGTAATTTTCATTCATCTCTCTCGCATGTCTCAAGATGTAACCTTCGCCAACTTCCGTCTTAGACAAGACGTTTTTAAGACAATTACCAACATTCATGAACTCTGAAATCACTCCTAAACTTTTATCAACTTTAGAACTCACAATTCCAAACTTTATTCTTCTGAATTACAAGTTCAATTACAGTAAAAGGTAAATTACTTCTTAAGAACTTTCTGTTTAAAAGACACTTAATATTAACTTTAATATCAACATTAACGAACGATTACAAGAAAGACATTCTGAAACCTAAAATATCATACACATTTGCCAACATAACATATACCAAATATTCTGCTTGTACATTGTTTTGAATGTTTTATTAGTTTCTAATTAAATATGTCTTGTTCGTAATATGAACTCTGGTACAAATATTTCCAAATCAAAGGGACACGACTCTGTCCTACCTTTTCTTTGCATGTTGTACACCAACCTAAATAAATCTAATTGTTACGTTTTAAAACAATTCAGCTGAATTTTGTATTTTATTTTGATGTTAGTGGAAATAGTTAATTGACACGCAACTTATTCTCAACAAATATTACCACATAATTAACCCATCCACTACAAGGGACATTTGGGAAAATTCTAGGAATAGCACCATCACGAAGATATATTTTTTTTTTTAGTTTAACTGCAATTGTGGCACCTGTTTTTTTGTCAAAAGCTGACGATTCTCTCCTTATGTCCTCCGGTCGAAAATGTAGTTCACATACCTAAAAAGATTTTAAAAACCAAACCTATTTTAAATTCTTGTGAAAATCTAAGAAAATCAATCAGCAAAAATCTACAGTAATATGAAGCATTAATAATTTTAGGAAAAGTGAAGAGAATTCCACAAAAGATTATTATTAGTGACGAAGCTATGTACAAATAAGAGAATTTTTAAGGTTTATTCATTTTTTTAATTTAAAATGATAAATAAAAAAAAAACATTCTAATGAATAAAACAATTCTAAAAAATTGTTAAATTATAATAATTCTAAAAAAAAAATTCAATTATTTTTATGCCTATAAATTTATAAAAAGATTCTTTTATGAATTTATATCGAAAGTTTATTTTTATAAAAATTAGATTTCAGCTTTTAAAAACTTTCGCAACTTTATTTTTAATGTTTTGTGAATTATAAAGATATGAAATTATTTTAATACTCAAAGTTTTAATTGGGTTTAATAACTTTTTTAAAACAACACTTTGTTTTAAAATGTGTTGTGAATTACAGAAATGAAATTAATTCAATTAAAGTTTCATTTAGTCACGAATAAAACAATTCTAAAAAATCGTTAAAATTATTTTTTATGCATATAAAATATTCCTTTAGGAATTCATGAATGAATTTAGGTCGAAAATTTTATTTCTTAAAAAAATGAGTTTTTAGATTTTAAAAGCAACACGTACGAGAATGAATGTCTAAAGAAGTGCGGAGGTGATTTAATGCTAATTAGCATTAAATCACCCCCGCACTTCTTTCGCTTTTACTTCGTAGGAAAGTTGAACGTCAGACTTCGATACAATCACTAAATAATGTAGCAATTTGTAGCTGCCTATAAGGAAATTGTTAGGGTTTATATGCAGATAACATCCTATCATGATCTATATTAAAAATAATTTCTGGTGAATTTTTATGCGTAGGTCACATTCCATTAATTAATCCCGACAAAGCCCACAAGCGTATGTTTTAAAAGTATTCTGCTTTTTAAATTAATCTTTCACTCGCCAATGGAATTATATTCTATTTGTTCTCATTTTCCCTATATATATATATATATATATATATATATATATATATATATATATATTTCTTCCCTTTTGTTCAGATTCTATATCCTACTAACACGTGTATGTATGTATAAAATTTGTTGTAATTTTTCTGATTCTTCAAAACTATTTTTACACCATAGAGATATTCTTGAAAATGCCAATAAGTTCAAAGGCGGAATAGAAAGAAAAAGATTTGGTCTAATATTCTTTGCTGTTCAGACTAACACGCTCATCTTAATTGTTATTCTCACATCATTTCGTCTTTCTTTGGCCTTCTTCAGAAGTATGTTCTTGTAGTCGGTCACTATTTTTAGAATTTCACAACAAACCCTTTATTCAATCTACAAGGATAGATTATTCTCATTCTCTTTCCATTCCTACAATTTTTTTTGGGGGGGAGATAACTCATATCACTTAATACTTGTCAGTTTTGTTCACATTTTATGTCACTTGTCTGTTTCTTCCACTGAACCAGAATGCCTGACTTTTCTGCACGACCAATTTCTAAGAATTTTAGTTAAAGTCCCTAACCCCATAAAATGTTTTTATTTCTTTCCTAACACAAAAGAATAACTTTAACCTTCTCATTATTCCCCTATCTTTGTTGTTACGACCGTTGTACATTCATCAGGTTTATATCGATCTGAAAATCCTACAGGAAATTCTGAACTAGACCCTTTTTTTTTTAATTTCACTGTTCATGTCTAACGATATTTTGCTTAGTTCTTATTTTTAGTACTGTAGGTTACTACAGCTCAGTTATTGCTCGCCAGTTTTCTCACATTGACCGTTTCAATACTGCCCGGCGCAGAGATTGAACTCACAATTACTATGTCACCAAATTCACAGACCAACACTTTAATCCACTATGCTATTTTCCCGTGGGGACATTTCACTGTAATGAACTTGGAGCCTTAAGCCTAATAAGGTAATAACTGAGCAGTAATAAAAAAAAAAATAACAACCAAACGATATCCCTACATATAGATGATGGAAATAGAACAGTCTAACCCCGTAGAATAAATAAAGGTTTTAATTCATAATTTCATGGTGGTTACCGAAATCGATATTCACCTGATGAAGACCAGAGAAAGATTATAGTCTGAATGTAAATAGTGTAAATAATGTTAACTCCTCATACCAGAAATCCAAACAGAAACAACAAGTTCACTTCGCTTATTTCAAAAACCTAACAGATAGATTTAATTTTAGAGTCAATCAGCATTCATTTTGCTATAACTATTTACTGCTTCCATCAACTGGTATTGTCGAGGCCCCTTTTTTAAAAAATGCTCACAGAAGTTTTCACTCTGTTGGCTTGTAACACACCGGAAATTAAAAACCAACAAAAGTCCACCAGTGAAATAATTTCCGGCTCGACATTAGATATTCAACATCGACTCAATTTTGAAAGAAAAAATAATTTTTTCAGCCAATGAAATGTTTTAAAAGGAAATAAAAGAAGCACATTCATACGTTCCCCTTTTATAGAGGCCGATTTTTTAAAAGGTTACTTAGCATAGTTATACACAAAGTGATCGATAGCAATACGCGAGCTAGTATTCACGCCGTTTTGTTCGAATGTAGAAGTGACTCTCTTAACACAATAGTAAGAGAAACCTGGTATTGCTTATCACAAAAGGAAATCGACTTAATTTATCGCTTATACTAGTACGAAAGAACTTTTTCAATTCGACCTTTATTCGTACACTATTTCTCTTTCAAACTCGACCTATTTTGAATATATCTGATTTCAGAGACATTCTAGTCGAAATTTTCCTGGTGAAAACTGTATGCATGATGCATATTAAGTGCTACAAACGTTGAGACAAATGATTAAAGGTTAAAATGGACGGAGGTCGCCATATTTTCATTGTTTTAAAATTTTACTCTACCCCAAAAGTAAACTTTTTGACACAAAAAATAAATTTTGAACATTCTTTTTGCACAAAAAACAAACAAGTTTTAATGGAATTTAATGAATTTAAAAGCAAAAATGAAGGGGTTAAAACATACTAGCCGAGAATTTAAGAATAACAAAATGTCGCCAATTTCTTTTCGATGACAGGTCAAAATTTGGCATAAAAGTTCAATTTTATATATGTTAAAAATAGATTAGAATTTTTTGTCAGGACAAAATACCATTTTATCCAACTTTTGAGCGAATACCGAGCGAAATGGGCGAATAAATCCAATTGTAGGGACCCTACAATTGAACCTCTTTTATTAAATTCATATTTACGAACTCCTAATCCAATTTGCAAATAAAATACAGCATAAAATATCTCATTGAAGTCGAGATTATTATTATTATTATTATTATTATTATTATTATTATTATTATTATTATCTATATCTTGTTTTTCTTTGTGCCGCAAAAATATAAACTACTATTAAATATATTTTATTGACAGTACCACCAAAATAGCAATAAACGGCCAAATCTTTATAATTAGAATAAAAACGTGAAATTTGTTTGATAGTATCCATAATTATATTATGTAAACAGTTGGGATGCTAATGTTGTGGCGATTTCCTGCAAAAAAGATGGGGACTTGTTTTAAATTATTGTTGTTCTAACTTCTCACAAAATTAGGTGTACTCATACAAAGGAAAACAGTAAATAAGATCTCAGAATATCCATCACTAAAATTTCTTTATTTCTTTATACATCAATGGAAATATAAAACTTTTAAGAGAAAATATTTTATTTTTGGTCATTAATTTTCCGCGCATTCTATTCTATGCAAGATCCAAATCTTCTATTTTACTATTTATTATTAATAGTAAGTAAATCTGATTTTAGTTA
This sequence comes from Acanthosepion lycidas, assembly GCA_963932145.1. NCBI lineage: Eukaryota > Metazoa > Mollusca > Cephalopoda > Sepiida > Sepiidae > Acanthosepion > Acanthosepion lycidas. The sequence goes on from OZ010571.1 coordinate 6,177,106, forward strand.
ATTATTATTAACCAACAATGTCACAGGAGACAGAGCGAAAAATTCAAGAATTTCTAAACAAACTTAATTTTAATTAAAAATTGAAATGAAATATTTTTAAAAGTTAATCTTTCAGTTTTATCTTTTGAGAGCACAATATTTTCTCTTTTTGTTGCCATATTTCACAAAAAATCTTCCTCAAAAGATTTTTCAAATCAAATATTAGACAAGAAATATTTACGCAAATTTTATCTAACTACTACTGAGTTGAAATTGTCTTTCACTTATTTTTATCAACTGTCAATTATTAGATTTTTTTTAACCGGTATGTTCAACTTTCTATAGCTTTAGTGTAAAAACAATAAAATACGGTTAAGAAATGTTTCACAAACGAAGCCCTTTGTTAAATTTTTCTATAATCTATAAATAAATAAAATTTGTCGAATTTGTATAATGTGTTAATGCTTCTTATTTAAACATTCCTTCTAATTGTGATAAAACTTTGTGAACAATGGATCTGTCGAAAAGAAAATAAACTAAGTGTACTGCTGCGATTTTTTTTTTTTTTTTTTGGTGGGTGGATGTTTAGAGGGCGCAGTCCCAATCTTCTCCCTGGGCGCTACTAGACCTCTGCACGCCACTGGAGGTCACTGCATGCTTTAGTTGCTACAGTATAAGTCAATTGATTGTTGATGTTGTTGTGGAAAGTTTGGTGGTTACCATTTATTTAATAGTGCTGAAATCAATCCATACTATTTTTTACTCTACGAATATGTTAAGCAAAATGTAAAAGCAACAAGAGAAAATAACAAAAAAACATTTGTGATAAAAGACAAAATGCAAATATTTGAATAACAAGTAATTTTCAGTGTATTTTTGTAACGAAAATATTTTACAAAAATGTGCATTTTTTTTAGGTGAAATCTCATTACGTATGTTAAATATGTTGAACTCAAATTTGGTGAAAGATTAAATTTTGTGAATGACTTCTGATTTGAAAGGATGTTTGTTAGAATCTGTTATTGAAAATTCTGTAAATTAATTGCAAGAGAAAAATTTACATTTAATAATTTGCTGTTCATGTAAGTAGTAAATGTTTATAAAGTTGAATGCAATTTTGTGATCAAAGAAGTTATCTACCTTTGATTGTTTTGTGTAATACAATGTTCTCGAATGTTGAGAAATAAAGTTGATTTGTTAGCAGGAATTTGTTTAACTTCTGCGTAAGGAATTTGGTGAATGAATGGGAATAGAGTTCACTAGTGAGTTTTGGTGAGTTTGTGTGAATATCGTTAAGATTGTGTGACGTGAAGTTTAGCTGCAATTCGTTTGATGTCACGATGCTCACTGGCGAGTGTGAATGAGTTTGTTTTCATTCACTTCGAGTGGCTCACAGAGATTTGGTGCAAACTTGAATTTCAGTCACGAGCTGTAAAAATTAGTTAAGCGTGGGTGGATAGTCACGCCTACTTGTATATTTATTAACCAATGAGGGCTCGAGATTTTTTTGAAAGTGTATGGAGTTGAAAGTGTTCTGTGATCCACTATTTGCACAGATTTGACCAAACTATTTTGGGGTATTGGAATAATGTAGAATTTGGGTTCTACAATGTCTTTTTGAGGCCTGCTAATCGTGGAATGAAAAACTGTATTTGAAGCATTTAAGAAGGCGTTGATTTTTGCTATTTGACTGGCAAATGATTGAGTGTGTGTGCTAGATTTACTGTCAGTCACAGAAAATTGATCTTGGCGCGTGTGACTTGGACATGAATCTGTCACAAAAGTTTGAAATGAGCACATGTCACGTTACAAGAATTTGGATAATCGTAGTGTAATCTTTGTTAATCCTTTCACCTGAAGTAAGTCAATAAAACAACTAAGACGAAAAGGGGTTTACTGGGTGTGAAAGAAAATGAGAAAAAGAAAGAAATATTATTAAGAAAAGAGAACAATAAAAGAACAGGAATTAGGACAAAAGATAATTGACATTGCATTCAAATTTTTGAAAATTTAAATTGTCTAGAAAAGCAAGAGATGTGGATGACAACCAGTTCAGAAGGACAATTTTGAAATTCAAAACTCAGCCACATGAAAAAGCTTTCTATTCGTGATTAGCAACTAACCTAGGAGAAGTAAAACTCTTAATTCAAAAGCGGCTTAAAACCATACAAAGATGGGTTGCAGATACTGTTTGTAAAACAAAAACATAGATAGATTTTAACAACTATAGGTTATTCCATGGGAGAGTGATTATCCAGAACGGTGTTGACACCAACCAAAGAAGGAGGATGGATTTCAGTCTGAGAAATACAAAAAAGAAAAAAAATCATTTACTCATAGTAATTGCTTTTAGGAAAACAAATTCAAATTGTAAACACAAAAATTGTATTTAACCATTTTTATGTTTATAGTGCTTCCTTGGTTATTTTACTTCGATTGTCCGTAATTCGATTATCCGGATTTGAAATGGACATCGATCATAACATTCCTAACGGACGAAACAACTCTTTTGGAGGTTTTACTTTTGAACATGAGTTTCGTTTACTTAAATTTTGGGATCTAACGCTTTGAAATTCAAACGGCCATGAATTGGAATAATAAAACAAAACGAAAATGGCTAGTGTTATCAGTTGAGGATAAATAAATCATGTGACAGACATTTATTATAAAAACAAAATTAAAATAATAATAATAATAATAATAAAGGGATCCTGGAAAAATATAGAGTAATCCACAGTTAGCAATATTTTGAAAAATGGGGAAAATTTCAAGAAATTTGGACGAACGGAGTTGGGAATATCCCAAAACGACAAATGTTCGAAACCCATGAAAAGTAGGTGTTTCGCTTTCAAACAGAAACTATCATTACAAATACATCTACTTTGATTCAGTTCAGGAGTTGGTGGCAGAAAAACGACAGGCCAGCAAAAAATTAACGCATTTACTTCATAAAAAATAAACTAAACAAAATCTAGAAGAAAGCGTTCAAAAATGTTCTTGTTATTGTTAAATTTCATTCAGTGCATGACATTTTTGTCATTTTTTCATTCTTTTTTTCTTTTGTTTTTTTTTTAAATTTTTTAGGTATTCAGTTATCTGAAACTTAATTTTCCGTATATTTTTTTTCAACCTCAAGGTATTGTTGCAATTGCAAGGGCTAGTGTTGACGTTGGCCTTGTTACGACGGTTGAGTGAGGAAGTTTACTTATAATCCCCGTAGGGGAAAAAGGAGGTCATGTTTCAGCGGGAAAGCAAGCGAGAGAAAGAAAGAGTCGATGCACATCGATACCAAGTCTGGAGTCTCGCGTCTATTTTTGACTTTGTGTCTCGTTGTGGAGGGAATTTGAAAATATATTTTATTTTTATTTATTAATTCATTTTCTGGGTATCTTCAAAGTCTCAACAGTATTCAGATAATCGATTAAAACCTGTACCCAAAAATACAAGCACAAGTATGCGTATTCTATCAACTAGGTACACCGATTACCTCAAATGAAAAACTGATCATGTGCTACATTTTGCCATTTTATCGGTGGGTAGCGAATAAATAAGGCTATTGGGAAAATGTGTTTTACGTAGTCAAGACCCTGTGGAATATCTAGAGTGGTGCATTTAAAAATTTGGTTGGATATTTTACTCTGTAATGACGCTTTTCAAACTTTGTGGAAAAAAAAAATAAAAAATACGCTTTTTCTTTTATTATTAGAATCAGGTTAATTTAGCTGAGTCTACTCCAGTCCTGCTTAGCAAATTTTCAAGTTTGAACTGAATTTCATACTGAAAATATAACCGTCATGAGAATAAGACATTTTTTCAGTTTGTTAGAAAAAAAAACTCTAATTTTTACTTTTTTGAATAAATTCAAATAACAAAGGTCAAAGATTTATTCCAAAAGAAAATTTATTTTGAAATTTGAGTAAGGCGAAATTTTACTTTAAAATAAAGTTACCTAAAAAGTCACGTCTTCGCTAGAGGCTTAAAAATGCTTAATTTTTAGACTAATATGAGACTTTTGTAATGCTTTTATAAAATGAATTTGGTGGGGAAATAGTGATATAAGAGAGCGCATCAACTTTCTAATACTGAATATTGAATAAGGCGCAGACAAACACGAAAAAGACACGAATCTCTGATATGAAATATAAAAGAAACTTTATAACATTGACATAAGAAAAAAAAAACAATGAACAAAATACAATTTTTATAAAAAACACAAAGATTCCTTTCATGGATCTTTTTTTAATAAAAAAGCAGATAATCAGTTCAAAATATAGAATTATAAAAAAGATATACAATTCAGACTTTAAATAATAGAAAAACCTTGAGATGGTAATACAAATTCCTTTTTTTACAGTGAACTGTCCTATGGGAAAATAGCATAGTGCATTAAAGTGCTGGTCCGTGAATTTGGTGACATAGTAATTGTGAGTTCAATCTCTACGCCGGGCAGTGTTGAAACGGTCAGTGTCTGGAAACGGGCGATCAATAAATGAGCAGTAGTAACCCTACAGTACTAAAAATAAGAATTAGACAAAATATCGTTAGACATGAACAGTGGAATTAAATAAAGGTTCCAGTTCAGAACTTTCTTTTGTTTTTTCAAATCGACATAAACCTGATGAATGTACAACGGTCGTAACAACAAAGATAGGGGAATAGTGAGAAAGTTAAAGTTATTCTTTTGTGTTAGGAAAGAAATGAAAACATTTTAGAGGGTTAGGGTTGCTGTGGCCTTGTCAGGGTCAGAAATAAGATACAAAGAGAGGAATTGAGTTAAACAAATATATTAACAGAAACACTAATACAAACAAGAGTGTTACCACAAGAATGTTCGGTTCAACTGTCATAGCTAACTGCTGGAAAATGCCCTCTTCAAAAGGCAGTACCTGCTCCTATTTATAGCTGGGAGAATTCCATGTGTACGTGGGTAAGTTACCATAATATCCCCCTCCTACGTCTCAATTCCGCAGGAGTTTCAATACCTTTTTTTACTTTGGGTTAACGACAATTAAGTCCGTCATTTTTCTTTTTCCTATTTAAACGGCATTGCTCACGGGCCGCTTGAGGTATTGGCATGTCAAAAGTATCGTAAATGACATCCATGACTTCTTTTTCTTCAGGATGACTGCTGTCAGTATCGTCCGACAGGCGTTTCATGATTTGGTTCAAATGTCTCTTATGAGTAAACTGGGGACATTTAACTATGTAGACCATATTTCCTACTCTTTTCTCAGTTGTACCCATTTCCCAGAAAGATTTATTATTACGAAACACCCGGGAAAAAAAAACTTTCTCTCCAGGCTGGTAGTGTTTTTTGATACTGTATTTGTTCGTCCGGGGTTTGTTTGTTTGGGGAGTAACTTGTCGAACACACACCTGATTTTACACGCAAACATTATCTTGGCTGGGGGGTGTAATGATGATGGTGTGTTGTCGTTGGGCGTAATTCTATACACCTGAAGGAACTGTTGTAGGGCTTTTTCTGGGGCCGTGTCCCTAGCTTTCTTCAGCGTATCAACAAAGCACTCAGCCTGTCCGTTGGACCTTGGGTGATATGGGGTGATCGTGATATGATTTATCTGGAAGGTCTCACAAAAATCCTTAAAGTCGCCGAACGTAAATTGTGTCCCATTGTCGAACACTAGACAATCGACTACCCCAAATCTGGCGAACAGTTCGTGGAGGAAATTGATTGTAACTTCTGTAGTGGGTTTTCTACATCTATGGACTTCCGGCCATTTCGGAAAACTATCTACTACTATGAGATAGTAGAATCCGTCTAGCGGGCCTGTAAAGTCTATATGTATTTGGGACCATGGTCAGTCCGTTTTAGGCTAATGACTATATTTGATTGGGGTTGCCTTAGCTGTCAAGGCACAGCCTTTACAGGATTTTACGATATCGTTATCTATGTTTGGCCAGTAGACATAACTGTGCATAAAGCTTTTCATCCTTGTAATCCCTGGGTGGCTGACATGAAAATCTTTCAGAATTCTTCTTTGCAACGTTGTGGAAATGACGACTCGCTAACTATATAGCAGTACTTCGTCGCAGAGGGAGAAAATATCTGAAGTCAGTTGGTCCTTTTCACGAATTTTGGCTTTGGTTTACCTGATAAACTCATCGTTTAGAGCTTCTCGTTTGATTTGGTCGAGAGTTACACGGAGTTCCCTTACTGTGTTGCATAATGTGGTTTTAATTTCTCCTTCTGTTCGAAGAGAAGCAATCACAGTATCTTGAAGAGGTTCCCTGTGTTTCGGGATTAATCTGGATAGTCCGTCGGGATGACAGAGTTTTTTAGACAGTAGGAACTCTGTCTTGAAGTTATAATTTAAGAGGATTGTTCCCCATCTCCGTAGTCTATTTGCTGTATGCCTAGATAGACCATTTTTAGAACCGAAAATGGTAAGTAATGGTTTACCGTCCGTCTGCAATGTAACGTGTATACTGTGAATGTAGCGGTGAAATTTCGTTACTGCGAAAATAATCCCTAACGACTCTTTCTCAATTTGGGAGTAGTTCTTCTCTGCAGGAAGAAGTGTTCTCGACGCGTGAGCAACTGGTTTGTGAGATCCATCTGGTATATTGTGCAGAATACACGCTCCAATACCAAACGAGCTGGCATCACTGGCAACTATAATGTCCAGGTTTGGGTTATAGTGGATGAGAAACAAGTCCAACGTCAAAACTTATTTTGATGAATGCTTTCTGACATTCAGGTGTCCAATCCCAGTCTTTGTCTTTTTTCAAAAGTTCGTTTAGAGGAGCAAGTAAGTTGTACATATTAGGTATAAACATTTGGTAGTAGTTTGCCAATCCTAAAATACATTGTAATGAAGAGACGTTTTCGGGAGCTGGTATATCCTTGATTGCAGTAGTCCGTTCTGGGTCTTGTCTTCTGCCATCTTTGTCGATAATGTTCCCCAAATATTTAATCTTCTCCATAAAGAAGTTGCATTTGGATTCATTCAATTTGAAGCTGTACTCCTGAATTCGTGAGAAGACTTTATGAACATGTTCTTTGTGTTGTTCTACATTATGGTTGTTTATTAATATGTCGTCTAAATATGCAACCGCGAAGTCAAGACCGCTCATAATGTCCATTACTTGTTGGGAGATTGCCAGCGCGACCTTGATTCCCAAAGATAGTCGTTGGAACTTGTACAAACCACGATGGGTGTTAATACAAAGCAACTTAGAACATTCTTCCTCTACCGGTATTTGAAGATATGCATCACTGAGGTCGATTTTTGAAAAAAAAAAATTCCTCCATTTAGTTTCGCGAAAATTTCTTTCGGGCTTTGTAAAGGATAATGATAGTCTTTGAGTAGAGCATTAAGCCCCGTCGAGAAATTGGTGCAAACCCTGATCTCCTTTGACTTCTTTTTCACATAGACGGTCAGTGAAGCGCATTGACTCTACTCAATTTTAGACAAGACCCCGGTTCTTTCTAGTCTGTCGAGTTCTTCCCTTATTTGTGGTAAAGAGGCAAAAGGCACATTTCTTTTCTTCTTAAACACTGGCTGCATGTCATCTTTTAACTTGAATTTTGCCGTCATCTTATTACACTGACCAAAGTCCACACAAAAAAACTTACGGAAAAGTTTCTCGTAAATCTTTTATTGAATTTTTTGCCTCGGTGTCAGGTTTTCGAGCTTTTGGCAAAATGAATTAATTGGCATGTCCCACAACTTAAATTTCTCCATCCAGTCCGTACCAAATAAATTTTCTGTTTTCTTTAATACGCACGTTTGTAGTTTTAACGTCCTTCCATGAAAAATTGCATTTGTGATAAGTTCTCCCTCAAACTTGATTTTCTCCCCTGTCACTGACACGGCCATTTTATTAGATCTTAGCATGGCTGGTTTTCCCAACTTTTTCCAAGTGTGTAGATTTATCATTGTCAATTCTGACCCAGAATCCAACTGCAATTTGATATTTTTTATTTAGGATTTGTACTTGCACGTATACCCTAATGTTTAACCCATCTTGTTCATCCGATTTTGTGTTTTTCACACAGCTATTAACCTTTTTCCCTCGCTCGGCAGTGTGAGCTCTTGTGTCCGATACGGCTACAAGTTAGGCACTTCTTATTCCGGAAAGGGCAATCCTTATACCAATGTAGTGACCCACAACCGGAATACGGATTAGGAGGCAAGTTGTCCTGTTTCTTTTTGGACTAGTTTGATTTAGATGGTTTAGATTAGATGGTTTTTTTCTTTTGGCGTAACTTTCTTCTTGGTGTACGCTTACGAATCTCTGACAGTCTTCCGCTATTTGTTGGAGAGTAAGGTTTGGCTCGTTTTCCAATTTGTTCAGAACTCTACGTTTAATTCCAGCATCTTTAGCTGAAACGAATCCCTGAAAAAATATCAGATACATGAAATTATTCGAACTTAATTTAAAAAGCAGAATACTTTTAAAACATACGCTTGTAGGCTTTGTCGTGATTAATTAATGGAATGTGACCTACACTAAATTCAAATTCACCAGAATTTTTTTTAAATATAGATCATGATAGGATGTTGTCTGCATATAAACCCTAAACAATTTCCTTATAGGCAGCTACAAATTGCTACATTATTTAGTGATTGTATCGAAGTCTGACGTTCAATCTTCCTACGAAGTAAACGCGAAAGAGGTGCGGAGGTAATTTAATGCTAACTAGTTATATGTTAGTTCAGCTTCCTACATAAAATTTTGTAGTTGATAAATAAAAGGCCCCTTCAAGAAACTGGTAAATAATTGAATAGTTTGAAAAAAAAAGATGCCTTGTAAATGAGTCGAATAGGCCGAGGTGAAGGCGGTAGGTTGCCATGTTGATGTCGGATTGGCGTGGGTGGTATTTGCCGAGGTCACAGCGTCGGCGACGATGAAGGCTTGTAGCTGGGTTGAGTCGAATTTGAGATGTTATCAAATCGAAGCTGGATAGTCGAGGTGGTTAATTAAGACTGGGAGTGGTAATCGTTGTTGAGAGGAGCGGTAAAGTTGAAAAACAGCCGTGTTGGTCACGGCGCGTTAGCAGCAGTAGCTCCCTGCGTGACGACCGGAGGCCCGCCGGACCGCAAATACCTTACTCATTCTCAGAGATCTGCTTACTATTACGCAGAAAACAACTTTTTTTTTTCTGTTCTCTGCCTTCGTGACGTTTACATCTGGCCAGCATGCAGAATGAATCAGAAAGAGATCTAATTGCAGGAATAAACGACATCATCAAAAGAGGTTTGGATGCAGCTGGGTTCCCTTCTCAAATCGAATCCGTAGGCCTCGAACGCGGTGATGGAAAGCGGCCGGATGGCATTACCATTTTCCCTTTTAAAATGGGAAAATCGTTGCTTTGGGATACGACCTGTGCGGATACAGTTTCGTCCGGTAATTTGATCAGGTCCGCTGTTGAGCCGGGGTCCGTCGCCCGGAAGCAGAGATAAAAAACAAAAAATAGTTCAATATTCTTCTCTTGCTGATAGATTTTTTTTTTTTTTTTTTTCACTCCTGTGGCAGTGGAGACTTCTGGGGTTATTGATTCACGTTCAATGGCGTTCCTTCGTGGGATTGGCGCTATTGCGTCTCGATTAAAAGACGATCCTCGTGAAACAGGGTGGCTCTTGCAGCGTGTCTCACTGGTGATGGTTCGAGGAAATGCTTTCTTCATCATTGCGGATGGGCAGAGGCTAGCAAAAAAAAAAAATTGTTTATAGTTACTTTGTTCAAACTTTCTTTTCAGTAAATAAATTTCTGTATACTTTACATCCACTTAAAAAAAATGCAACAGAGTATAGCACAGCCTTTCGTGTTAAAACTGAATAAAATTTCATTTGTTAATTTGTTTCTCCTGCTGTATCAAGGCTAGGGAATAGTCTACTCAACAACTAAAACCGATTATGTCTTCAAGTGACTTTATATCTAAACTGACACTACACTGATTAATCTAGCTTGCAATGAAAAAATGTTGCTTTAAAAAATGTTCAAAATACATTATTTAATATAAGAATTGCCGATGTAATTTAATTGTTAACGTGTTATAAAGAAAAAAACTTATTTCCAATTCTGATATTAGTACCTTTGTAATCATGCATATATTCCATTGATGATAAACACTGTCAGAACATTTAGAACAAAAGCTATATTTAATCAACATTAAATCTTATAAATGCTTAATTTTGTTTGTAAATACTTTATATTTTGCATCGAAACTTTAATATAAATTCAACGCAACTTTCTTATGAGAGGAAAATGTTAAAAAAATCTTTTTCACTCTGAGTAAATTTCGGCTTTCTTGGCGGCGGGTGGGGAATATGAAGGTAACAAAATAATTACTAAAACATGTATTTTTGCCACACTGCGTGCAAAGCTCTTCGTCCAAGGAATGGAGGGGGAGTCAATTGGGGGTAAATTAAAGGGAACAGAAGTATTTTTCTACTACAATAAATTGTTTGGATAAACGTTAGTTTTTAACCAATGGCGACTCGAGCCGGTTGAAATCTGAAATGCTTGTGTTGACCGCCAAAATTTTTCGGGTAAATCGGAGCCGACCGTTGGCTATAAAAATCCCTGCAATACAACCAGCAACAGGATTGGGAGACGCGACGAGATGAGTAGGAGAGGTAACGCCTTCCAAAACATCTGAAAACCTGACTGTGCGTAGGTTCGAAAAAGTGACTGCAAAACGTACTCCCCAACGAAGTCTTAACAATCAAATTTTCGTTTTCACAATAGAATTAAGTTTTATTTCAATACTATTGTAACAAAATAGTCGTTTCCACAACAGAGACCAAGTACTGTTTTCAATACAATACTCTACGTTGAAGACTCTGAAGGCACGAACGGATTCTGTCACAAATTTCGGCAACTCACATCAAATCACAAGAACTATTAGGCAGTACTCTACAATGTACCCTGGGTACATAACAGCAGCCGCCACAAACTGGGATAGAAGGCTACAAGATGATAATGACTCTCAGAAAACAGCTTCGGTTTGACTACCCTATGTGAATGACATCGGAAAAGATACAAAAGATCTGTGGTCCATATAACATCCGGAAAATGCCAGGAGTGGTTCAACACTACATAGACATCTTTTCCATGTAAGACCACCCATAGAGGATAACATTATTAAGGATTGTGTGTTCGCCTGTTGCAGCAAGAAATATAAAGAAACAGGCCGCCCCCTTAACACAAAACTGCAGGAATACAGTAAATCCATAACACGAGTGGAAATAGAAATATCAGGCATGGCTGACAGTGTATGGAGAGGAAAGGAAGATCACCGCCTTCTGTGGGATGAAGTTGAAATAATAGACAGAGAACATAATTGGAAAATACGAAAACTTAAGGAATCAGCGCATATGCTTGACCACAAAAATCTCCTAAGCCGGCCAAGCATAGACATGAATACAATATGGGAACCAGTAATAAAGAGATCTAGAGAAAAACAACAATAACAGAAATTATAATATGAGCTCTGGTAAAAAAATGGAACTGAAACATTAGGTTTATATGCTCCCAAAATTCATCATACACTGATGTTGCCAAGGACACATGGTCCAGCCCAGTAGATAAAAGTGTTGGCTGAAGCAATCCAAAAATGACTTGAAACAAAGAGTTGTGAATTCAATACCCGACCACAAAAAGCAAAAACTTGGAGAGTTCAGTTACTCAAGGGAATTAACTGAAACGGAGATATCCAAAGAAGGCATGGCACGTGGAATCAGAACAATCATCCCCTGTGGACTTAATACAAGGTTCTGTTCGAAATTCCAACGTATGTCAAGAAGCGCTTAGAAAGGCCGAAGCGTCGTGAATATAGCAAAAAAGTTCGAATGATATAAATACTAAGAATATTCACATTATACACCTTCGAGGTAAATAAACCCCTTTTTAACTGAAACCCTTTTATTGTAGCCTCTTCCTTGTAATTTACATTGTTTTGTATACCCTAGCAGTTTTCTTGAGATATTTCATGATATTTCATTGATTTTGAATGTAAACTTAATCTTTTTTTCCCACAATTCACACTGAGCCTTATTTCAGAAAAAGTTACGTGTCCAGAAATTTATTATCCCATTTTTCGGGCGCACAAACGGCTAAATTTAAGCATCCATAATATTTAATAAAATTATCTTTTATTTTATTTTAGTGAAATGGTTTTGATTTTCTATCTCACTGAATATCCCTACATTTAATTTTTTTTAGGGTGCGTAAAATCGCTTGATCTCCCCAATCTTTTTTAACAGAAACTCTCCTAAATATACATTAATATATTCCACCTTTTTCATAGCACATATGACAAACAAAAATAGCTTCCCTTCTGGAACTTTATTTTATTTTATTTTTATTTTTTTTTTTTTTTTATCTTTTTTTTTTACGCCCGAGGGTCGAAATTTTCATGCCTTCTGGTCTCTTCGAAATTTGTACATATCTTCATTGAAAATTTTTACACCTAAAATTATTGGCTCATCGTCTTCTTATATAACCTGGCTTCTTCTGACTGGGTTCAACTTTTAAATTTATGTGGGTGGAAGCCACCATGTTGATTGGTCAAAAAATACAACGGTGTATATATTTTTAAAATTTGAAAAATAATCACAAATAGTGACCGAATTATATTCGACGTTATATTTCGAGACAATTCTATTTTTAGAAATTTTAACAAACAAATGTATCACATGAAATTTAATTTTTATTAACCGTTTGGCTTTCTTTTAAAAAAAAACAAAAAAAACTTCTTTTAAAAGTAAGAGTAAAAGACAAACTTAGATTATTAGGATATTTATTTTCTATCTATTGTACATCAATATTCTTTATTAATCCTTATTTAATTTACATTTTCTATATAATTTGGTATATTATCTCCTCAAGGGAAAAAGCAATAAACAAACTTAGTGTATATTATTATTTTTAATTATTTTATATATTTCTTGCGGATTTGAATCAACACACAACAAAGAAAATGGCGAAAAAGGTGTTAAAATATAAAAATATAAGATATTTTTACTTTCGTGTTTTTTTTACAATTAAATTTATCTTAGCGTGTGTGAGTGCTAAATTTCTTATAGTCATTGTAGTTGCTTGTTAAGATTAAAAGAAATGTGATTTCTTCGCATGTATATGTGAGGAAGAAGAGGCAAGGGAGAAAGTGAGGCGGAAAGAGTAAGTGTCACGTAGCTTGGCGAGGAAGACAGGTGAATGAGTAACAGAATTTCTTTTAAGCTGTGCGCGTCGTGAACTGTTACAGTATGTTGCCGTTCCTTTTCCTTACTGGCTGCGCAGGACTGGGTTAAAAACTTTTCTTAAATACTCTTCAAACAGATGACGAAGCATTTTTTTTTTCTTGCTGGTGGGAACGAGATCCGTTGGTTGAAAAATGTTCAATATTTAATTTCAAAGAATTAATTTTTTAAAGGGAAAGATGCGCGAATCCTCTGACTCAGAAACAATTTTGTTTGTTATTTGATGTTTGTCCTGATGTTTGTTTCCGTTTCACGCGATTTATTCACTTTTCTATTATATATATATATATATATATATATATATATATATATATATATATATATATATATATATATATATATATATAATGCATAAGCAAGGTGTTAATAAATATATAAAAGAAGGTGAATCACTTCCATATTTAACAGCTTCGGTGCCAATGATTTTTTTTTTATCGTAACTGTTAACGACGTACAAAAATGGAATCATCATATCGTGTGTAAATTATCACTGAGTCTGTTTCATTCAATATCACGCTCATTTACGAAAGTTATGAATCCATTTTTCTCCAGTTATACGTTAAGTAGCAGGACAAATAAGGTTCTGCAATCTTCGGTGGTAACCAGTCTAGGAGAAGGAAAACTGAATTCAAATCCTCGTAAATAATAGTGCAGCGGTCTTTCGCCCAGCTGGAGTAACCAATTTAGGAGAAGGAAAACTGAATTCAAATCCTAGTAAATAATAGTCAGAAGTCTTTCGCCCAGCCGGAGTAACGGACTTAGGAGAAGGAAAACTTAATTCAAATCCTCGTAAATAATGGTGCAGAGGACTTTCGCCAAGCTGGAGTAACCAATTGATGTGGGTGCCAAAGTTGGGCCGACAGAAGTAAAACACGGAACACGGATTAGAAGTAAGAAAGATATATTAACAACAGGTTACAGAGATAGTGTAAGCAGAGCTTACTATAAGTTAGTGTCCAACACTGGTAGTCGTACTAGACTCTTTCTGTGTCAGTCTCTATCACTCTCCTTCACTCTCTGTAGAGTGCTATGTCGCCTACTTAATATAGGCCTGGAAGAGTATTGTGTAGGTAGTTTCCGGTCTCACAATACCCCCTTCCAAAGAGTTTTCTTTTTTGAAAAGGAGAGAAAAAATAAAACTGTTAATACTTTTTCCTCTTGGGATTTATTGTTTCTCAGCTGGAAGTAGAGATCTTGATGCGTGAGCCACAGCTTTTCGCGGACCGTCTGGCAGTTTATGTAATATGCAAGCGCCTATGCCGTATGAGCTTGCATCACTTGCGACTATGATGTCGAGACTAGGGTCGAAATGGGTGAAGGAGAGGTCTGAAGTAAGAGTTTTCTTGATCTTCTCCAATGCGTCTTGGCATTCCGGGGTCCATGACCATGGTTTGTCCTTTTTTTAAAGTTGGTTTAGAGACTCTCTCAAATTTTGCATGTTCTTAATGAACCCTTGGTAAAAGTTAGCTAGGCCGAGAAAGCTTTGTAACGCTTGAACGTTATCTGGGGCCGGCATGTTTCTGATCGCGTTGGCTCTTTCTGGATCCGGCCGACGACCATTTTTATTTATGATGTGTCCTAAGTATTTAATCTCTGGTAAGAAAAAGTTACACTTTTCCTCCTTAAGCTTAAATCCGTATTCTTGTATCTTTTCGAATACGTTTATTATATGGTTCCGGTGCTCTGCCGTAGTTTTACTAGTAACTAATATATCATCCAAATAGGCTGTTGCGTAGTCAAGATCACCCAGCATGGCGTCTATGACCTACTGGAAAATTGCAGGCGCAACCTTTACTCCAAAAGCCAGCCTGTTGTATTTGTACAACCCTCTATGGGTGTTTATGCAGAGCAATTTGGAACTTTGTTCTTCTACCTCTATCTGAAGGTATGCGTCCGAGAGGTCGATTTTAGAAAAAAAATTTTCCACCATTGAGTTTATTGAAAATTTCTTCAGAGCTTGGGAGAGGATAGTGGTGATCTTGCAAGGCATCGTTTAACCCTGTGGAAAAATCTGCGCATACTCGTATTTGATTGGACTTCTTTTTTACGTAGACCGTGGGTGCTGCCCAATCGCTGAAATCTGTTTTTGACAGAATACCTGCTTGTTCGAGTCTATCTAACTCTTTATTGATTTGCTCTAGAGCAGCGAAAGGGACATTCCGTTTCTTTTTGAATACCGGTTGTGCACCGTCCTTCACCTTGAACTTAGCTTTCATTTTAGTACATTTCCCAAGGCCGCCAGAAAAAACCTGGGGAAATTGTTGTTTGAGTTCCTTTTTTAGATTTACCAAATTGGACGTTGTACTTTGTATCTTGCAACAAAATGTACTCATTGGGCAATCCCAAAGATTGCATTTTTCTATCCAATCAGTTCCAAATAAGTTGTCTGAAGTTTTTAATACGTAGGCTTTGAGCTTTTTGGTAACTCCATTTAGTGTTACTGTAAGTATTACCTCGACTAAAATGTTAATATTTTCGCCAGTTACGGATTTTGCTGTTTTATCCGTTTTTAATAAGGTCGGCTTGTTCAATTTTCGCCAAGTACGCCAGTTAATAGTTGAAATATCAGAACCCGAGTCAAGCTGGAATTTAATGGACTTATTGAAAATATCCACTGTTACATATTTTCTTAAATTCCTATCAACAATATTGTCAGATTGAGCTTGCCTAATTTTATTTTTGGGTTTTCTCGTTCTGTTGGCGTACCAGTACGAAGTTAAAGTATGCCCACTTTTATTGCAATTTTTGCAATATTTTTTGTTCTTAACTGGACAGAATTTCCTCCAATGCCATTTACCACAATGGTAATATGGTCTGGGCGGTTTCTTTAACTTATTTGAGTTTTGGTTACTGCGTAATTTAGGACATGAGATTTTCCTTTTGAGAGTCAATCCTTGTTCGTTCTCAAGCTTAGTCAGTACCCGTCGTCTAACTTCGGCGTCTTCTGCAGATACTAGACCTTGTGCGAAAATTAAGCACTTAAAATCATCGGCAGTCAGTTCGGCTAGCTTAAAATCATTACATAGCTTGTTCACCGATGCTGCAAACGTTAGAAAATCTTGCTGGTTGTTTTGACTGTGTTCAGACATTTCCAACGTTTGTGGAACAAGGTTGTGTTAGGCCCGAATAATTCCGATAGAAGCTTAATCGTCTCTGAAAAATCCAAGTCAGTCGTTTTCGTGGGTAGTATAAAGTCTACGAACCTACTATGTTCTGTAGTTCTCAGTTTTCTCAATAGTAGACGTACCTTTTTCTTTTACTGGGCCATTGTTCACAGTCTACGTTGAAAATATCTTCGTAGCGCCTGTAAAAAGCCTGGAACGTTTTGTCTTCCTCTGGTACGTATTCAAAGGTTTCTATTGAATTGTAAATTGTACTCTGGGAGAATATTGTATTGTGATACCATTTAGGGGCGCAAAAAGAGGGGAAAAGAAGGAAAGGAAAAAGAGAAAGAAAAAAAAAGAGAGGCGAGACTTAACTTATATGATAACGGGAGGCCACCCACGAGAAATAACATTTGAAAATGTTATTTTGATAATGGAAGACAATGGTGAGGGTTCTGTCGGCCATTGTCTTGGGGCTGGCAGGGTCCAGGTTGATACACAGTTCTTTTTGTTTTGTTTCGATAGATAAGAAATTAACTGTGTCTTTGTGGCAAACAATGCTGTCTGAAAACAATTTAATAGGTCATCATCTGTTGACAACACACAAAGAGAGCCATCTCTAGGTTGGATCTTTGTCGATGGGAGGTGTCATTGAGAGAAAACACATCTGGGCTGTGTTGGAGTTGAATATGATAGCGAAACAATATTTCGTTGGCGCCGAAGAATGAGTGTGTCTGGTTGACTAGCCTCTTGGTGCTGGCGTAAATCTGATTGAAGAATTCCATATGCCGTGACGTTAAGATAAGAATTGAGATTATCACTCTACGGGTCGTATTGTCCTCTTGGCGGCCAGAGAAGAAGAGAGAAACAAAAGAAAGAAAAGGAAAAGAAAAAGATAATTTTTTTTCTTTGAGCAAAATATATATTTTTTTAAGAAACAAGGCTAGTCTAGCCACGCCCACACTGTTGATCGACCATTGGTTGAATGCTAACCAGCCAGGCGGAGGTGATCATTTGACGCAAGGAGGGAGCCCGCCGCCGCCCATTGAGAGGTAGGTATGAGAAGTCCCTGCGAGGAAGTGGGGAGGACCGTTGACGCCCCTCTAGGTCATGGTGAGGTGTCCATATGAGAATAAGAGAAGGTGGGAGTAAGAGAAGACTTCCAAAAATGGAAATAATAAATTTTTCCTGACCGAAAACAAAAGAAGGGGTTTATGGATTTAGACTTATCAAGGAACCTCAAACCCCGACGAGCCCACCCCCGGTTTTGAATCGGCGTCCATATAAGCAAATTCGCAGCGAGCAAAAATCAGTTTTGAGTTAGTTCTCAGTTGAGTTCGAGTGAGTTCCAGTTGAGAGCTCTGAAGCCCCGCTACTAAGAAGCTGACCAAGATTCGCGCAACTTCCGAACTCACCTTCTAACCAAGAACAATTTATTTTTTTGAAGAACGACTTAGACTCACACCACCAAAATAAGTTTTGTGAATTTCGCCTGAAGACACACCAAGAGCCAGTTTATTAGGAAACAGACAACTTAAGATGTTAAGACTCACCTAAAAACCACGTGTCACAATCCATAGAGCGGGTCGGGAGATAGACGCAGTCCTATGTATCCAGCAACCAGATATAAAGTATTGTTATCCTTTTTTTGATACCATTTTCGATTTATTATTTGATTTTCTTTTTCACGTACTTGTGCGATACCACCCTCATTCGAACTCAAGCTTGCAGTACGGCCCCGACACTTATTGATTTCGTCTGCCTAAGATCAATTCACAACGTGGGTAGGCAGACTGGAGATCAAAGTAGTTACTTCGGTAACCAGACGTTGGAAGCGAGTTGGGAACGACGAGGCTGATATCGAATCTAACCAGATTCCCATCCGAATCACTTAAAGGTTAGATCATCACAATTGGCGCCGCGACCAGGATAAGACCCGGAATCGGCTGACGTCACAATTTGACGTAACAGTTGGATGTCACAGTATCTTTTTCAGGGTTTGAGCCTTTTAATGCATTAACGAGTATTTCTTTAAGTTATTTCTGTTGTAGTTCAGCATTCTGAGGCGTAACTTTTTTGGAATTCCATTTGCTGTTTAGGTAAATCCCAAAATAGTTGTTGTTGTCTTTCTTCTGATTTTTGTTGCTGGTCCAAATTTACTTTTAACATTTGGGCAACTACTTTTTGCAAATCTTCTATATTTAAAAATGACAGCGCTTTTTTGTTGCTTTGAAACACGTGTACTAAGAGGAGGTACACAAAAAAAATCTTGATAGATTTTTGTTCCTTTTTTTTTTCTTACAGAAAAAAAAATAATATGGACAGACAATAGTTAAACTAAACTAATTATGTGTGTTTAGCTTTTTTCCGTGGTTCCGTTAATTTTAACGTAATTGAATAATTTTTCACCACACTTATGTATTTTTTTTTTTTTTAGAGAGGTACAAAAAGAAGAAAACTCATATAATAATTTTATGTCCGAGTTCAACTCAGTTACATAAAAATTTTTTCGATAGTTTTTTCCGAAAACTTGAGTACAATGGTAGAACTTGATCTTGTGTTGTCAGTTTTTTTACGAACAACTGTTTTTTTTTTCTGTGTGTGTGGGTGTGTAGAAATCGTTCTCGTATTGGACAGACTTTAATATTCCGTAAATGACGAATCGCTAGTTTGTCAATGGCGTTTGGTATTGGAATGTATGTAGACGCTGGGTATTTAGCTTTTAAATCGCTAATGTATTAATACCAGCTTAATTGCACGTTCAACACTACAGTGGGAACGCGTGGAGTTTGTGTATTTTTCGAGAACTGTCGGTATTGATACGGTCAGAACGAAATTCTCGAATCTTTCTGTCGCCACTGTTGTGAGACTGGCAAGGTATTGCGGTTTTTCGACGTGAATGCGTTTCTAGAATTCTTCGTCGACCTAGATGTGGGATTGGAAAGATATTTAGGTTTCGCCGTGAGTGCGTTTCTAGAATCCTTCGTCGCCACTGATGTGGGATTGGTAAGGTATTTAGGTTTCGCCGTGAGTGCGTTTCTAGAATCCTCGTTGCCACTGAGGTGGGATTGGTAAGGTATATAAGTCTCGCTATGAGTGCGTTTCTAGAATCCTCGTCGCCACTGATGCTGGTGCCAAAGTTGGACCCACAGAAGTAAAACACGAAACACGGATTAGAAGTAAGAAAGATACATTAACAAGAGGCTACAGAGATAGTGTAAGCAGAGCTTACTATAAGTTAGTGTCCAACACTGGTAGTCGTACTAGACTCTCTCTGTGTCAGTCTCTATCACTCTCTGTCACGCTCTGTAGAGTGCTATGTCGTCTACTTAATATAGGCCTGGAAGAGTCTATTGTGTAGGTAGATTCCGGTCTCACAATAGCAATTTAGGAGAAGGAAAACTTAATTCAAATCCTCGAAAATAATAGTGCAGAGGTCTTTCGCCCAGCTGGAGTAACCAATTTCGAAGAAGGAAAACTTAATTCCAATCCCTGAAAATAATAGTGCAGAGGTCTTTCGCCCAGGCGAAGTAACCAATTTAGGAGAAAGAAAACTGAATTCAAATCCCTGAAAATAATAGTGCAGAGGTCTTTCGCCCAGGCGGAGTAACCAATTTAGGAGAAAGAAAACTTAATTCAAATCGTCGTAAATAATAGTGCAGATGTCTTTTGCCCAGCTGGAGTAACGAATTTAGGTGAAGGAAAACTTCATTCAAATTCTCCAAATTAATAGTGCACAGGTGTTTTGCCCAGCCGGAATAACCAATTTAGGAGAAGGAAAACTGAATTCACATCCTCATAAATAATAATCAGAGGTGTTTCGCCCAACCGGAGTAACCAATTTATGAGAAGGAAAACTTAATTCCAATCCCTGAAAATAATAGTGCAGAGGTCTTTCGCCCAGGCGGAGTAACCAATTTAGGAGAAAGAAAACTTAATTCAAATCGTCGTAAATAATAGTGCAGATGTCTTTTGCCCAGCTGGAGTAAAGAATTTATGATAAGGAAAACTTAATTCAAATCCCCGTAAAAAATAGCGCAGTGGTCTTTCACCCAGCCGGAGTAAACAATTTAGATTGCTACCTGTGACCGCTGGCCATAGGAAAAGGGGATCTCCCCAATTTTGGAGATGCAATTAATTTTCCGGAGCCAGACAACAAAAAGGCTCTTGACGGAAGATAAGGGAAACATCGAAACCCCGTCATATACCATACCGTTTTGGGTGAATGTCAATTACTGCAAGAAATTGTATCAGCAGCGCCAGTTGTTCCAGAGACCAGAGAAGAGACGACCGCATTGCGTGACTTCCGGCCTGAAAAGTAGCTCCATCATAAGCCATATACTAGAAGCCTTGTTCAGACTTAAGCAAGCACAATGAAGAGTCACGTTTAACTTACTTTCGATAATTTTCTGCATGAAGAATTGATAAATTCTAACGTCAAGACTAACCAAACACTGTATAAACAGAACGTATATAAAAGAATTTATTTTTATTCAAGTTATTTTTTATTTTTTTCACTTGTGACTGCTCTCTGTCTGGACCAACCCAATACGACAATTCCCGTCAACGATTCGATCTTTGTCGGTCCTATGGTCAAAACCAAAAACAACGTGGGATAAAGCAAGGCTTGGGTCGAAGCGGCTAACTCATTGATCAGCCGTGGGGATTGGACATCCGACAAACCGGACGAGAAGAAGGCTACAGGCATATTTTTATCTGAATTCCTCATTCTTGTTTTCCTTGCCTTGACCAGTGTCAGATCATTGTGTGTTTTTTTGTTGTTTTTTTTTTAATGTTTGAGAGTATCGTCTGATATAGACACTCAGGTGCCCGCAACAACATCTCGCCCGGTTCATACTCTTCCCATGTCTTTTGAATAGATGTAGAGGTTTATCCCTTGTTTCCTTTTTATGATTGTGTTTTTCCGGTTTCTTCTATAATTTTATTTTTCTCATTCTCTTACCCTTCCATTATCCCCTATGCGTCTTAGTGACGTTATCGCCTTGCTTGGGGTGAATTGATTAGAAAAGAAAATCTACCCACGACCCGATGACATAAATAAATCTCCACTCAAAATCTCGTATTAAAAGTGGATAGAAAAAGAAACAGTCAATAATGAAAAAGAAACAGTCAAAAATGAAAAAGAAACAGTCAACAAATGAACCATCCCGTGACACCTCTTAGTGAAAATATATATAATAAAAGAGCAAATATAAAATAATTCTCTCCAAAGCCCATCGTAAAAAAGTGGATAGATAAAAAAAATCTCCCCTTGACTCCTACTACGTAATACAACTGGATTAATTTTTTTTATAAAAAAAACAAATTATCCTGAAAACACTTTAGTTTTCTAGTGAATAAATAAGAGAGGTTAGAATCGCCATTTGTGATTTATTTCATTTTTTAAAATTGATTTTATTCATTTTTTGTTATCTATTTTTTAATTTATTTTTATACATTTTTTATTTATTTTTCCTTTTTTAAATTTATTTGTTTTCTCCATTTTTTTACTAAAATTATCTTATCCATAATTATTTATTGATATTTTTATTTTGCTGATGTTTTGATTTTGTCATTTTTCACCTCCATTTTTTTACTTCAATCGCAGGGAAGCTCGTCAAGACATAATTACCAGCCCTTAACGGATGTTTTGCTAATTATAATAATAATAGTCATTACTGCCTGATATATCACGTTTATATAGAGTGTATGGAAAGAGACGAAAAATCACCTCCACCAACACCCCCAAAAAAATTTTGCTTCCAGGTTACAGACGTTTGAAAGCTGGAAAATAGGTCAGTTTAAAACACTGAGGGGCAGCATTAAAAGCAAGAAAAAAATTGAGTTCAGTTGTCCGAATACAACTCGAGACGTTTTTTGTACTGAAGGTTAAAAAGAATATCTTTTTTACACTACACAGGATTTATACTAACAGTGAGATCCCGACAATATCGTGCATATGGTAGGGAGAGTGTTTCAGTTTAGGGTTGCTATGACAACAGCCTTAGTTCATTGTATCTCAGAAGAGGTCAGTTGGTAGAAATAGAAAGGAATGTAAATTGGTATCGCATACCTCAGATATGAGTTAGTGGATTGGATATTGAAGAAGAGAAAAACGAACAACTCAAGATTTATGTCTGGAATTTATCTGTTGTTTGAATCATGGAGCAAAATTAAAATCAAATTTAGCAGCGATTTCTTTGATTAAGAAGGACTTTTTTTAAAGTTTTAGAATCCGAACTCTATTTTTCTACAGAAGCTGAGACAAAGTGAAAACGTTTTCTAAACTTATTTTTTGGTTAAGAGAAGTGGACATTTCCGCTACTCTCGACAATTTCACCAAATCGAGGTTTTTATCGTTTTTTATTTTTATTTATACTAGAGACTTTTTTTTTTCAACACACTGACGCGTGTTGAAATCTTCACAGTTATTGTTGAAGTTATCGCTAATATTTTTGTCGAGATTTACAAACTACGTTTCGGTCAATTTCGCAAACCAATTGATGAAATTTGAAGAAGTTGATTTATTTGGAAAAATACTTTGACAAAAAAAAAAAACCTACTTCGTAGTTTAATAATTTCTTTAATTTAATTTTATTTTATTTTTATAGAACTTCACGGTAAACAATATTTTTTAAGAAAATTTCTCCCCACCCCTTTCCTTCTTTTCAATGAAAAATAAATTCATAGGATTTCTTACTTTTGAGCATGCAACAGACAATGTATGGCTATTTTAGAGAGTGTGACGAACGAACGGAAATCACAGAACTTGATAGATAGATAGATTGTTGTTGTTCTTCGACTTGTGTTGTTGACTGTGGTAGTTTATTGATAGACGAGTATTATCACAATTCAGCGAACGAGTTAAGCAGACAATTTCTTTTTCTTAATATTTATTTACATAAAAATGCATCCATTAACTACCTTGCTTGGGGTGAAAAAATACACGTGTATGATGACTCACATAATTGTTAACATGTAATGTCTTCTTTCTTTAGCATGCACCCTAGTGTGTTGTGTCTCACTTGTTGCTCAGTTATAAAAAAAAAAAAAAAAAAACACAAAATAAAAAAAATATCGCCTTGAAATTGACTTCCATTTACTTACACCCATCATTTACATGTGCAAAATATCCACTGTTTTTAGTCCAACTAGGAGCTGTACCCACTACAGAAGAAGCACTTATCCGCTACACGTTGTTAGTTGTCCTTCTAATAGATTCAGACAAGTCTGGAACTCTAACGATGCCAACCAGGTTCGTTTCTGAGAACAGTCAAGTGTCACGGGATAAAAATCGAACATCAATTTCATGAAATCTTATCTTCCTAGACATAAGCGGTATCACCCAACAAGATTAGAGAATTTGACCATAAAAAGGACTTTATTCAAATAGCTAGATTCCATCATATCTCTTTTAATGTAATACATTTGGGTATACATCCAATAATTTCAAAAGGGTAATGGCAAAAGATTGTACTACTGCATTAGGTTCATGTAACCAGTGGTTCTTAACAGGGGCCGCATGGCAACAAGAAACTCCTGGTAAATTTAATGGGGCCACAGTAAAAGTTTGGGATATGGAGGGCTACAAGTTCAATGAAAGGGGCCACAATACTACAACCCTGTTACCGTTTATATTTTAGTTTTAATAAACTTAAATTATGTAATAAAATAATTTTCGAGAAATTATGTGTGAATTTATGTAAGATCTATGTGCAGAAGTTTTTATTTTGCTGAACTTATTAAATTTGCTGAACTTATTAAATTTGCGGGCACATTTATATCCAGAACTTTTTTTACCAAAACAAAAGTTTATTTCATTTTAACCAATTTGGTTTTTAAAGCAATCAGTTTTGAAATTGGTATGGAGAAATATCGCTGTTTATTTGTCCCAGAAATTGTAAAATGAGTTTGTGTTAAAGTAAACGGGTAGGGTAAAGGACCATAAACAATCATCTCTTAAAAGGAAGCCATGAATAAAAAAAATATTTGAATTTTCGATAAGTACCCCCCACACGCACACGCATATATATATATATATATATATATATATATATATATATATATATATATATATATATATATATATATATATGTGTGTGTGTGTGTGTACAAAGTGTAGCAAAAAATACTTTTACAAGCTTTAGGAGTGGGTTCCTCACACTAAAACAAGGACAAAAATCTACAAAAACATATGTCTACAATTCCTTCGTTTTTGAGTTATTAAGTATAAGGTTTATGGTAGACATTGTTAAATGTATAAATCTAAGATAGAATCTAAAAATACTTTTACAAATTTTCGGGACGGATTCCTGACACCAAAACAAGGTAAAATGTCCATATAAAGATGTGCTCAAAAGTTCGTCGTTGTACCTCAACACGGCAACTCATAACAAATATTCAAAATATCCTCTGATTGCTTCTACAAACGCATGCATCCGTCGGATCACTGACTGGCAGACCCTTTCAAATACTCTCGTACGGTGTCGAATAATTTCATAGTACCCACTCCCATGACACGCTGATGAAGCGTCTCTGCATTATTAATGTCTGCTGCAGAAACCAATTGTTTTAGGTGGTCTCACAAATAAAAACCCAAACGATTGAGGTCGGTGGAACCTGCGGGCCATGGAACCGGTCCTTCTCTACCTATCCATCTTTCACTGTAGCTTTCAGCCAGTGTGAACAATGTGGCTAAAACGTGCCGGAACCCAATAATGCATGAACCACATCCGTCTTCGTATTAGCAGGGGTACATTCTATAGCAGATCTGGAAATGTGTTCGAAATAAAGTCCCTGTGGACAGCTACTGCAAAACGTTCTGAAGCTTCCATTTGGATTCGGATCCGACCACAAATATGTAAATTTGTTTTTCCATCTCTTCCAAATGTTGCCTCATCTGTAAAGAAGACTGAAAAGACAAACAATGAATTGGTACTTTGTGAAATAAAACATCGTCAAAAGTTCTCCCGTGAAAGTGAAAGACCTTGCTCACGGTGCAAATGATACAGATACAGGAGCTACACTTGAAGTACCCTCCATGCGTTACGATAAGATGTACGACATGTTAGGACTACTTGGTGCGTGCTGATACCTGGATCGTCTCCAACAGTCTGTAGTGTTCTTCCTGGTCAGGCATATATTTGTGGTGCCACGGATCTCGTCTCGGCAACGCAACGATAAACAGCAACACAGACTGGATTACT
>OZ010571.1:6207623-6342623 GCA_963932145.1 Acanthosepion lycidas
GAAAAAGACGCCAAACTTGACGAAAACAATTTTATCTTCTAAATATTCATGTTATTATTAAGAGGAAAGACTAAATTTTTTTTTTAATTATTTTTAAAAAATTTTCTTTCTTTTTATAACATTCTAAATTTTGATTAAAAAAAAAAAACCTTGTTTCTCTTTGTATCACCGGAACTAGTAAAAAAATAACATAGACAATTTTTAGCACGTTTTATTTTGTATGACACACATTCATTTGGAAAATCTTACAAAAATATAAATAATTGTCGGATGTTAATGAAACTTTCTGAAACTATTCACAGATGATCGAAATTATTATAAATAAATTTTTTTTTTATTAAAGTCATGACAGAAATATTTTTTTATATTTATTATCAACCCCATAACTAATTTTATGAAAATACTAGAAATTCGACCACATCGGGTTTAGTGATTACAATAGTTAAAAGCACAAGCCTTTGAGGAATGCAAATCATGTTTTTTTTTTTCGATTGAATCCGCACTATCTGAAAATCAGCTCTGAATTGTAACATACAAAACTCAATAAAACAAATATATTTTTAATTTCAAATGCTTTTATTTGCTTTTAGTTGTTTTTATGAATATGGACAATATTTTCTGAAACCAAAAAAATTTTTCGATGAAAAATGAATTTTTAATACAATTATTTGTTATTTCTTTAATTATAATAGATTTTTACGTTTAAGTTGTTAAAATATTATAAAATTAGTTAAAAGCCACATCGGATTTCTAAGTGTCCTTATGAGATAGATCTTTTTTTAGCACGTTGTAAATTGTATCATTTTGACTAATTAGAAGACCCGCATTAATTAAGAAATCTAATTTTGTGTTTATAATCGGGCTTTACGGAAGACCAACTAGAATACAATTAAGTTGCGTTATTTGAGTTAAGCATTGATTTCCAGCTCGTATTTTCTCGTTACTCAAATCTCGTTGACCTGACTGGCCACAGTGACAAAATGTCGCGATGTGTTCACCCTTACCACTCGAGTTCAAATCTCCCATAGCCATGTTCTCTATATGTGTTAAGCGTTGAAATTCTACGGAAAAATGACCGGGGAAACCGGTCACAAAGAGTCAATCCATCTAGTCTCCTAACATTATATGTGACACAATAGGTCCCCGCTCAATTGATTGTGACACTTAAGTTGTGGTCAAATGAATTGTAAATATTTTCCTCTGGACCTGGAGCCACCGAAGTTTTATGACAACCATCAGTAAATCGAAATGTGAGAGTTCCAAAGTAACCATTCACTATATTTTTCCGATTCATTCAGTACGTCACTGAATGTCATAAACGTTCTCTCTGAAAAGTCTTTTGTAGGGACCTTGTTATTTTAAATAAAAATATTTAAACTTTGTTTAAAATAAATTAAATGAAAAATAATGATAAAAATAATCCTATGACATCTACCTCGGCCGTTCCGTATTCAAGCTCGATTCCCTCGGCAGATCGTAGAGTTGATCGCTTTGGTCCAAGTCTTGTCTCGCCCCACTTTCGCAAGACTGGCTTGGTCCGAATGGTCGACTGGAATCGATGACTTGGTTTGGTCCGGTCAAAGTAAAATCACACAAAAAAGAAAAAATATAAATTGGATAAAAGAAAAAAAAAGTATTTATATACACTTCCTTGATACAAAGTTGATGGTACAGTCATTGATGGCTTAAGCAGGCCTATACTCTCTATGCAATAATTATCAACCCTTCCTGATTATCGTGACACACTGTTGCTATGATTTTGGAACGAAACTTCTGGAACAAGGCTTTAAGTCAGAGGCTTTTTTTTTCAGGGCAGCAAGTCACATGAGATCAAGAGAAGCAGTGGTACTCTGTTCTCTCTGCAGTCTCTCTGACGTAGTTTGTCCGTGGTGTCTCCGCCTTTTCACACACACACACACACACACTCTCTCTCTCTCTCTCTCTGCATCTACTCGGTGTTCTGTTTTATGGACCCTTACGCAAGGGCTGGGGTTGATCATGATGTGCTCTGGGTATGCCAGCGCTTCCCAAACAACTAATCAGGGCTCTCCATTCAAATGTCCAAATATGGGGGAGCCCCACCTCCCTCCTTCGAATGTTAACTGGGCCTTCTTCTTGTTGTTTTGTGTGAGCGCCATCTCACCATCACTGCCCAAGGGTTTTGGAAAGTCCCCTACCTTACCTAGAAATTCCAATTGGGCCCTCTCTTACTTGGTCACCTGACCAAACCGGTCCCCCAAGGGCTTGGCGTGGTTCAAAATATAATTATCGTTCAAAATTCTTTCTCATTGTGCTTTTGTGTGTGATCGTTTTCGTAAATGGAATTTATCATTTTTATCCCCTCGTCAACCCTTTGGTTAACAAGTGGTAAAAAAGGGACAATGCCTTGATTTGGGAAATTTTTATCGCGTTTCGGCAGACGAAAAAATTAATTATCATTCTCCCCATATGTCCTGTTGGGAACCGATCTGCAGGGGTCCGTCTTTCTCTCCGGTGCTCAATGGCCGTAAAAATATTATCTATTTCTTTCCGAGAGGTCCTTGGATCTCCAGAATAGCCTATCACTTAATCTCAGTTCTTAATCAAAACGAGATGGTCTCTTTGTTTTACCTCTTCTAGTATTTTTTTTTGTTTTTGTTTTTTTTTTTTACAATAAAAAGAAAATATCCCTTTCTTTCATTTTCCTTCGTTTGGTCATCGGTATATCTTCAGTCTATCGGAATTTAGTGTTTTTTCAATTTACTAAAGCCTTTCCAATAGTTTCTGTTGTGGTGTCCTCCCTCTAAAGAGTCTATGTTGGTTTCTTCCTCCTCATATAAGATTAGTAGGAGAGAATGCCTTGGGAGAACAGTTGATTACATTGAACGCTGGGTCAACCGACACACACTCACTAGTCGTGTAATACTCTTCTGTTGTACTTACTGTTTAATATATGTTATATCTAATTATCTAGGAATTCTAATCAAACTTTATGACAAAAGGTTATCCAGTGTTAATTACAACACTGACAGTGAAAAAAAAAGAAAAAGAAAATCCTCAAAACAATAGGATTTCTACAACAGGGACAACAGCTACTGTTGGAACAGAAATATCAAGAATGGCATGAGAAATTCCAACGAGAACAAGCAGAATACTAGAAGAAATTTGAGAAATTGCAACTAGAAATTCAGGTTAGACAACAGAAACTGGAAGAAATTCTCCTTTAAACACAGAATGAGCAAAGGCACTTGTATAATATATCCATCAAAAGCCAAAATGAGGACAGCGAAAACGTTTTCCCTCAAAATGCTATATGGAGTGCTATTGAAAACTTCACGTTTGCACCTGAAGAAGAAATTAGATTCACTTCGTAATTTAAACGTTACGAGGACTTATACAATACGAATTGTGCAAGTTGGACTGACCATAAAAAGGTTCATCTACTCCTCAGGAAATTAGACACAGCAGAATATACTAAGTTTGGTAAGTATATTTTGCCTAAGAAAACCAGCGACTTGAAATTTAAAGAGGCGATTCAATCATTAACAGAACTCTTCAGTCTAAAATCATCACTGTTTCACAAGAGTTGGAAATGCATGAATCTCACTAGCAAAGAAGGCGAAGATTATAATACTTTCGTGAGTGTAGTCAATAAACACTGTGATGATTTCAAATTGGCAGAGTTAAGCGTTAATAATTTTAAATGCATGATTTTCGTCCAGGGTTTGATTTCAGCGAAAGACGCCGAAATACGTTGTAGGGTGATTTAACAAGCTTGAAAACGAGCCCAACGTTACTTTACAGCAAGCTGCCGAAGATTGCCAACGTTTCGTGAGCGCCAGAGAGGATTCGAAAAACATCGATCAGAGTGGCGTGACTTACATTTAAAAAGTACACCAAAGAAAAATTAAAATGTGTGAACCAAAAAATAATAAAGTTACTTTGACGTCAAGACCATGTTTCGTGTGCGGTCACTTACATTGGTATAGATATTGTCCTTTTAAAGATAAAATTGCGATATATTGGAACACGAATATTTAACAAAAATATGCGGCTACAGCTTCATTCGGGTTCAGATTTATCCATAATTAATTATCAAACATGGAAAAAAACTGGGTAAACCGACTTTGTTAAGAATGAACCGAAGAGCTAAAGGAGTAACCGGTGACCCTATTAAGTTTATAGGCAATCTTATAACGAACGTGCCATTCAAAGGTAAAACTTTTAAACTAAAGGCGTATATTATGAAGAATACGGGTAATTTGTTCGGGACTGATTGGTTACAACGGTTTCAACTTTGGGATATGCCTATTAACTCATATATCAAAAAGTTGAAAATTTAACTGACGAAGCAGAAAAGGTGAAAGGTGAACTTAAAAAAAATTCCCGACGTTTTTAGCAGAGGAGTAAGAAAATGCACAAAAATTTCTGCTAAGTTTGAGTTAAAGCCAGACGTAAACCCAGCTTTTAAGAAAAAACGTAACGTTCCATTTGCCTCGTTAAATCAAATTGACGAGTAGTTGAACCGACTTGAGGAAATGAGAGTTCTGGCAAAGGTTGATTATAGTGAATGGGCATCTCCCACAGTTTATATTTTTTTTAAAAGCAAAGAAATTCGTGTATGTGCTGACTTTTCTACGTGGCTGAACAGCGCCCTAAAGGATCACCATTATCTCTTTCCAAGTCCAGAGGAGATATTCGCTAAGCTCAGTGAAAGAATATATTTTTCAAAGATTGACAAGCGACACATATCTACAAATACCCGTCGACGAGGAATGCTCTAAGTTCTTTGTATAAACACCCACAAGGCTTTATACAAATTTTTAAGACTTCCGTTCGCCTCTACCATATTTCAACAGGTCATGGACACGATGTTAAATGGTCTGGATTTTACGGTGGCCTATCTCGATGACGTCCTAATGAAAAGCGAGAGCATCGAGAAACACAAATCGCACGTCTGGTAGGTGTTCACGAGAATCCAGGATTACGAATTCAAATTAAAAGACGGGAAGTGTGAATTTTTCTTAAAGAGGATTAAGTACTTGAGTCAAATAATTGATAAAGACGGAAGACGTCCCGACCCAGATAGGGCAACGGCAATAAAGAATATGCCAGCACCAGAAAATGTGTCGGTTCTTCAAAGTTTTTTTAGGTCTTGCCAATTATTACGTTTTTGTCCCAAGAATGCACAGTTTGAGAGCTCCACTAAATGAATTACTGAGAAAAGATAAAGAGTGGGAATGGACAACCAAAATCCAGAAAGCATTTGAGAAAATAAAAGAGGTCCTTACATCAGATCTGTTCCTGACTCATTACGATCCATTGTAGCCAGCGATGCTAGCCCCTCCGGCATCGGGGCGTGCATTCTACGCAAGTTAAAGGATGGATCGGTAAAGCCAGTCGCCCATGCATCTAGGACGCTGTTCCCAGCTGAAAGGGGTTACTTGGAAATAGAAAAGGAAGACTTTGGAATCATTTTTGAGGTGACTAAATTTCATAGATTTATTCATGGAAGGTACTTTTTGTTGCAGACAGACCGTCGTCCACTCCTTACTATCTTTGGATCAAAAAAGGGTCTGTCAACACATACTGCTAATAGACTGCAAAGATGGGGAACCATTCTCCTTAATTATAATTACAAAATGGAGTTTCTCCCATCCACTAAAATCTGTCATGCAGACGAATTGTCTAGATTGATAGTATGCTGAACCCCTGGAAGACACAGTCATTGCAGCCATAAGAACAGAGGTCGAAATAAAAAGTACCTCGTGCCGTGGAGCTTCCTATAACATTTGACGAAATAATAGACAAAGCGTCTGATGAAGACTTCATAAAGTAAGTAAACGACAAACTAAAAAGTAAAGACCAAAGTATTTCAAAAGTTTACTCACTCTGTAACAACATAATAATGTACGGAGACAGAGTATTAATCCCATCTACACTACAGAAAAGATCATTAAAGGAATTTCATGTTGGCCATCCGGGAACTTCAAGAATGAAGAGTCTAATGCGGAGTTACGTCTACTGGACCAACATGGACAAGGATATTGAAAACACTATAAGATCGTGTAAAAGGTGTGCTTAAGTTGCTAAAGCAACCCCGATAAAATTCAATCCCTGGCCTAAAACCAACCGCCCGTGATCGCGGATACACATTGATTTTGCTGGCCCATTTGATGGTTTTTACTACCTTGTAGTAGTTGAAAGTTATTCCAAGTGGCCAGAAATATTGAAACGTAAGAAGCCGACCGCGGAGGTGACAGTGAAGTTTTTGCACGAGCTATTTTCTCGTTTCGGAGTTGTTGACTGTATCGTAACAGACAATGCCACACAGTTCACATCCTGTGAATTTAAAGATTTTTGTCAGTCATTCCTGATCGAACATATTACCACGGCGCCATATCACCCAATAAGTAATGGACAGGCAGAGCGTTTTGTGGACACTTTCAAGAGAGCCCTGAGGAAGGCGGGAGGTACTCCCATTGATACGGCTATACAGCAGTTTTTGCAGGTCTATCGTGTAACCCCTAATAGTAGTTCTTCATTTGCCAAGAGGCCAGCGGAGTTGATGTTTGCCAGGAAAATAAAATCGGTATTTGACAAATTCCTTCTGAGTGAAACGAAAGCGGTAAATAGGAATAAAGTGCTTAAAAAGCGCTTTAAGATCGGTGAAAAGTTTTATTTTTCGTGTATTTGAGAATAATAAAGCTTACTGGGAAATAGGAACAATAGACAGAAAAATTGGTAACATGGTTCAGGAACCGAAGTTTATACACAAACGTCATGTAAACCAAAATAGAAAACGGTATGAAAGCGTAGTCGACAGGAATCCCATAGAAGATGACAATATGGACGTCGTCGGCTTTGAGGTTCCAATACCGCAATCGGTACCAGAGCTTAATAGGCCCAAAAAGAAAAGGAAATTTACGGAACCTTTAGAAATTAACCAGAAAAGAAAAAGATATTGAACATTTTTCATTTCATACCATGACTACAGACAAAGGAAAAGAATGATTAAAAAAAAAATCATCCCCTATCCTATGAACTTTGAATTACCAGAAAAGCACAATACGCATTGGATTATTGGAAGTTATTAACATTATAATTTAACATTAAACAGATCAAATGTTTCATTATTTAGGAATAATGAATAGCGACCTTAATAAAAAGGGACTGTTGTTAACACGTAAAACTAAAAAAAATTGTAAACGTAATTCCTGTACATAGTTTTTTCAAAGTGGTTGTTTGATTTTTTTTTTTTTTTTTTTTTTTTTTTGTGAAAAGAGGGTTTATTTGGTTGAATAAAAAGTGTTGTGTGATAATTATAATTAAAAAAAAAGACTTCATACGGAGTCAGGCTGAAAAGTGGGGTGTTGTGGTGTCCTCACTTTAAAGAGTCTATGTTGGGCTCTTCTGTCTACTATAAGATTAGTAGGAGAGAAGGCCTTGGGGGGACAGTCGATTAGATTGAATGCTGGGTCAACCAACACACACTCATTAGTCGTGTAATACTCTTCTTTTGTACTTACTGTTTAATATCTGATATATCTGCAACACATGTTTTGTTATTTCTTTAACCATTTATTTGTTCACAACAGTTTCACACTCCCAGTATGCAACAAAAACTGTTCCTACCAGAAATAAGGCCTATGAAAGTTTTTGATCAGCTTTCTTCTTTTACTCAAAATAAATTCTCTAATAATGAGACAGTTTATTTTGAGCAGAAACTTAAGTAGGCGAAAAAGAGTCAAAAACTTTCATAACTGTTTGATATTTGACTAGTTTAGCCGAAACCCCCTTTTCTGTTTCAATCGTCCAAACTGCCTTCTCTGTTTCAGTAGAGTTAAAAAAAAAAAAACATTTTTTATTTTGAGGCAGATCTTTACTTTACTTGGATTGGCTTTGCTTTCTATTCAAATACAGAAAAAGAAGAAATAGGTTTTACAAGAGTTTAATTTTCACTATCAGTTAACAGAAAATGTAATAAAACGCACAAAGATAAAATGTCTTTGTAATTTTTATCAAAAATTATGTTAATTCATCTATTAAGAAAAAGTAAATCTATTATTTACGGTTGCTGCTTTTATAAAAATGCAAGTAACAAAATCTATATTATGCAACATTGTTTTGACACTCGTGTGTTGTGGGAATCGAAAAACTAATGTGATGATCTGTTAGTGTGGAGATGTGGAGGTCACCAAAGTAGAGGTTTACTTATGTAATGGGATTGGTTTAGCTAATAGGTAATTAGCATAAAGAGATCTATAATTATAGCTCACGGGCAACTTTGAGTCAATGTACGTAGAATATCTACGGCTACTAAGTTTGATCATCATAACAAGATGGCATCTCTTGACGGAGCTCTGTTGAACACAGAAGAACCTGAACATGAATCAAAGAGAGAGACGTGTCCAGTATGGGGAGAGACATGTAATAAGTGCAAAAAGAAAAAACACTTTCAAGTCGGTATATTGATGGTGAAATCAGTTATGTTCCATGCGTGATACACGCTTAGGCGATCATGTATCTGTCGAGGCAGTTTTTCTCTCGCGCTAAGTTGCCATTTCTTTCTGCGGTAGACCAGTTGCCATCCAAGGCAATAGAACCGGGTCTGTCCTGCTATTTACCCATAGAGGGGGGAGAAGAAGAGGATTTATAGCTTTCCCAAGAGCACGTAAGCGAATGTAGTGAATTCGACTGGAATTCGAACTCAGTTCTCCGATTCCTCAATCCAAGCCGCTATGCATTACTCCACCGTGGCTGATGATGAGATGCCAATGTAAAAACTGTCGAAATAATACACGACAAAGTAAAAAGTAAAAAGAACGTTTTTTCAATAGAAAGGAGAAACAAAATGAACACCTTCGCAAATATTAAATTAAACCGTGTAGATTTAAAAATTCAAGTTGACACTGGAAGCGAAGTGACCCTTATTCTGAAGAATTTTTGGGAACAATTATCAAACCTCAAATTAAAGAAAAGCTTAGTAAGATTAAGACAGTTTGATTGAACGTGTATGAAAATATTAGAGCCCTTTCAAGGCACTTTTGAAATAAAAAGTAGATTTAAAACCGTTACTACTATGGTGGTAGACTGTATAAAAAGTTACAGTTTAGTCGGAATTGATATGATAAATATTAATGGCACATGTTTACTTAATGTTATGAATACAGGAAGTTGAGGTATGCGAGAGATAATGACGAGGAAACACGTGTGTTATATAGTTGCCAAAATAGCTTATTACGATCCGGGATAAACTACATGTAATTGGACTGGTTTAGCTAATAGGTAATTAGCATAAAGAGATCTATAATTATAGCTCACGGGCATCTTTGAGTCAATGTACGTAGAATATCTACGGCTACTAAGTTTGATCATCATAACAAGATGGCATCTCTTGACGGAGCTCTGTTGAACACAGAAGAACCTGAAAACGTAAAGATTTGGATAAAATGCTTTCAAAGGCACGTGCCAGAAGAAAGAACTTAGGAGATGACCAAGCACCTGAAGAACAGAAAGAATTCAGGGATCTAT
The DNA here is from genome assembly GCA_963932145.1 of Acanthosepion lycidas. Classification (NCBI taxonomy): domain Eukaryota; kingdom Metazoa; phylum Mollusca; class Cephalopoda; order Sepiida; family Sepiidae; genus Acanthosepion; species Acanthosepion lycidas. The sequence goes on from OZ010571.1 coordinate 6,217,137, forward strand.
TTTTGGCCACTGTGGAATGCGAAGCCATTAGGCTGATTTCGTTAATGATTTACCCGGCTGAAATTGAAAACTTGACATTTAAGAAAGTCAAAGAAATAATATTGAGAAATATTCAACCAAAGAAAAGATTAGCTATAGCCAAACGAATCAAATTCTTAGCATTGAGATCAGATTTTGGAGAGCCCGTAAGGAAATATCTAAGACGGTTAAGAAGAGATACCAGCAGATATTGTGAATTTCATCAACTAGGACAACAAAGAATAAGCATAGAGGAAGAATTAATTCAACTCTAATTGGTTGAAGGACTGTACCACACTTCTCATAGAGTAAAAATTTTAGGGCGGTTAGAGACAAACCAAATGACTATAGAAACTTGTATTGACTTCATATAACAAGAGGAGTTTAGTGAAAAATTTAATACAAATGAAAACTAACATGAGCTTATGAACATATGTGCGAGAAAAAGAACAATGATAAAATACAGATATTGCAAATATAAACATGAATCAAAGAGAGAGACGTGTCCAGCATGGGGAGAGATATGTAATAAGTGCAAAAAGAAAAAACACTTTCAAGTCGGTATGTAGATGGTGAGATACTAATGTAAAATCTGTCGAAATGATACAAGACGATGTAAAAAGTTAAAAGAACGTTTTTTTTTTCAATAGAAAGAAGAAACAAAAAGAACACTTTCACGAATATTAAATTAAACGGTAGTTTGTTAGCGTCCCACTACCACTTTCTTATTAATGTTGAATTTTATTCAGCTTCATACAGATTTTAAGGAAATATCAAATTCTAATTGGTTGGCTAACACACAGGTGTGCGTTGCAATCCTCCCATGTTTCCAGCGCGTGACCAAGTCAAGTTTTCCAGCCAAGTTCTTTCGATCCTGTCACGTGGGTACATTAATTATAAATAGAAGACACGAACTTGCTCCCTCTCTCTCTCTCTCTCTCTCTCTCTGTTCCCTTTTCCTGCGAAGATGTGATCATAAAGATTCTCGTCTCGACCATGGGGGTCAGATGTTAAAAGCATATTCACGCATGCACGTATGTACGAAATTTTCCAAACTACATTAAAAACATACAGAACATTTCCAAACAAGAACTTTTCTCTTTGAAATACTTTTCTAAAGCTACAATTTATTCAGCATTTCTCACCTTTATAATTCATTCAACTTCTGTGAGCTCAAATAAAAATATTTAAATCAGTCAAAGAAACATATTACAAAACATCTACGCGTGTACACACAAAAAAATAAAAATAAATGTTGATGTTATAAAACCATTTTTATTCCTTCTTGTTGTTTCATATATTGTGATATTTTATGCTGAATAAAAATCGTGCGGTCATGTTAATAATAGAAATGGTTCATTCTTATTAACACACCTCAACAGTTTCGTTGAATCGTCAAGAAAAGAAAATGTTCAGATTAAATCATCAAACACAAAGTAATATTCCAAAATGTTTAAAAAAAATTGAGAGAGTTTGTTTTTCACATAAAAGTTATAAGGTTGTATTCAACATGAATGACAAGATATATTTTAAGGTACTTAGCTTTGGAATTAAATAAAGTTCTTTGAATTTGCTTTGCTTTCATTAGAGGCTGATAACGTATCAGCGTGTAATTTTGACACCGACTTTATTCAGACACGTGTAACTCCTTTCTGTCTCTGTCTCTCTGACTTGATTCAACATTTTTCTGCCTATTTATATCAAAAAGCGATTTAATATTGGCTCATTACTTTTTCTCAGTTTGTAAGCCGCTCCCTTTTTCACTGGTCAAAATAAATTTTCATAAATGATATATATTATTACACGCTGATAATTTGACACCGACTTTATTCAGACACGTGTAACTCTGTTCTTTTCTGTCTCTCTCTGTCTCACTGACTTGATTCAGCATTTTTCTGCCTATTTATATCAAAAAGCGATTTGATAGCAGCTCATTAGTTTTTTCTCAGTTTGTAAGCCGCTCCCTTTTCCATTGGCCAAAATAAATTTTCACACAGGCTCGCGAATTTGAAAACACTGAAGAAAAGAGAGTTATTTTCATTCCGTTTTCACCACAAATTCCCGAAACTGTTTAAAAACTATAAAGAGAGTTAAAAAGAAATATCACTCCACCGTATTTTGAAAGCTGTAGGCTTCTCATTCATATAAAGCCAATCGAAGTTGATAAGCTACGAAAAATGGTGGAAGAAGGAAATCATTCTTCAATTTATAGAACTTGGAGGCAGCAAATGGGAATCGCCTATTGTGGTTTTAAGAAAACTTGATAGTCATTTTAGAATTTGTGGAGATTACAAAGTAAGCGTAAATCATATTTGTCTGGATTCCTACCCTATTCCAAACATAGAAAACTACATTCTCTGGTAGGAATGAAATATTTTACGAAAATTGATTTTAAAAATGTGTACCACCAAATTCAAATAGGTGACGAATTTAAGGAAATGACAACTATAAACTCCCACATAGGCTTACTTAAATGGTCCCGCTGCTCGATTTTCAAAAATCTATGGAAAATTTGTTAGCGGAGAAAATATGATAATTTATCAGGACGATATATGTTTAGGTGTAGCCACTGAAGAAGAACTGAAACAAAAAAAACTAAATTTGTAACGGATTACAAGCTGAGGAAGGCAGAGATGACGATAAACGAAGATAAGTGTATATTTCATTGAAAAGAATTATCATTCTTGGGTTACCAAATTTCAGAAAACAGTACTTAGCCGCACACGACGTTAAAATAAAAAATATTAAATGTATCTTCTCGAATTAATAAAAAGGAATTGGAATTATTTCTTGGATTAGTCAATTTTTATGGCAAATTCTTGTCAAAATATTCTGAAAGAATTGAAGCATTTTCTGAGTTGCAAACGAAGAATAAGAAGTTTGAATGGACAAGAACACACTAAACAGCCTTCATTAAATTAAAAGATCCGTCTAAAAAAAACCGTGATCAAGATTTATGGCACTAAAAAGGACGTTACATTAACCACAGAAGCGAGTGGCCAGTCTGTATCGGCAATTTCGCCTCAGGAAGGACACTCAGTGGTGTATCTTTCCAGAACATTGACACCAGGTGAATTGAACTATACTAATATTTAAAAGAAAGCACTTGCGATTGTATGGAGTATGACCAGAGCAAGACCAAGCTTATTGGGAACAAAAATTGTTGATGTCTGATCATAAGCACTTATAATTTATATTCCATCATAGGAAGGAATTGCCGAAAGTTACATGATCCTGAATATTAAGATTGGCAAACAGGATACCACACGTAGATGCATCCGACTACAATTTAAAAAGGAAAAATAGAAAAAAAAACATAAAAAAGTTGAGGATGCATTTGGTGGAAACGGATGTGTTGCCCATGAATAGAGTAGTTATGGAGACGTTACAAGATCCTGTCTTCAGGTGAATTTTATCTAGAATAATGAACAATAAATGGAGTAATTGTTCAAAAGCAGAAAGACCATACAAAGAAAACAGACACAAACTATCAATAGAAAACTGTCTAATTTGAAGTGGGGATTTAGTAGTACCACTGGAAAAATGTAGAAAAGAAGTAATTAAAAGTGTACATGATGATGTGTAATGTGTGATAACTGCTTCAAAACGACTAAAACTGGAAGCGTGGTGACCAGAACACACCCGAAATGTGGAGAATTACGTCTAATGTCCTAAATGTGTCGAAATAAAGACTTTTCGCCACAATAATTTAAACGCTTCTCCAAAAGAAACAGAAACTATATGGATCATACAAGATTAACGGAGTAGGTTTATGTCTAATTCTGGTTGACGCTTTTTTCTGCCTGGTCTGAAGTTTTCCGAATTCAGAATAAAAAAAATCTATCATTGTAAAACAAATATTACACATAAATGGAGTACCAAAACATTAGTAACTGATATTGTTTCCGAATTCTATGACGAAAGTCTATACTCGTGAATAAGGAAGATTGGCTATGTCTCATATAAAACACCTCCTTACCACCCTCAGTCAAATGGAATTACTGAACGAATGAGCCAAACAATAAAGATGGGATTGAAAGCATTTTCTTCTCAGTGAGAAAAGATTGAAACTTTCCTACCAAGATAATTGTTGAGTTACAGAACGATGCCATAAGCTGACAGATTAGAGAGTCAGTCTGCCTTCATGGGCAGATCCAAATATACACCAATTAATGGCCTTTTAAAGATGCAAAGATAATTAATACAAATATATATATTGCATGTACTGATAAAAATTATATCTGTCAAAATAAAATATACAATAATATTCGAAGAGTTCATAAGTTTCTATCAGAAATTTCTCGTGTTGAAAGTCTTTAAGTGCTTAGCATATATATATTAGATTGGTGCAAAAATAATGATGTAATAATGTCGTTTTTTGACGTATTTTAACGTAAAAAACGACATTATTACGTCATTATTTTTGCACCAACCTAATATATATATAATATATATATATATATATATATATATATATATATATATATATATATATATATCGCACCCGGCCGGAAGTTACTGCCGGCTACTCAAATGTCTGAAAGCGTCACCGCGGAAAACAGAACGAATGCCGTTAACTTCCGGTGACTCAGCGTTTTTCAGAGAACGGTACACAAAAAGCAAAACAAATGAAACATAAACATATACAATCCTCCTAACTAACAAAATAATGACCGGAAACTACTTTAAATACACATGGTGCCCAAATGAAACCCATGTGTACAGTCAAAATGCGGAAGGTAATTTTTAGTCATCAACCAAAAGACATTGCCAACCGGTTACGATGCTAACCGCATGTCATATGTCGGCTGCGGTTAGCATCGTAGCCAGTTGGCAATGTCTTTTGGTGCTCCACTCTCTCCTCTCCTCCTTCACTTGGCCGACCCTTGTCGATGACGGCACAAAGCAGCCAACCTCTTCAGCAGCAGCGTGCCGACCCAGCATCATCATCAGCAGCGGGCTGACCCAATCTCAGCAGCAGCCGAACATGATATGCGACAGTCCTTTTCTGGACTAACCTGGCCACATGATATGCGATAGTCCCTTTTTTAGCTACCCCAGTACTGTCTACGCCGATCCTCTCTCTTCCAAAAACACCGACGCGCTTCTTTACAAAGGGCGAACATCCGGGAATCGACTGAACCTCGAATACCGCTGCTCCATCTGCCTGCCTCTGAGCTGCCTCCTAGAACGCTAACAACGACCCTTCAAGTGGCACTCCCTAACTTCTCGATCGAACTATACCAAACAATTCCTGTACGTACATTTGTCCAGATCAACAAATATATCCAATGTTTGTTATTCTAAACCTCTGCCTTTGTTCCTCATTGTCTTAGCTGTTCACACCTTTTTTCGTAAAAGCTTGCGGGGGCGACATCCTTATCGGCCCCGCAACAAATATATGTATATATATATATATATATATATATATATATATATAGAGAGAGAGAGAGAGAGAGAGAGAGAGAGAGAGGCGGGGGAGATAGATAAAGAAAGTAAGAAAAGTCTTTGTTAATATGTATGTAGATATGTAAGTATTTCTTGATAGCAGTTATTCTTTCGTCTCTCTCACTCTGTGTCCGAAGGTTGAGGGTAAGGAACAGCGGATGAAATTCTTTTCAGCGGTTGGTCCAGTCTATTTGCCTGCTCGTCACGATCTCTGTTAAAACTTTCTTTTAATGACAATAGAATTAATTCCCGAATTGTTCTTGATTTTGATTGGTTCCGGAAATGACTCATTTGACAATCCCTTTTCTTTATCTACATTTAGGAATGATGACCTTTTGACCTCTTTTATTTATCTCTTTTATTTTTCCTTACGTTTTTTTTTTTTTTTTTTTTGCTTTTATTTCTTTATGTCAAACTAAAATGGTTTGCCATCAATTTTTTATTTTATTTTTGAAATAGTCGTCTTTTTATTTTTCTGTTACTGCAATCTTTCTTCTGAGAATAGATGCTTTGCTCTTTCAGCAGTTTGTACCTGAAGAACAGATCGGCCGAAATATTGAGTTAACAACTGCAAATATATAAAGAAAAGATCCAAGTTACCTCCCCCACCCAAAAAAATGTGTTGGATGTGTCCACTAAAATATTTAATAAAATATTTCATCATGATTTACGAAGATACTGCCAAAATATCGTGCAGACGTAGTAGAAGACATACCACGTGGCTTTTTAAGGCCAATTAGGAAGAAAGAAATAATATAATTCTGGAGCCGGTGTTCTTACGAAAAAGTGTATAAACTGTATATTGAATCGATTGCTAGGTCTACTGCTAGGAAGGCTAGTTTATGCCAGAAAATCTTTCTCATCAGAATCCGTCTTGCACATTTATAAATCTACCATTCAATCGTCCATTAAATACTACTGCCATAGCTGGTTTGATGCTCCTACTGTACATCTTGAGTCCAGATCTCAAACATGTGACGCAGAGATGTCACTAAGATCTAGCTGCTTATCTTCAAGACACTATTCAAGTCCACATGCAAAAAGCTACCGCGCTGACAAACTACAAAGCGGCCGCTTCAAACTACGGAAACACTGTTCACAGTAATACCTAAATTCTAACTATCGCTTGTATTCCACGTTACTACTAAGCACGCACATACGTACCGACTATTTCACACAAACACACATATAATAACATTCCACTGTTTCTCACATACGTACACAAATACAATTTATATTCTATTCTAGAACTTTATTAACCAAAACAAAAAGACATTATTCATTCAAATCTATAACGAACTTATTGTATTTATTTTGTTATATTCCATACTAATAGGAATATATACTTGAAAAACCAGGTGGATAAAATAAGTAAAGGTTTATTGTAAAAAAACAAACAAAAAAAACAGTACAATAAGAATAAAGGTAACAGTTATGCACAAGGTCGTCGCAAGTCAATTCAATAGTGAGTGCTACTATTGGAAAGTCGTTAGTCCTCGCGTAAGTCTGAGTCGTACTCAACAGATCCTACCTAGTCTCTGCAGTCCGTTGACTTACAGATACTTATAGGGAAGTGACAGGTTAATCCATTACATCACTGTTATGGTCCAGGTTAGAACCAAGGAAGAACAACACAATCACAAGAGAAGAAATAACGAAGGTATATTACACGAAATAATAATACAATATGTGGAAGGTGACTGTCAGTCTGGTTTGGAGTGAACTACTATCGGCTCGACTCGATTCGTCCCTGTATCTTGAGTGGTGTAGTATACATAGTGTTAGGAAGAGTTCATTCTGTAGTTATAGGTAAGGACTCATGACAATCACTTTTCATCATATTACATTAATGTTTATTTATTGATACTACATTGTCTTTTTACTACTGGATTTTATTTTTTCAATGAAAGCCGTTGGATTATTCTAAACGGCCAAATTACGAGTAGTCTCGTAATAATATTTTGTTATTATATCGACTTTCGACACTCCGAATTTTGGCATTTAACAAAAACCCGAGTAGAAGGATTCCTACATATGGTGATCAAGATGTGATTATATACATAGTACGGAATTTTCTTTGACAACATTTACTCTGAATTCACATGCATATAATCCCAGCAATATAAAGAGATGATTTATGCAAATGCAGACGATATTCAAAACAAAGAACATTGTTTAGCAAAGAGGCTGGTACTGCTATTTAGTGGAAAAACTACCAACAGAAGTCGTAGAAGAGATTACAGACTTACTCGAAACAATGCCAGTAGAAAACCCCTATGATAAATTGAAAAACGGCCATTATTAAACGAACCGGATTTCAAACGAGACAATGTTACGCGACTTATTTACCCGAATAGAGCTAAGTAACCGAAATCCTTCCCATTTCTTGAGATGCATGAAGACTCTGTTGGTACTAATATCATGGCAGAAAATATTATTAGATTGTTGTTGGACAAACTACCCAACACAATGTCACAAACTTTAGTATCCATGGCAGAGGAAACGGAACTGGAAAAACTTGCGGCTTCTGCTGACTAGATCCACGAGGGTTTCAAAGACAGGGTGGTGAACGCATTGAAAGCACAACCTAAGAACCAACAGGAAAACGGGCAATTTGAGCAACTGCAAGTAACAGTTGCAAGTTTAGCTGAACAGATGCGATCCCTTTTGAACTTACAAGAACAACAGCAAACTCCTCGTGAAACGAGCAAACGAAGCAGTAACAACAGGAGTTTCAGCAATTATAGAGGAAAACGAAAATTCGACATTTGCTACAACCATTATAAATTTGGTACAGAGGCAAGGCGCTGTTTGAAGCTTTATGCCTTTATAAACATGGCACCAGAAAATTTAAATTCCAGCCAGAAGAGACGATGACTGTTGTTGGACTCTCACAAAAGATATACGAACACAAATACAATTTATATTCTATTCTAGAACCTTATTAACCAAAACAAAAAGACATTCCTCATTCAAATCTATAACGAATTTCTTGTATTCTTGTCGTTATATTAAATTAATATTTATTTGTTGATAGTATTTTATCTTTTTCTACTGGATTTTATGTCACTTTTAAGAAGAAATCTAACCAAATTAAATCCAAAATAAAACCCTAGATTTTTTTTTATAAATATTTTTTGAAGAAAGCAAAAAAGAACAGAAAATGTGACGCTCCTCTCCTCGAGTGACGCACGTCACGTCCGTTCTTTTATTGTAATTACATGAGGTGTGCCGACTACTTCAGCACAGACGGGTGAGTGTCCGATCGGCGTATTCTGCTAGACTGATGGATACAATCATTTGCTAGACAGTCACATCTGTGTCAATGTAGACGTATCGTATTCAGCAGTTCCCACATTGGCTGAATCTTCACTCTATTCTCTCTTCCTTCATGTCCTTTCTTTCTTTTCGTGGCTACTGCATCAGTTATTTTACTCTCCCTCTCTCTCCCTCTTTCTCTCTCACGTAATCTCAAGTTGTGTTGCATCACGAAAAAAAGGAGCAGCCTTTAAAATCATTTAAAATTTAATATCAGGATTTTTTTTTCTTTTCGTTTTCTTCTGATACACATGATCAGTGAGTGTTTTGTTTCTGCAGCTCCACGAGGAAGAATCGTGACTTCAAGGATATTATTTCTATTATTTTACATCACAATTGGCGTTGTACACCTAGCCGCCTAAATGTCACTTTTGGTTGGATCCACAGAATAATGATATTTTCCCTGGCTGTGAATGACGACACAGTTTTAGACAAAAACAACAAATCAGTTTTATTTTTTTTTCTCTCTCTTCTGAAAACCCCTGATATGCAAAAATCTTTTATGTTTTAAAAGTCGGTCAAAGAATATTTCCCCCCCGAACTAATTCATCGAATTCCATGTTAAGTCAATCATCGACTGATGAATTAGATAAAATTATCTCTTCTAGTTTTATTTCAACCAAAATTTGATTACAGTATCGTATCGTTGTGAAGCACCAATTTTTGGGTGTTACTTGTTAAAATTTAGTAAATGAATACTACTTTAACTAGGTTCGCCAGACGGTCCTTTCATACTGGACTTGTCTTAGATAATTTAGTTCTATACTGACCTTTAAGTGACACCCCCAAATCTCCCGTATTTAGTTCATTTTCAAATTTCGTAATAAAATTATATTTTTACTTACCTTCTTCTTACAGTTCTTAGTTGTAACTTTATAAGTAACTATATACTTTCTTTTCTAAGATTATCTTGATGAAAATAATGTAAATGTAACGAGGAAACTAATTTTGCTAGAAGTTTACACGAAATGATTTGCTTATTTATCTGTTGTCTATATTAAATAAATATTTTCAACCAATTTCACTTTTACAGAATTTCTTTTTCTTAGATTGTATTAAATAATTTTCAAATGATTTTACTTCTATTTTCCTAATAATCCATTAAAATCATTCCTTTATGTTTTTAATTTACGGTAAGTCTCTCCTGTTGGTCTGGATGTGTAGGCATATATTATTATTATTATTATTATTATTATTATTATAAGAAATTTTAATAAAAACTTGTTGAAGTCGCTACACAAAAGCTTTCTTGTTTCAATACTATGATTGTACTTCTTCAGGCAATGGTAAGTAACTGGTAATTAAATGATTTTTAAGGAAATTTAATAACAAAGTGTTACCTCTTTTCCGAAAGTTAAAATGAGCGGGTACAAAAGGTCAGAATTAAAATTAGACTTGTGGGTATGTCTTGATTAACCAATTAAATGTCAGATCTACACTAAATAGAAAAGTAAGCTCAGTGGGTGGAGGTGGTTGAGTTATTTTTTCATGTCATGATAAACTGGGACATAGGCCATCATTGAAGATTGCGGAAAATATGTCAGCGATAAATGTTTCGTGATTGTAGACAAATATGACACGTTCAATTTTAATCAGACGTAAAGTTAACAAAAAAAAAAAAAAAAAAAAAAGAAAAAACTTTTTTGAAAATGTTTTTTTTTCAGGAAGCTTCTTAAAGGGGCCTATAGATAAAATTTAAAAAAGTGGAATATCTATATAACATAATAATACTAATTAGTCGGCAATACATAGCAATATTAAAGCTGAATAAACAAAATAAGGTACTATTTTTTGTTTTTTCTCTCATTTGAATATATATATATATACACACAAAGACACAGACACACACACGCACACACACACACACACACATATATATATATATATATATATATATATATATATATATATATATATATATATATAATGAAATGGACAAAGTCCGACAATTATTTTAAGACATTTTTTATGTTTATACGTTCTTTTTATAGATACAAGTATTTAAGTAAATGCTCCGTTCTTCTTTCTATCCTTTCCCCACCCCACCCCTATATCCAGTCTTTTCCCTTACTTACTTTTACCCTTGATGCTCATCTTGATAAATTCAAGGTGAATATGGGAGCGTACTCAGAAGAGCAAAGTGAGCGCTTCCACCAGTATATACGGGACTATGAACGCCGATAGCCATGATCGTATAACGAAAACAAGATGAGAGGCTATATTTTTTTTTGGGGGGGGGTGATTCGTGAAAGTAATTTATACTACTCACTTCTAGATTTTTGCGGTCTCTTTTGTGTAATGCTAGAATAAATGAATGTTACTTTTGAATCATGTGTTTTGTTTCGATTTTGCGTGAACGGGAATATTCACATTCGCCAGTTATCCCATTTCAGAAATATCATAATTCTAGTCACAAAATCAAAGTTTGAAGAAAATATTAGCCATTTTTCCTTCTTTTCCGGCATAAGCAAATAGGAATTAACAATTACTACCCAAAGACGAAAACTGTTAAACAGTGCGGTGTGTGTTGAGATATATTTAGGTACGATGGATCTACTGGTCCCGAGGAATTAATAATAATAATAATAATAAGAAGAAGAAGAAGAAGAAGAAGAACAACAACAACAACAACAAGATCAAGAAATGACAAGGTACCCAATTTTTGGCGGTATTATCTGTCATAAATCCATAAAACCTTTGCACAAACTTTATCAGTGCTAATTAATAATCCCGTTGAAGTCCCAGAATGGATCACTGAAAGTATTATATATCTTCTGCCAGGAACAGATGATACGAAAAATTATAGGCCAATAACATGTTTGCCTATCAAATATAAATTGATCACGTCTGTCCTGACGAACTGTACATACTCTTTTATCGAATAAAACAACAGAAGGGATGCCGGAGAGGTTCATATGGTTGCAAAGATCAACTATTGATAAACAAAATGATCCTGGAAAATTGCATAAAAGATGTAGAAATCTCAGCACAGCACGGATAGATTACCGTAAAGCCTTTGATAATATGCTATACTCTTGGATCCTTAGGACTTTGGAAATGTACAAAATCTCCTCGGTGATAGTAAATTTCCTTAAACACAGCATGGGAATGTGAAAAACCACATTATGCTTAAATCACACAAAAGGCACTACCACTTCCAACCGCCTGAATATCCGACAAGGAATATTTCAATGAGACACCCTGTCACCCCTGTCACCCCTTCTGTTATGTCTATCCATAATCCCCCTTACGCATGAACTAAACAACAATAGCTATGGATACAAAGTAAACAAGAAAGTATTCAATCACCTACTCTACATGGATGATCTTTGCCAAAGACGACAATGAGTTGTAGGGTCTCCACGATACTGTAAAATGCTTCAGTGACAATATAGGCATGGATTTCGGTTTAGATAAATGGACAGAAGTAACATTTAAGAAAGGACGAATTACAGAAACACACTCAATAGATCTAGAATTTGTCACAAAGATTAGGGAACTGGAACAACAAGAAGCCTATAGGTACCTACATTCCGAAATAAAGGAGAAAGTGTAGGGACATTATTATTATTATTATGAATAAATAAAAATAAAATATAAAATAAATAAATAAATAAAAAACTAAAAATATTTAAAAGTTGTTTAAAATAAATTCAATAAAATAATAAAATACTCCCAGCATGCAACAAAAATTGTTCCTACCGGAAATACGGGCATCCCGCCAAAAGACGTTAAATTCAATTTCTTCGCCACGAGCCTTGGTATGGGCAACATGTGTCCGACTTCTCTCTGTGATATGGCGTGTAATAATATGAAGTAAGTTCTTCCTTTCGTTACATGTAACACGAAACAATTGTAACCTAAAAAACACACAGACACACACACACCAATACATAAAAAATATAAATTGATTTTATGAATTAAGATCCAATTTACTTTCCTGTTATTTATGTACGTTTTATTTCCTGTCAAGTATGCTTTTATCTCCATAAACACGAGGCTAATTTTGTTGCTATGATGTGAGTGACTCACCACAAAAGTAATAAAAGAATGCTACAGGCGTGTGCGAATACCGAGTTGAATTCAAAAACGAAATATCAGACATAAACATCTTGGTTGTACCGGTGGTGCAATACCGATACAGCCAATACCGGTGGTGCAAGATCTTTAAGTGGACCATAGGATTAGTTCAACTAGAACTGTCTTACAAAACTACAACAACTGGCCTTCAAAGATACCTGGAAACTACTGAAGACTGGCTGATGGTCTGTGTGTCAAAGAACATGAAAGAAATTATGTTCAGTAATAAAGGGAAGACAACAAATTGAAAAGGGAATTTCAGTTGGCTGAAGAAATACAAGTAAAAAATAATACACACCCAATGCAGCAGCAAAAACCTTAAAAAAGCAAATGCAATAGACCAGCTACAGAAACGATGGTAAGATAAACCTCTTCACGGTCAATACTCCGCCAAACAAGTTTGTTGTGGATTCCGGGTTGAAATCCGGTACCAATAAAAAACAAACGCCAGGAATTAATATATGAAAATAATGTATTAACGTAATAATACAAACTGGTAAAGAAGGTTATTACTTCCAGGAATACGGGTTAGTAGCAAAATATATATATACAGTCTTTAGTATTAAAGTATCGCTGTATGACTTCATACTGAGTCTACGTGCTCGCTCACTGTGACTCCTACAACGCTGTTACCTCACCCTCACTCTTCCGGTTACCTACAACCTTTTACTCTGTCACTCTGGACTCGACTCCGTTCTCTCAGGCCTTCCCGTAGCAGTAGTATATGTATATGTATATACTGGGTGAATACATTTAAAAAGGGGAGAACCCCTCAACACCGCCCTCCTTAGATCATTTTTTGTGGGGAGTTAATATATTTTCCTTTTTATGATCGATAATCAGAGGCTCTGTAATTTTTCTTTTCCTGCTAGTCCTTCTAATTTCTGTCACTTCTTGTGGTCTTTGAACCTCAAACGCTTCAAAGATCGCCTCCATCGAATCATCCTTTTCAGCGGGTGACGAGCTTGGCTCTTCAACCCGTCTTTTTTGTATTTGGTCAATATGCCTTCTGTGGGTAAATTTTTCTCTTTGTATTGTGTATATCACGTTTTCTAGACTGTTAATTATTTTTTTCAAAGCTCTCTTTACTCCTTTGTCGACTTTCTCTATGGTAGCAAACGGTACGTTCCGCTTCTTTTTAAATACTGGCTGGACGTTTTCTTTTAATTCAATCCTAGCTATAAATTTGTTACACCGACCCAACCCGCTCGAAAATACTTCTGTAAATTGATTATGTAATTCTTCCTTTAGTTTTATAACTTCTGATGGTTCGCACTTATCTTTTTACAAAAAGAGCTGATAGGTAAATCCCATACGTCGAACTTCTGCATCCAATCTCTACCCACCAGATTTTCTGTATACTTCATTACGAATATTTTGAGTTTTCTTGTTTTCCCGTGAAATTTTACATTTAAGATTACTTCTCCTTCGAATTTTATACGCTTTTCTGTAACAGACTTAGCAATTTCCTGTGTATGTAACATTGTTGGTCTATTAAGCTTTCTCCATGTTTGTAGGTTAATTATCGTCAGGTCTGAACCTGTGTCAAGTTGCAATTTTATCTTTTTATTTAAGATTTCAAGTTTCACATATTTCCTTATGTTAGTATTGTCTTCGTCATACATTCTAGTAGCTCTTATCCAAAACTGGGTGGGGGCCTGTCGTGGTTTTTTTCGGACAGGAAAATTTATCACTTTCCATTTTTGGAAGTCAATTACTTTTTGTTTTAGAGGGGTTCTTAAGGGAATTGTCCTCCTAAATTCTTCCTTTCTCATATTGGTATCTCGCATCAATCCCCTTAGAGGGCGTCAACAGGTTTCCCTTCTTTCTCATATGTTTACCTTCGCCCATCGTTCACACCACCATTCAGCCAACGAACGCTCGGCAGCGTGGGCGTAGCTAGACTGGCTTCAGTTTACAATTATCGCTCAAAGAAAAAAATTATCTTCCTTTTCTTTCTTTTCCATCGACCAGAACCCCCACAAATCGTACTGTGGACATTAAATCTTTATCTTAACTTGATGTCATCTGGGATTCATTTATGGGATTTTCGCCGAGTTCTTATCTGGGTGGTCAACTGAATCTCTTGTCTTTCTCAACGTCATCGCATTCTCTATCCAACAGTCTGTCCAGGTAACAAACTTTTATCATGGCAAGTCCTGTACATAACACAGGTGGTTCTCCTTCCAAAACCAAATGACATCTCCGAAAGATAGTTAATGGCTTATTCTTTTTCTTTTTCTCTTCTTCCTTCCTTTTTCTTTGGGATGGTCTCGTCTAATTCTTTCTCTGTCTCATGCTTGACCTAATTTTCGATTATCTTCTAGCATTCTGCTTTGTAAGCCTCTTGACCAAATTGAAATTTTCATTATTGCCATGGGCAGATTTACTTCCTTTTACCTGCATTCTGCTCTTCTTCGCCGCGTCATGGCATAAATTAATTTTGACAGATCCGAGATCTTACGAATTTTCTATCTTCTGCGAAAAACAAACCTTTCCTCGCAAATGAAAATAAAATCTTTACCTATTTTTCTTTTGTTAAAAAAAATAAAATCGCTCAGTATGTCTTTCATGATAGCTTTTTCTCGCCTTAAGTATTACTCGCTTTTAATTTCCATGCTTAATTAGTTACCCAAAAGCTAAATAGTGTCACAGTTGTAATTGTCTTTCTCCATTTTGCATTTGTCTTTCATGATTTTCCTTCTACGTTTGTAGTAATATTTTCCCATCCTTTCTTAGAATTGTAATTGCTGTTCATTTTGGTGTTTAACAAGTTCTACTAAAATACTTTTAAAATCCTCCATGGTAAGAGTCTTACGAAAAAACTCGATTTTCCGTATTTTAATCCTCGTAACACTTTGTTACCCAGTCGTGGATACTGGCAAAACAGCAATTTTCTCTTTTGAGTCTTCGATAAATGCAAATTCTTGTCGCCCAAGCTGTTGTGGTGAGAAGAGAGAGAAATTTTTTCTTTCCGTGTAGGTCCCAATTTCTCGACAACAAGTGGTTGTGGTCGGCAAGGGAGAATTTTTCTTTGTACTCTTCCTGCATGAGTTCGAATTTCCTCGTCGCCAAAGTTGTTGTGGTCGACGAGAGAGAATTTTTTTTTCTTTCCTTCTGTGTCAGTTCGAAGTCCTCGTCGCCAAGTTGACGAGGGAGAATTTTGTCTTTTTTTTTCCTTCTTTCCGTATGAGTTCGATATCCTCGTCGCCAAGTTGTTGTAGATTCCGGGTTGAAATCCGGTACCAATAAATAACAAACGCCAAGAATGAATATATGAAAATAATGTATTAACGTAATAATATAAACTGGTAAAGCTGGTTAGTAGTTCCAGGAATACGGGTTAGTAACAAAATATATATACAGTCTTTGGTATTGAAGTATCGCTGTATGACTTCTTACTGAGTTTACGTGCTCGCTCATTGTGACTCCTACAACGCTGTTACCTCACCATCACTCTTCCGGTTACCTATAACCTTTTACTCTGTCACTCTGGACTCGACTTGACTCTTCGGTCTTGCTCTCTCGGGTCTTCACGTAGCCGTAGTATATGTATATACTGGGTGAGTCTATTTGTATAAAAAGGGGAGAACCCCTCAACAAAGTTGATGTAGACAAAGCTGATGTATCCATCAGTGGCTACATAGAGCAGGGTTAAAAGCTGAAACCGGGGGTTTTCTTCTTGCTGAACAGGACAAATGCTTACTAACTAGAAATTACCAAGTACACATACTGAAAATTGTATTCGCCCAAAATGCAGATTCTGTGATAAATATTCAGAAACAATTGACCATCTTGAACAAGGTTGCATGGTATTGGCACCCACTGAATATAAAACCCGACATGACAGAGTGGGCTAATATCTGCATTGGAAAACCTGCAATTTTTACAGAAAGGAAACTTCAAGAAATTGATATGAACACCACCCAGACCGGGTTAAAGAGAGATGGGGCTGTCACAATTTCATAGGACTTAACAATACAGACATAGAGAACAATCAAAGCTAATCGCCCAGACACCTTAATCAGAGAAAAAACAAAACATACCATCGTATTGACATGACAGTCCCTGCAGACTGTAATCTATCTTTGAAGATCTTCAAAAACCTATCAAAATACAAGGACTTGTCCTTGAAATCGAACTCTCA
This sequence comes from Acanthosepion lycidas, assembly GCA_963932145.1. Classification (NCBI taxonomy): domain Eukaryota; kingdom Metazoa; phylum Mollusca; class Cephalopoda; order Sepiida; family Sepiidae; genus Acanthosepion; species Acanthosepion lycidas. The sequence continues at coordinate 6,234,148 of OZ010571.1, forward strand.
AAAATGTGGCACATGAGAACATCAACAACTACAGTTGTAGTTGGAGCCCTCGGGTTTATTGGAAAAGGTTCCGATAGACTCAGTAAAGGGATTCCTGGTAGCCAAAGCCTTAAAGAAATACAAAAACATTGTACTCACGAATACAGCCCACACATTACGAAGGGTTTTATCTATGTATGTGTAATCTTAGGTTTTGATGGGTTTTTTATTACAAAAATGCTCAGTGGAAAATGTCATGATGCCATCGCTGAACTTAGGTCTTTTGTTGGGACCCTGAAAGAAATGCGTATACACCAGAAATCAAAGGAAATATATTATTATTATTAATAATAATAATAATAATAATAATAATAATAATAATAATAATAACGTAGTTTAAGTAAATAATATTATTATGAAATTGAACTTGGTAGAAGTAACCATTTTAAGTAAAATTCTCTCTAGGCTAGTGAGTTTTGGAGATAAAATTAGTCTATAGGAGGTTTCAAATTGGTATATAGGATGTTGGCGATTTTTTTAGACATTTGCTGTGGAAAGTGCCATCTTATTTGCTGTCAAATACGGAATATCTCTCTGTAAATAATATAATTAAAAATTCTACTTTAGCCACACACACACACACACAAACTACACACACACACACACACACGCACACGCACACACACACACACATATATATACTTTGGAAAATGCCTGAAAACCATATCCCGGTTTAACCCAAGCCTTGTGAGTAAAATTGTGTAGACGTAACCGTTCTGAAGTCGTCAATGATTGTGCTCGAATAAAGTCACAAGCTTTGGGCGTATTGGCCTTGTTCAAGGAATTTGTCACGCTAGATTATGCATGCTCTCTCCCAGAAACCGTAACTAATGTCCGATCATGTCTAGTTGCAGTATAAACAGAAATGATCTCTGTGGATTTAGTAGGCGTCTGTAATAGAAGGGGGACATATTTTCTTTTACAATTGCTACACAAAAATGACAAAACAAGATGAATGGCACCCCCCTTTTTTTTGGAGGGAAAATATAAATGAAATACTCATAATGGCGTTGACTAGTATTTGAAAAACAAGAAATTTAAAAATTAGCAGAACAAATATTATCATATTTTAACCTTTCGAGTTTTTACAGAAGCAAAGTTACTAATAACTTGGTCAGTCTCTATCTTCCCCACATTGGACAGGCGATCTTGCGATATACTCGATCTCAAGTAACTTTTAATGGGCTTCAGTTTTGAGAAGCTTCTCTCTGCAGTAGCAACAGAAACCGTTAACGTCAAAAAACAGCCGTAGAGCAATCACAATATTTGGCGCTGTTTCTTGAATTTACGATCGATAAATCCATCTAAGCCATTTCATAGCCAATGATTTGGTCATCATGGTCATGTCACGTTCCACTTTGGAAGCTGCCGCTAAAAAATCCGGAAGTCGGAGAACTTCCAAAGGCATCCTAGATACGTCTAAGTCAGCACCGTATTCGCTACAGAGAATTAAATTTTCGCTCCAATTCGCCTTCAGTATCTTCCATGATTGCTTGCAATGATATCCATCGAAGACAGTTTGCAGATGAGACATGGAGTCAAATCGTGCTTCCAGTTCATTTACAAGTCGATCATGATATTCGTAAAGATTTCTCGTTACTTCCTGCTCAAGTGATTGACATACAATATCTTCCTTTTCCCCAGGTAGCTTTCTCTTCTAATCCGTTTTTCAACTGCAATTTCCATTTCCTCGGACTTTGTTTTAGTTTGATTAACCGATTCAGTCACCAGCCTGTCCCTGTTTAGGTTAAAGAAAATTTTGGTCGCATTCATGTGGGTTACACACACATCCAAATCAATACCAGGTTCTTGAAGTTTCTTTTGGATGAGATTTGTTCTAGAATTTCTTTCCAGTAAAACAAATGTAATATGAAGTTTTCAATTGAAAGCAAAATGATTTGTGTATCCCCTCTCGTTTGAAGATTTTCTGAAGCTGGGTTTAATAAATCGATTGCCTTGAAATCCGGTTTTTACTGCACGAACGGCTTCATAACGTTCACTTTCATCATGATCTTCACATGCGAAGATAAAACTTCCCACTAGTGATAGGAATAGGACAAAAAAGTATAGAGTCTCTAAATCACTCCGAAAAACGGTATTTGCAATCACAGGTGAGGTATGAACACCGCATAAATTCAGACTATGATTAGAACAAGGCACATTTATTTTTCGTAGAAGACGTTGAAAACCACCATGAACTCCAGCCATACTAGCCACATTGTCAAACCCTTTCCCTCTACATTTTTTGAAATCAAGTTTCTCTTTCTCCATTCGATCCCAAATCATCATCTTGATATCATAAGCTGTCTTCCCATTGCTCAGTGATAAAACCAAGAAATGATTCCCGCACCTCCACTTTTTTGTCTTCGACAAAGATATATCGACAAATGAAACTCATCTGATCAATCTGAGAAATGTCCGGCCTGCTCTCTAGTATGTTCACAAAATGATTGGCTTTTCGAATTCGATCCAATATATTTTCCTGTATGTGTTTTTCCATGATATGAAAAATTCATTTTGGATTTTCAGTGACAGCTACCGCCGATTATCATTTACTTTTTCAAGTAGCGCTTCCCAAGAACAGGATCATACTTGCTCATAAGTTCAACAAGATCAGTCTGAGATGATATTCTACAGTTGAGTTAAGTTGGGTGGAGATTTTGCAGTTGATCAATCTGTGGGGATTCTTCAACTGATCCAGTGTTTTATACCAACGTTTTCCAATGAAAAAGCAAATAATTGGTTATCTTCAAGATACGCACATCCGAATTTTTCAGCATTTTTAAAGAAATGCCGCCTTCAAATTAGCAGCAAGATTCAGCCTCGTACGCTCTTTTGATCTCCTTTTTTCGGGAAAATAAATTTTTCATCTGAATTCTTAAATAATTTTATTTTACAACAAATACATTTAGCCGTTTTTCACTAAATATATATCAATGAACTTTTTTAATAATAAAATTTGAAAACTTCTTTTTTACAATGAATTGAAAACTTTTCAACAATGAATTCAAAACAAATCAAACATTATTTCAGAATTTTCAGAAAAAAAAAACAGATCAAAAGAGGTATGAGATTGGCTCCTGTTGCTACTATAAAGAGAGCATTCCTTAAAAAAATAAGCTGAAAATTTTGGGATTGCGTATCTTGAAGATAACCACAGTAAACTGTTGATTTTTTTTTTTTTTTTTTTTTTTTAATAAATAGTTTAGACCTCTTTCATAACGTCATAAAAGTTATGTTTAAAAAAATAACGAGGGGAGGGCGTTATTGTGCAGGGATCGGCAAAATAGCCTATTCCTAATTTTAAATTTAAATGATGGTTTGTTTTTTTTTGTTTTAAAATGTTTCAATTGAAATTAAAAAAAAAAGAAAAAAAGAATTAAGCTTACGTTTTAAAGTTAACAGGTTTTTACCAAGGATAACTGGTCATTCCAATGCTTTATGTAGGTGCTCTGAGTGTTTACGGGGGTCTGTTCCAGGATTGGCATCACAACCTCATTAAATATATCATAAGTAAATATCATTGAGACAATAAAATAATAAAACCCAAATATTTCTTAAAACCCATGTGCGTTATCATTTACTATCAAAATCAATTGTAATCCTTATTTTAATTCAATGATTTTGCTCTTAAATCTAATGTCCCGTGATATGTAATAAAAAATTTATTAAACATATTAATAATAATGCAAATATTTTCAAATTTCATGAAAAATAAGAGATAAATATAGATTATTTATAATCTAACGAAAACATCTGTAAAAATGAGATATTTTATTTTATTTTTAATTTTAATTTTCCAACCAAAAAACCTCTGGTTTAGGAAGGTGTACAACTTAAAAAAAGACCAATTTTATTTCTCAATAATTATAATCTTAAAAATCTTAAAACTTCAAAGAAGAAGATGACTTTTCTTTATTTCTTCAAGGAACTTTAGTATGAATGAAAAATCGTTCGTAATTTTTAAATATATTAAAATCTCGGAAAATATGCTATCCTACATTGAGAAATTTTAATCATACATTTGTAGATAGATTAAATAAATATTTACTTAATTACAAATATTTCATCTTAGTCAGAAGGGTTCGAAAGGTTTCAAAATTCATTGTAAAATGTTTAAGTAAATAAAATGTAGGTAATTTCATCAGAAGAAATTTATTTATTTTTGCATCAACTCAAAGAAAAAGTCATTGTTTTTAAAACTCTACTAGAAAAAAACACGGTATAAAAATTCTTTTTTGATTTTTTTTAAAAACAAAATGAAAATTTTCAAATAATTTTTTCAGGGTGTTAACATCGTAAATATAATTCTTTTTTTTATATTGGTTTTCTCGTTTTTGATCTTTCTAGAAATGTAAAAATTAGCGATTGGGATTTTTTATTCAAATGACCAAACGTTGAAACCCTCCTGTTAAGTGATAAAAAATATTTTCTCAAGCTTTTTTAAATCAAAGAAGCTATTCATTATAAAATTATTAATGAATAAAATACCAAAACTTTAATTAAAATTTCAATATATTCACAACATTTTCGGACATTTTATTTTTATTAAACATAATTTTAAAATGATCCAAAAATCATTTAGGTTGATTATCGCAATACAAAAACATGAGGTTGCGTAAAATATATATATTGGTTGTACAAAATATACAATATAGTGTGGATGTCTCTTGTAATGTCCCAGTGTGGTCTTGTAGCTTCAACAACAGTTCGCTCACAGCAGGGCCAGATCAAAGTAACGACATCTCAGACAGTCGATTGAGCTTATTAAAAGCTGAGGTCGCAGGCAGGGCGGCATGTCATGTGTTTTGTGATCTTCCAAACAAATAGGAATGAAAGTGAAAAATAAAATTGAATTAAAAAAAAACAAAATATGTTTACTAATTACTGCCGGTAAGCCACACAGTGAACTTTTATGGTGCGAATGTTTATGTTTTAAGAGAAGAGAAACCTTTGTATCTATCTACCATAGCAGGTACTCTACGAGATGCACAGGCAACAATATTGTTCAATAGCATCTTATGCTCATTAAAAACAAACCTTCAATAAATATAAAATAGACGTAATTTTTGAGTCAAGCCTCTTCTTTTCTAGACATAATGAATGTAAAATTTTTCCAGCTCTTTCAGATAAAATGTTAGAATGCTCGCGTCTTCAATTTTTTTTAACCCTAACCCACCCACAAAATGCCGCCTCCATAAAGCCACTAGTCTCCGATTTAAAAAAAAAAAAGTGATGGAAGACCATATATAAAAAAAATAAGAAACCAACCCTTAATAACACTAATTATGAACATGGCCATAACATACTGGCCGTATTTAGAATATTTTTACTTTTCGCAACGTTTATACCATCTACAATAGCACTTACACGCCATCTATTATAGTAGTTTAACAAAAATTGCTAACAGGCAGAAATTTGTGACCATAAATACAAAACTGTAGGTTTATTGATGCACAACCGTCAGTTATTAAAACTGTAAACGAACTAAAAACCAATTCTTTATCTGAACGAATTTTCCCGCGGTTTCGAATAAACTGTTAGCAATTTTCAAGAATTAATTTTGTTATACTACTACAATAAATGGTATGTAAGTGCTGTTGTAGATGGTATAAAAGTTGCTGAAAACAAAAAAAAAATCTTAATTTCTTAATACGGCCAGTATATTATGGCCGTGATCATAATTAGTGTTATTAAGGGTTGGTTTCTTATTTTTTTTTTATAATAAGGACTTCCATTACTTTTAAACTGTTTTTTTTTCTTTTTATCGAGGACGCAGTTCCTTATAAGGATTAAATAATGGTTGGTCTAGTGCAGTTTTTATTTTGTCGGTGAGGTGTTATTTCTGATAATTCAGTTAGAGATTTTTAGGTTTTTCTAGTAGATAAGTAATTTGATATTTTTACTTTGTTCAACAAGAGTGGTAAAGTTTTTATAATGTTTCCTAAAGCCAATTTCTCCACTGTCTTAACCTCAGGGACACATGGCACAGTGTCTAAAGACGTTAGATTCCAGTGAGAGGACCTCAAAGAGTGTGAGTTCAATACCCGGTTATTTCATCTCAGAAATATAGACAAATAAAACTATAATGTATCGATTCGCTGTTCTTTTCTTTCAAGAATTTTCTTATTCCGAACGAAGTGATGTGGAGATAAGGGTCACAGCTTGGGTGACAGTACACTCAGCTCCATTTTAAAGGTAAATGAATACCTGAATGCTTTTTATTCTTTTATTTTATTTTAAAAAAAAGTTGCATTTAAAATTATGCTCATTTCGATAAGCACAGCTCATATGACAAAGACAGGGCTTTGCTCATCCACTTCTGGAATACGGTTCAAAAATATGAAGATCATAATAATAATTCGTGGAATATTTCTCCTACGAATCTAGCTCACATGAATCACTTCTTCCGGCTATACCAGAGCGACACATCTGATTGCAACAGACGCTTCTTTGTCTCTGCTCGTAATGAGTGCAAGTGTGTTGTCAATGAAGTGAAGTTACTGTTTGCTGAGAGAATGAAACAACATATAGCATCTCGCAAGTTCGGTTCCAGAGACTATTGGCGACTCTGCAAGAGTGTGTGCTGAACAGCAGAAAATCTTCAATCCGCCTTCTATTCAATCAATTCAAAGTCCTGACATCTACAGCAGATAAGGTTTAATGCTTTGCTCGGAAATTCTCTTCCAACTCAACACGACTCAATTGCAGCACCCACACTTGATTTCCGTCCTAGAACAGAGGTTCTACTGAGTGATATGCGCATAACCCCGTCACAGGTTTCAGACATTATTTATAAATTAGACTCCCATAACACAAGCGGAGGTAACGGGATACCAGCTGCCGTAGTCCTAAAGAAATGTGCACCCCTCCCGAACTGGCTCTAGTTCTCTCCAAACTCTACAACTATTGCCTTCGCTGCTTCCTTAGTCGTTCCTGTGTTTAAGAACTCTAAATAACCTTCTGACCACTCTATCGACTTGTTAGACTCCCACCGCTTTTCGGTAAATGTATTCGAGGCTTTAATCAATGCCAAATTAATAGTGAAGCCTAAGTAAGAAATATCGTCGAAGTATGGAAATAGGAATGAGAACAATTCATTTATGGAGATTGAATAAAAAGAAAAGGTGTGTTTCGAAACCCCAAGAAGGTTACCGAGTTCACTACGATGTTGCATTAGTGAATGCTCTCTTATATTTCCTATTCCGGATTGATTAATCGCTCCTTTAAAAAAAATGAAAATAAAAAAAAACAAACTTTCTGTTAGTATAAATAATAGCCGCCCATTGTAAATAAGAAGTGTTTTTACCAGTACCAACATATTTGTTCGTAATCCCAGCCATTGACCATAATGCAACATTATCTATGAAATTCGATATAATTCAATAGATGACATCCAGAAATAACAGAAGGGTATGGCTATAACTACCAAGATGAACATGCTGGTCTGAATATTGAAGCATTGAATAATGATAATTTCACATTTATAAATTCCGACAAGCATGTCTAGTTAAATATTAAAATATAATTCTGACTTTGTTTGTTTTATGTTTTTTTATGGCGATTCAGATAAAAAAAATTCTGATTATGCCGTGTTTGAACGTCCGTATTTACAAAAGTCAACATGTTTATATACACATAAAATAAATCTAAAATTCTTTTTTTTTAATATTGGCTAGTAGTGAGCTTTTCCATTTAAATAAATAATACAGTTCTAATTTAATAACCCTATCACTTGATCGCTACAAATTAGCATAGAAATTTTAAAGATTTAAAGTTTATGAATTATTTTAATTAATTTTCTTTAAAAATGGAAACAATTCTTCTAAAATTTCATTTTTCACCAAAAAATCTTTTTTCTTAAGACAATAGTATCCAGAATATATTTTATTCTTAAAAGCAATTAAAAAAAATCTAAATAAATAATGCTTTACTTTTATTGCAATTCAAGGCAAATTTTATATAATTCGGTGCTTATCCACCCCCCCCACACCAAAAAAAAAGAAAAGAATTATCATTTAAAGTTTCCGAAGACTTGTCCTTATAACTAATTAAGCATTAAGAGCTTCAAACATGAATTTCTTGAAATTAAATCAATTGGGATAACAGATGTGAAACATATTTTTACAAAGATTTTCTAAAAAGGAAATTTTTTTTTTAAATAATTTCATTCATTTGTGAATAAGTCCTGAAAGTTTCATTAAAATACGACAATTATCTGATTTTACCAGAATTTCTAAATCAATGTTTTCTTTTCAGCGGAAAAAGACGCTCAGATTTGCCGTACTAATTTGTGGGCACCCCTTGATGCAAGAAAAACAAAATTTTTAACCAAAATTTGAAGGTTGTAATAAGGATTTAAAAATTTATTATTTTATAATTAAAAATTCCTTTGGTCTTACCTCTTAATAATAGCTTAAATATTTTGACTGCATAAAACTATTCTTGTTAAATTTAATGTATTTTTTTAGTGAATCTTTAGAGGTACATAGAAGAAGTAATGATTATCTCCATGTGCACTGAATCACGTTGAAATCGTTTATTCTTTCGTTTGAAGGTGTCTATTTTCAGAAGATGTATTTATTTCTTTTGAATCTGTTCTAGTTACGTGTTGCCTGCTGGTATCACGCCTTGGGTCACTACTTGTAACGTGAAGGCTGATTACTCTTTGCAATGGAAACTGTTGAAAACTTTCAATCAAAACAAATGAATTCAACACGTTGAGGATTTTTTTTAAATATATATTTTATATCACCGAGTTTATTGTATTATTTAATGGTTTTATTTTTTTTTAATTTGTCCCCATATCTACACAGAAAGAAGCCAAACACATTGCTTTACGATAGTGCGTAGTGATTTTTTGCACTGAAAGTCTGTAAAAGAAGTAACTTGGCCAAAATTCGTGCTTTCGTCGCCTCATCTATCCCACAGTAAATTACTAAACACTAAACAGTATTGCAATAATGGTTAATGAATGACCAACAAGAAGTCCGATTTTTTCTTGTCGATAACTCCAAAACGGTAGGTTTTTTCATAATTTAATTGTTAATTCTAGTTCAGCATGTACATTTATATTGAAGTAGCAGCAAAGCCCGGCGTTGCCCGTGTTTGATTCAAAAACCGTACGACTCATACAGAAATCGCTATCACTTGACTTCAAATATGCACTTGTGCACTGAATCACATTGAAATCGTTTATTCTTTCGTTTGAAGGTGTCTGTTTTCAGAAGATGTATGTATTTCTTTTGAATCTGTTCTAGTTACGTGTTGCCTTCGGTCACCACTTGTAACGTGAAGGTTGATTACCCTTTGCAATGGATGCTATTGAAGACTTTCAAAACAAATGAATCCAACAGGTTGAGGATTTTTTTTAAACATATATTTTATATAGAACAATATTGTTTAGAAGGAGAAAAATATATTCGTGTGTACACAGGAGACAAAGCTAAAAAGAATAGAAACAGAAATATTTAACTGTTAGAAAATGTGTGTGTCTGCGTGTGTGTGCATGTGTTTGTGAGTGTTTTGTATTGTTTATCATATGTCTTAGTTGAAATTAAAGCCACATGCCTAGTGTCGCATCATGAAGTTGTGAGAGCAAACGATAAAATCAATGTTTATATCATTTGCTTTTATACCCCCGCTGATTACCAAGCCACCTTACTTTTATCTCTGGCAGAACGACGGCCACAGCAATCGTCATCTGTGTTCTGCTGCGTTGTAATTTGTGTTGTTTTCAAAACATTTATTGCGTATACAATACAACAATTGCGGCAAGGTGATTTTCTAAGCCCGGCTTAGATGTGGCACAAGGCCGAAAGCATGGGGCATCCAGTGAGGATCAAACTCACTACTCAGTCCTAGCGAGAAAAGCTTGCTAACCATTACACCGCCTCGTGGTGCCTTAGTGATTATCCAGGCCTAGCTTAGATGTGGCACAAAGCCGAAAAGATGGGGGCACCCAGTGAGGAACGAACTCACTACTCAGTCGTAACTGTTCTAGCAAGACAAGCTTGCTAACCATTGCACCGCCTTGAGATGCCACTTGTGTTGTGTTCACTTGTCCAATTGGATATCCGACTGGTTCATGGCAAACCTTTTAGCTGAAAATAAATTCAAATAACAAGGCCGTTTTCATAATCATAAACACCTATTTACCATTGGCAATTACTACACAATTCTGTCTTATTTCATCTTTTTGTTTGTAGCTGGAGCAAATGCTAGTCTCTACACAAGAGTTCCTTTCTTTTTAGACCCTTTATTCTTAATGGTCAATGTAACAATAATAGCGACTTCATTCCCAGTACCTGTTTTTAAACTCAATGTCTTCCAATTAAGCACTACTCCGTTCTTCTAATTCCAGTGGAACATAGCTTCTTATTTCTCACGGCCAAGGGACAAAATGAACCTTACTGGCTCAATAGGGAAAGCTCTGTTCCAGTGCTTGCGGATGTCGACATTTTTTTGTATTAAGTATTTGAACCCTGGAATTATCTGATAGTTCTCTTCAAGGCAATGAAGACTCTCTTGATAAAACCCAGATGACATTAACTGGCTAGATGGGGCCGTTAAATAAATACATCATCATATTAATTTCGCTCCTCTTTTTAGCAGTGTTCTTTATTATCAAGCCACCTAGTGGTGTGAAGTAATTTTGCAATAAATAAATAAATAAATAGATAAATAAAATTCATTCACCTTGTTTTAGTATATGTGTATATTTCTGAGATGAGTTATTATGTACACTATTTACATTATTCGGACTATTGTCCTCATCTTTGTCGCCATATTTATTACAACGTTTTCAGCCGTTGTACTCGAGGACACACGGCACAGTGGATAAAGACGTTGGTTAGATCCAGTGACAGGACCCAAAGAGTGTGTGTTCGATACCCGGTTAAAGCAGTGGAGAACTTTCAGAGGGAAATTAACCGGAGATAACTAATAACGGACATCCATTAAACATGACACGTGGAACTAGAACAGTCTACCCCAGTGAGCGAAATAAAGGGTTAGTTCGACATTCCAACCATCTGAAGAAGGCCGGAGCGTACAACGGCCGAAACGTTGTAATAAATATGGCGACAAAGATGAGGACAATAGTTCAAATAATCTAAATAGTGACCTTGTTTTAGTCATGAATGTGACTTTTTCCTTTAGTCGTGGCTTTTTTCTTCGATGTCTGTAGATGTTCTGAAATTGTCTTTTACTAGTTGATCTTGTCGGAGTTAGCTCCTCCTTAATTCCCTAATTGTTCACTAGGGGTCGCTCACCCTACACTATAAATACTGGGCGACTTCTTGCCTCGTTCTCTTTTTCACTTTGCATTCCAGCGGATACATTTAAAAATGTAATATCTCGTAGAAATCCGCCTGTTGCCCACTTGTGGGAAAACGCCATGAAGCACACATACACGCACGTACGAACATTCACCAAAATACAAACTCTTTACGTTCATACACAAACACAAATGTTAATGTCTATGTCACTTGTAAATTTGTTGTTTAATACATATATTTGTTGATATATATATATATATATATATATATATATATATATATATATATATATCGGTCTTCTTTGTTTTCTTGACATCTTCCGTTGGACAACTTGAGTCCGGCACTGTTCATGTAGTTGGAACCTTCTAGCAGGAAAACAGTACGGGTCTCTTAATCAACAACACTCAAACCCACACGGTCCTCAACAATCTCATCTCTTGATTACTAACCTTGTTTTGATGGTATTTATTTATAAGACGGTATTTATTTTTAAAAATACTCAGAAAATAAGCTATTTTGACAATAAGTGCAAATTTAATTTTTATTGGCTAATTTTGTCATAATTTTCCTGAAGTGAAGAAGTCCCCAATATTTTCCTAAATGAATCACGCGTAGAATTCATTAGTTAGTTTGTACCTTTCTTTATAGCGATTTTCTAAGCGTAGATTAGATGTGGCACAATGCCGAAAGTAAGGGACACCCAGTGAGGTTCGAACTCACTACTCAGCCGTAATTGTTCTAGCGAGACAAACTTGCTAACCATTACACTACCTCGAGGTGCCCTGTACGTTTCTTTATATCTGAATTTTCAGAAACCATTCAACAAAAGATTGACGTCAAACAAAATTTGAATTTGAATCTCTCCAATTCAAAACCTTAAAAAAGTAGTAAAAGATTCTTGCACCTGCTAAAAGTAAAAGAGACTTTTCATCTAAGTGGTACCTCGGATACTAAAGATTCCTGATTCTACATTTTTAAAATCTCATTAAATGAATATTTCTTGAATACGGCGGGCTGAACATATGAGCCATGACAAAGCTTCAGAGAAAATGGTATCAAAAATGACACTTTTACTTAACATAAGAAAGAGACAGTTGAAACCTAAGACAAAGAGAGGAAAGTGAGCTTAGAAAATTTGATACTCACAGGACAGATTGAAGGCAAGATGGACAGAGAATAAGCAGCGCATAATCTACCTAATGAACCTTTATGTAAATGGTTGGCAGGACAGGGATTAGGAGAGATAGCAAAAAAAAAAAAAATTTACTAAGAACTATAAAATACAGGAAATAGTGGAGAGCAATTGTCGCCTACTTGCTAACGCGACACGGCACATACAAGAAGAAGAAAAAGAAGAAGAAGAAGATTTATCCTACTATAAACATTGTTTTTTAGTTTTGTTATTTTAATGCACAATTTTATTTCTTATTTCACTGGTTCTTATTTACATAATGTTTTTCGTATATAAAAGTTTCTATAAAATTTTTACAATTTTTCGAAAAGAAAATTGAAAAAAGATGTTTTCCTATTTATTTTGAAATTTAATGGCACTAAAGATTTATTGGTAAATTTGCTTTTTAACGCCCGCGCTAAACATCTCTTAAAATTTTCCCAAATCGTCATAATTCTGTATAAATGTAAATACTGAACTCGAATTAACAATTAAATTATGAAGAAACTTACCGTTTTGGAGTTATCGACAAGAAAAAATCGGACTTCTTGTTGGTCATTCGTCCACTATTACTGCCATACTGTTTAGTAATTTACTGAGGGATACATCTGGCGGCGTAAGCACAAATTTTGGCCAATTTACTTCTTTTACACACTTTCGGTGCAAAAAATCACTACGCACTATCGTAAAGCAAAGTTTTTATAAGTGTAGTTTTATTTATAACAGAAAACTTTAAACAAAAACAAATTCGATAATACAATAAAACTTTTTTCTGTGTAGAATAGCAATGACAAATTAAAAGAACAAATTAAATAATAAAATGAAGCATTTTTTATATTTTAAACTTGGTAAAGTAGAAATGAAATAAAGGTTGATCGTATTATTTAACTTTTTTTTTAATTTGTCCCCTTTTCTACACAGAAAGAAGCCAAACACAAACCCTAACCCTAAACTTAACCGGGTTTATTGTATTATTTAATGGTTTTATTTTTTTTTTAATTTGTCCCCTTTTCTACACAGAAAGAAGTCAAACACAATCTCTAACCCTAACATCTAACTTTAAACTTAACCCATAAACATACAAAATAAAATTAGAAAATAAAAAAAATGATCGAAACGAAATAAAGGTTTATTGTATTATTTAATTTTTTTTAATTTGTTTTTTTTCAATTGAAAAAAAAAAAGTTTTATTGAATTATTTAATTTCTTCTTTTAATTTACCATTGCTTTACGGTGTACGTAGTGATTTTTTGCATCGAAAATCTGTAAAAGAAGTAAATTGGCCAAAATTTGTGCTTTCGCCGCCTCGTCTATCCCACAATAAATTACTAAAGAGTATGGCAGTAATGGCGGACGAATGATCAACAAGAAGTCCGATTTTTTCTTGTCGATAACTCCAAAACCTGTAGGTTTTTTCATAATTTAATTGTTAATTCTAGTTCAGCATGTACATTTACACGGAATTATGACGATTTGGGAAAATTTTCAGAGATATTTAGCGAACATTAAAAAGCAAATTTACCGATTTATTTTGAAATTTAATAGCCGTAAAGATGATACAACCTAATTATATTTTCCATAAATATTTTTAAAGTAATTGTTCTGGTGCGCTTTCCCCCTTATAAGGTAAGTAAGAATGCATTATTTCGGATAAGGAATTGTTGTATAATTGGGTTAGTGTTTGTGGCTAGCTAAGTTTAAAGTTAAGACAGAAGAAGACCTTCCTTTTCTCCATTCCCTATTTTCGCCTTGTGCCACATTTTTGTACATAGAAGAATAAATATCGCTTTCCTCCTTGGTAATCATCGTAAACCTTCATTGGGATTTCATTTTTAATAATAATAATAACAACAACCCCCTCCCCACAGTCAAATTTTTTGTCTTGGTGTAAGAAATACTGTGGTATGTTTGGGTCAGTAATTGTGGTTGGCTAAGTTTAATTATAAGACAGATCAAGTTCAGTTGACTATTGATGACAATTCCAGAAACTATAAACAATTTTTTTTTGCTATCCTCTGCCAGCCGCAATGATGGAGAAAGCATTACCTCAAACCATCGCCAGTGAGACACGCTGCAAGAGCCCCTCCGTTTCACGAGGCTCGTCCGTTAATCAAGACGCAATCGCTCCAATCCTCTGAAGGAACGCCATCGAACGAGGGACAATAACCCCAGAAGTCTCCACTGCCACAGGAGTAAAAAAAAAAAATCTATCAGCAAGAGAAGAATATTTAACTATTTTTTTCATCTCTGCGTCCCGGGCGCCGGACCCTGGCTCACCACCGGACCTGATCAAATTAGCGGCTGAAAATGTATCCGCACAGGTCGCTTCCCAAATCAAAGACTTACCCATTTTAAAAGGGAAAATGGTAATCCCATCTGGCCGCTTTCCATCACCACGGTTGAGGCCTACGGGTTCGATTTGGGAAGGGAACCCAGCTGCATCCAAACCTCTTTTGATGATGTTGTTTATTGCTGCATGCCATGGAAAGCGGCCGGCACTACGACGACAGGAGAGAGGATGCAAACCAAACTCATCGATGGAAGCTCAACATCTGCATCTGTGACGCTCACATAATTTGAGTCCAAAACGGATCTCGACTCCGACTCGAGTGCACTCATCATCTAGAAGTGTACCGGTAGATGAAGTAGGCACTGCGTTGAACCAGGCGCCACTACTCGGTTGTGAAGCAGATAGTAGACAGGCGAGGCTATGCTGATCCTGAGAGAGCCTCAAATTTGTAAAATTGGCCTCGCATTTTATTTTATCCCAGCTTTTTTGTTTTGATGTGTCGAGTGGGATAAAAAAAGTAATTCTTGGGTCCAGACGCTGCAAGCATGTTCGAAAGAACTACCCGAAAAACACTGAGACGATCCACCGAGTATCTCATCAATTAATTCGTGACTGGACGAAAGTGAAGAAAGATATACTAGAAGGGCCAAATCTACCTCTGATCGAAGGCCCAGGCCTCCGAAACTCAAAGGGAGATTTGCCTGCCTCTAGCCTGTCTCGTCGAAATTGACGTTGCAAAATAGCTCCGCACATCTCTTAACTGTAATATCTATCTCATTTAAGAAATCCTGTCCGAGGTTGTAAGGGGCACTTCGGAGAGTGTAAAAGAAACTCGGTAGCGAAAAACCGTTCTTCGAGAGGAAGATGGCTGGGTGTGCATCAATTAGTTGTAATTTCTCGGTCATTCTTGTTAGAATGACATGCTTAGTATCCAAACACTCTCGAATGGACATTGGAAAGACTGGAGAACCAAGAATGTGTAATTCCGCCTTAGGTGTTATTTTTATATCCTCAAGGATGAGTCTAATATCCCGGATAGCACTCTCGAAATCATCTTCACTATAGGACAAATTGAAGGGCAGCCTTCTCCATCCCCCACCTTTTGGCCTTGTGCCACATTTTTGTATTACTAAAAATAAACATTGTTTTCCTGTTTGGTACTTCGGCTTCACGAATTTAAACGCAATCTTAGATTGACAGCTAAGTTCTATAATTTCCCTGTTGAAATTGCTAAATTGAACCGTAAGGGCTAATTAATAGTTTCTTCTCTCTTGCGTCTCGGTGGCTTTATCGCCTTGCTTGGGATGAAATCAATGAAAAAATACTTTATTGATTTAATGTTTTTACCATTTCATTCTGTTTAGTGTTGGTAAATGTTGATGATTTGTTTAGATTTGAATATTCACTCACTTCGAGTGACGTATAGAGTTGAGTCAAGTGTAGTGACATACCAATGTAAGCGTGCCAGTAGTTGAGGGAACCTGTGTATCTAGTGTGTGTGGGGGGGTCATCTTCCTCCTTAGACGTTTCTGATTCAAGTTTTTCTCTGGCCCTCATAAGATGATGTCTATTCCGTTTGAAGGTACCATCCAGGACCGGTGCAACGGTCTCATGCCCCCACCCCAACCGGCTGAGGGTTCGGGGTAGTACGCACGGCCCCAGTACCACAATCATGGGACAGAATTGTAAAAGAGTTATCGTCCAGTTTAGAATACGGCCGGGTTTTCACAGGAAGCGGGTGTTATCTCCTTTTTCTAATGGTGGAGATTTATGTTCGGCTGAATTCCGTGGTGACAGTGCCTTTGGAAATTTCTTGGCAAGTGTTTGGTAGATACTTTCGTGGAAGAACCATCCAAAGATATTTTGTTTTCTTGGATGTAGACAATTTTTTTTAGGTCATAATTGCTTAACTGGAACAGCATACTTTACAATCAGTGAGGGACAGAATTAAGTTGTCGTTTTTAATATTGCCTCTCTCGTTTTGCAGTCTGTCTGAACTACAGGATATCCAGTAAAAAAGCGGTAAATTCAAAAAGACGTGAGACAACCATTGATAACTGGTGATGACAGATGTGACTGAAAAATTCAGGAAGAATTTCTGCACATTTCGTTTAGGATGTTCTTTGGATTTAAGCGTAATTCTAAATTAGTGACACGATCTCATCTTTTTACAGCATAAATGGCTAAATATAACAGTAAGTTCTATGCTAATAGTTTCTTCCAACTGGGAAACTATAAAGGCGAATATACATCTCCTCATTCAAAGCGGAATTATAACGTTATTTGGAATCTTAGGGGTTTTTTTTCCTTTTAGTATGTTTTTTGTTTTTGTTTTTTTTGTTGTTGTTTTTCTTGTTGTTGTTTTTTTTTTTTTTTTGCTTTTAAGATTATATTCTGTTTTAATTAATTAAAGAACAGAGATTACTTTTTGAATGTCCTTCATCTAAAAATAATCTTTTTTTTTTCTTAAAAAGAAATCAATGGCTTAATCTGACTAGATTAACTTGCTTGCCGAGAACACAAAAAGAAAAGTAGTCACATCCTCTTTTGAAACTCTCTTTGAACATTTACATGGATGGAGACGTGCCTGCCATCACATATATTGTCATGATAAGTGGCAGGCTATCACGATAATGTTTTTATAAATAAAAAACCAAGTTGTTTTTATAAAAATTATGTCCTTTCTTCTGCTCCACTAACTGCGTGTGACACTTAATATTCACAAAATCAGAGTGGTAATCCGGATGCGTACAATACGAGAATCAACAAAAAAAGCTGCATTTACTCGCTTAAATATTGCGAAAGGCTGACATTAAGTTCGATATCAAGACACTTGCTATTTATATCCTTATTTCCGATCACAAGCTTCTTAACTCATTAATGACACCACATGTAACGGAGCCGTAACAACAGCCGGTGAGACTAGAGCAAGCCCAGCCATCTTCAGGGTTTTTCTGTTAGCACAGTACAAATCTGTATTGTTTTACTGCCCCTTTGTTCCCCTTTTCAGTTTAAGTACTTTTAATGTTAGTCAACGTTTTAGGACACTTCCTGTTATTTCTTAGTTATCACTAGAATGGGCATAATAAATGCATGGTCCCAAACACGTAGTCCATATTTTTTCTCATCCTCCTCCTAAATTATACACCCAACAATAGCATTGCCGGTATGTAACATTTATAATCTTCTCTCTTTGCATTGGTCTCCTTTAATGTCATTATTTTATCATTTTTCAAGGTAGCCATCTTTTATACCTTTATTTTACGTTTGTATCTATGTAGAATTTTTTCACCGCGTGTTCACTGTTTATACACTGTTCCCAAATGTAACTTTCATATAACTTTCTTCTTTTCGAGAAAGTTTATCAAAGCAACTTTATGCATATTCATGTAATCAGTGTATTCGCTACCTTACTTTACCCATTTTGATAGATGCTCTTGATTCTATGTTCAAGACTGACTACTTTTGTCATATATTCTTTTTGCTCATTTATTTCTTCAGAGTCTTAACTGCCGTAAAGCGTTTATCTGGCTGTCTTGAGATACGCATGCGTACTCGGTAGGCAGAACAAGAGTGGTTTTGAATTATTTTAATCTGGTTGCTCTGACAAAGCTAAAGAGCCCGGTTTACATTTCTGTTTAAGACATAGGTTTTTATTGGTTTTTATTAATGATGTTCACCGTGTACAATGCCCAAGAGCCACTCGAAGTAATAGGTACAATTTGTGGATATGTAAGAAAGATAACAGTTGACCCTAGACTTGAACTGATTAAAATTGGAATTATCGGGGAAGCTTCCTCTTCGGAGTCGGTTCCACAACGCAAGGTTCGTGGGAAGAAACTGCACAAATAGAACTTACACCTGACGAATGGAATACGAAAGGAATGAGGGTGGTTCATTACAATGTGGCAGGTCTTAGCCGTGAAGGTTAGAACTGGTGAAACAAAGGAATGTAGCTCGTCTGAACACTTTTCTTCGAAATAGCGACAGGGCAGCGACAGGCTTATGATGTTTCGTCTGTGAGAATTGGGGGTTATAGGTTGGAAAATATTTCGTCACCACACGGACTCAGAGACGCTTTTGAACTCTGTCGAGACTTGATAGCTCCTACTCATATATGACAGTAGAACTCCATTTCTTGCCTGATCTGGTTCTTGTAAAGGCAGAGGATAGCGCGAGGAGTCAGGTACTTTCTGAAGCAGTACAGAGAATCGACCATTTTTCCTGCATCTTTTCCCATTACAATCATTCGTCAGGCAGTATCCAATTTTCATATAAGAGTCAGTCGTGCATCTATATACATTAGGGGTAGGCAAACTATGGACTGCGAGCCACATGCAGAATTCATGCAGCCCGCCATGTTAGTAAATTTGAAAGAGAAAGTTACCAAGCAACGCCAAATAATTGTTACAAGCAACTTGACGCCTAATTTTAACAAACTGATAAATGACTGCAGTCAGATACATTATTCTTATTGAGTGATTGAGATCCTTCTGTTGCCGAGTTATTTTGTTTTGCAAATATTAGGTTGGTGCAAAAATAATGACGTAATAATGTCGTTTTTTGACGTTAAAAATACGTCAAAAAACGACATTATTACGTCATTATTTTTGCACCAACCTAATAAATCTCTTTCATGTGAAGTTACTACTTTAAAATCTAAATTAATTTTTTGTTTAAATTTAGTCATTTTATGTGTTTTATTTGAAGTTTCTACTTTAAAATATTTTAGTAAAAATTGTTTTTTATTTCTTTACGCAGAGTTAATTTGTTTTTCAGATATGTATGTTTTCTAGTTTATCATATTTATTAATAATTTTTTTTCTTAAGACAAGATTATTTTTTCTTTCAAATGTGTTTCATGTAAAGCTTCAACTTAAAAATACTTATTAATATTTTTCTTTAAAGTACTTTAAACTGAGTTTGTCTTTCAAATAAATGCGTTTCATGTGAATCTTCTACAGTACTTTAAAACATTAATTAATAAAAATTAATTGTATTTTTTCTTTAAAAACCTTTTTTTTCCCATTTTAAATGTTAATTATTTTGAGTTAATACTATGCGGCCCAATAAAATTGTGAATTTTTTAATGTGGCCCTTGCACTGAATAGTTTGCCCACCTCTGATCTACATAAATGTGAACAGGTATTAACTCTTCAAACTCTCTGTCTGTCTGTCTGTCTCTCTCTCTCTCTCTCTCGCCCCTACATGGTTGGCTGCTTATGCTCTGTTGACAATGTCATTCATATTTGGTACACCGCATGTTGCATTTGTTCTCTTTTTCAATTTATTGTTGGCGTTCCCATTTGATGAGCATTAACAGAAAAACTTTCAACAAAGTAAATGAAAAAAATATCAAATATCTACCCATTAATTTCTTCAAAGAACGAATAATAACGTTTTTAATAATAGTTTTTTAATAAAAGTTTTCGCGGTTTTGTGACCAGGAAGTTGTTCCTGATCACAAAACGGCGAAAACTATTTTGTAAATTAAGTTTAAAATATCAACGAACAAGTTGTTGATGCTCAGCTCATTTTTGCAAATCATAAAATATCGATTGATTTTTATGAATCTATTGAAAGGTGAAAGAAAAAAGAATTCCGTTAATTAGAATTATCTTGAAATATTATTAAGACTTTTTTTTACCAATAGGATGAAAGCTTCTTCACCAATTGGATCCAATCACCGCAACACCAATAAAAAAATTTTAAAAATGTGTATGGACCGCAAGGAGGACTATATTGAAATATAAATCTCACATTCCATGAGAGTATCTTGGTCAGCCTATCAACTTTTCAGCCGACCCTCGTATACACACGCAAAGAAATCGAATGACAGAAAGTTATATAAACACCCAATATACGAGGTGAACACCAGAATCTCTCGCACCCGCGCAAGAAGATCGAACGTTCGAAGAAAGACACGAAACCACATACCATTTCATTGGTCAACGTTAATTGGACTGGGTCCAGAAGTGAATAAAGAACTATTTTACGTATGAAAAATTAGTCTCGTATTCTTCTCAAACATTATTAATATGACATTAGATTATTTATGAAGCACTTGCAAGATTTGAAAATGATTACATGCAGAGTCAATCAGAACCGGTGCAAGGGTCGTGTTGCTCCCCCACCGGACCAACCATTCTACATCTCAATTTTCATATGGTAATATTTATATAAAATAGAAATTGTAACCTAATTATGTACAACAATGAATCATAAGCAATATAGGTGAACAATTCAACGAGAAAAAACTGAAAATAAATACAAGGATTATTTATTGTTATATAACTGCAATTTTGGCACAAGGACGAAGGAAAGTGGGGTGAGGCTGGTCAACACTCAGTCAGTCATGTGCCATGTGTGATACACGCTTAGGCGATCATGTATCTTTCGATACATGACTGACAAGGCAGATTTTTTCCCTCAGTGGGTTGACATTTCTTTCTGCGGTAGACCAGTTGCCATCCAAAGTTTTAGAACCCGGTCTATCCTGCTAGTTATCCATAGCTGGGGGAGGAGAAGAGGATTCATACCTTTCCCAAAGTTATTAGCACGTAAGTGAATGTAATAGATTCGACTGGAATTCGAACTCGGCTCTCCGATTCCTCAATCCGAACCACCAAAATATTTGATTTTCACTGGGATCTTACTAAAATGCCCATGACATAATTTGTATTTAGATTATAGTGAGTTTTCAGTTATAGTGAAGTGTATGAGTGTTGAAACGATTAGTTTGATTTGGCCTTGTTAGTTAGATAGCCCACCATAAGAGGGGTATAAAACAAGAAAATCAAATTGTAAAGTGAAACAACAAATTTATATACATATAAATCAATTAAGGTCTCTACAAATAAAATTAATGTATTTTGGTTGATACAAGGTGGTCAAAATGTTCGTAGTAGTCCTTGCAAGAATGAGTTTATGTGTACGAAGGCAGGAACGTATGGGTGGATGTATGTATGTATGTATGTATGAGTGTTATCGTAGGGTAGGAATGTCTTTGAAGTAATCGCTCAGCCTTAAAATGTTTCGTTCGTTTATCAAGTATAAAAGAGGTGAGGGAGAAAGGCAGAGATAATAATAACGCTTGCTTGACGTTTGTCAAGGGACGTGTTAATACGCTCGTCTCCTTCTCTCTGGTAACAGGCGAACTTTCCCATCTTTTATTTTGTTTGTGGGGTTTGAAAAGATCATTTGGGAATTCACTCCCGGATATGATTCGGGCCTTTCCATTGGACGACGAACAAACTTCGCGTCGTCTCGCGAAAAGGTACGTAAAAGAATTTGTTTCTGAGAATTGAAGATTATTTAAATTTTGTTTTTAATGTTTCCTAGTTTTTTATTGGCCGAAAAACATTTCACATCAAGGTGTGAAATTTCACGAGTTTTGTTTTGGATTCGCTTTTACGTGTGTGTTAAGCAATGTTTGTAAATTCTAGTTTTTTTTAAATTTCTAACAAAATCAATGAGTCAGTGCTTAGCATTTGAATTTTAAATCTAGATCTTGTTTTGTTTACTACAAGATACAATGTATCTAAATACATATTAGGCATATAATCCTAAATAAATCAATAATATCTTGTGGGCAATTAATTAACATCCTGATATTTTTTTGCTAAAAATTTGAAGAATTTTAACACATTCAAAATTATGGATAAAAAATAGTAAATTTTATTCAGTGTTTCTTCGAGACTTTGCATAAGCAAGACAAATTCACGGATTTGAACGAAAAACAAAAATATTAGGTTGGTGCAAAAATAATGACGTAATAATGTCGTTTTTTGACGTATTTTTTAACGTCAGAAAACGACATTATTACGTCATTATTTTTGCACCAACCTAATATTAGAATGACGTCAAAATGGGTGAAAACGTTTCGTCCTTTAATAGTCAGTTGTATTTAGTTTAATTTGTAACGTAAATAAATGTAGCTAGAAAAATAGCAAATGTTGATAAGATAGTGAGCGTCACAAAGCTCTGTCCGGGACCCCCCAATCTGGCTTGGCCCACACGCGATCGAGTGCGCACCGGCCCTGGTCACAGACATTGATTATGTAATTGTTGGTTCACCAAATAAATGTTAAATGTTGAATGGGCTTGTCGATAACTAGACACTGAAGCAGATACTTACGCAATCAATTATAATGAAGATATCTAGAGAGAAGTTGCAAAAAGTAAGTTTTAATTTCTAAAAAATTAAAATATGTCAACTAAGCATATAAATATATTAGATGCTTTTTTTCTCTCTCCGATCACGGAAAGAAAAGAAGAGTATGCTGTAAAGAGATGTCTTTCCTCATAAACCAAGGATAAATCTTTCCTCTCTGGCGTCCTTGAAATCTCTGGCTTCCTGTAAAAACAGAGCCCTACTGAATGGTTAATTATCCTACGACCGGTCAATTGTGGTGCATACTTGACTAGGGTGAGGAAATAAAGTTTCCCTAGCGTAGCAGATGCTGAACTAAATTTTTAAAAACAAATTACCATTTTCCATATTCCATTTAATTGAGTGTATCTTTTAAAATTTATCTACACAGATACTTGGACAAATATGTTCATTACTCGGGATATTTGCGATTCCTTCCAAACATTTATTTGCATATATAGAGATATTTGACGAAATTTGCAACTTAAAAAATATATCTATATTCAGTAACGTCTCTAGCGTTTGTGCTGCCCGGAGCGGTCGTAGAATTTGCTGCCCATCTAAACAACATTCCAAAACTGGACATTTTGTTTATTGCAATAGTATATTACAGTGTAACCCGGATATAAGAGAGACACGGATATAAGAGAGATTTTTTTCTGGTCCCAAATTAGAGCCTGTGTTAATGTATATATAATAGACCAAACCCGAATATAAGAGACTTCTTCTCCGGTCCCGACAACTCTCTTATATCCGGGTTTCATTATACTATTTTATCGAAATGCTAAATGCCACACTGACAAAAATTACTACCCGGTTCAGACTACCCCCGCTCCGTTTAAGTCTTTTAATTGCCTGTACTTTTCAATTGTGAAATATTTCAAGTGAAGAATCCAAATTTATTATTTGGTCTTCTTCTGACGTGTCCCCTGACGTGGACGATTATGACTCTCGACAACCTCCCATTATTTGTGGCCCTCAACAGCGTTTGCCCCTCCGCCACTCCGCCACTCTCCGTTTCACCATCCATTTACATAAACTTATCAGGTAGGTGGCCCACTGACTACCCCGTCCACTTTACCTTTGATATGTCCTGTAGATGTCAAATTCTACAAGCCCTCTTTCCTCTCTCCTTTTTGCTTTTAACATGTCCTATGGATATCACATTCTCCAAGCCCTCTTTCCTCTTTCTTTTGATATGTCCTGTGGATGTCAGATTCCCCAAACCCTCTTTCCTCTGTTCTATATATGGTCAGGAGCTGACCAGTACTCTCTTTTCAGTCTTGATAGAGAGCGAAAGCGTCTCCGCGTCCTTGTGGGTAATGACGTATTTTCTATCCTACAATCCCTTTCTCCAGAGATGAAACGTCGTAAGCCTCTCGCTGCTCTATCGATATTTCCATGGAAAGTGTTCAGACGAGCTACATTCCTGAGTTTCACCAGTTCTAACCACCACGGCTAAGACACACCATGCCACGCCCATTGTAGAAAACCATCGTCATTCCTTTCGTTCTCCAATGGGGCAGTTTCTTCTCAGGAACCGCTAACTACCATCTTAACCTGTTCAAGTCTAAAATTAACAGTTATCTTCTCCATATATCCTCATAAACTGTCTCGTTCACGTTGTAACCCTATACCCCAAGTGGTCCTTGGGCCTTGTACAGGGTGAACATTATTGTAAAAAAAAGTGTTAAGATTATTAAAATAAAAAACAATTATTACTTATTTATTTTTTATAACAAAATATTTGTCTATTTTTTTTTCTCATGCGATATCCTGACGATAGCAAACTTACTGATTTTTTGGTTTTTTTTTTTTGGTTTTTTTTTGCAGATGTTTGTGGGTTTTTATTCTTCTTTCCATGTTAAGATCGATATTCCAACAAAAATCGTTAGCAACTTTAACGAGTTTAAATCTTTCCAAAATTAGCGATATTCATACCGGATTTACTTAAGCTACAGACATATGGAAGAATAATCAATACACACGCGCACATGCACAATCTACTGAGTTTTCTCAAAATCTCTCGACTTCTCCAGAAATTTCTCGAAAGATCACGCGGGTACGGAATTGGAATTGTAATTGTTATCAATTACACGCTTAAAACAGGAAATTGTTAAATTTTTACAAATCACGATAAGTGAATTTCACATTAACTAAAATATCGTACTGCGGAATTAATTTGCATGCAAATGAAAGAAGAAAATGATATTTGAATTGCTCATATTATCTTATCAGGCCTCGTTCAGTTTTTTATCGCTCAAAAAGTGGCCTGATTCAGACTATACAAAGATTGTATTTGATTTCTTCTGCATACGAGCGTATACAAACTAATTTAAAGTGGAAATATCGTTTTTCACAATGATGTAAGGGTTTTTTCATCTTTGTTAAATAAACCAAAACGTATTAAGTGTGACTTAAGTACTTTTTTAATGTTAGTCAACGTGTTATCACTAGAATGGGCATAATAAATGCATAGTCACAAACACGTAGTCCATATTTTTCTCATCCTCCTAAATTATACACCCAAGATCAATCCCTTCCTCGCCGTTGTTTCCCTCTGCCTTTTCTATAAATACTTTCATCGTACTTGTTCTGATGAAATTCATTCGAATGTACCTAGACTTTATGAATTTAAGTGCAGTACAACATTGATGACAAGGTATCATCAGTTTACAGTTGAAATGGCAAGATGCAACCGTAAGTTCTGTGCTAAGAGTTTCTTCTATCACACTTCTCGCTTGTGGAACTCTCTTCCGGCTTCTTGCTTCTTAGTCATCCTTGATCTTCAAAGATTTAAAATCAACTTCAATTGTTATCTATCTGTCTTCTTAATTCTTGTTCATTCAGTGTCTTCTCTCCTTAATAGTATATTTTTCTTATATTCTCTATGTGGCACTAAGTGACACTGGCAAACGGAAAGAAAAGGTTAAAATTAAAATATAACTTAGAACAAGAGTAAAAGGGTTAAAGAATGAACTGAAATTGCTTTTGATTTTGAAAGTCTATTTTTTAAGCAGAGGCGGCTTGAAGAAAATGACTTTGCTGTTTTGGAGAAAAGATGTTACCACAAAGGCCATCTGGTAAAGCTGGGTTGACAATTAACTGATGGCTCTGCCTTAAAGTGGGAGTTACGAAAACATCTCCCTAGAGACCAAATGGAAAGAAAGTCGACTGAAAAGATTATATCTGGTAATTTTTAAAGGCAGAATTAAAGAAAAAAAATGATTTATTCCACCTATCAAAAAGTGGAATTTGTAAACAAATGGAGAAGTAGAATTTCTTTATGTAAACACCCAGCCCAGGGTTCTTAAACTGCGATAGCCCTAACAACATATGGAGATAGCTGACTGGAGGAAAAAGTAAATTTCTGATTCTATGAACAACAGCAGGCTGGGGAAAATTGCTGACAAGAAATTAAAATGATTATTCTAATTAATGACCAGAAGGTAAGACAGATGACATCGTTTGAAAAGCAGATTTTGTCAAAATGAGAACTGAGGTGACAGGTATAGGTGAGATACTAAGAAGGACAGACGAATTGCCTACGCCCATTGGGGGCGGGCCAATACCTGCGACCACTGCCCATAGCATTTTTGCAGGGATCTCCCAAATTTGGGGAGATAATTAATTCTTCAAAGTCAGACAACAAAGAACTTTTGTTGGAAGATAGAGGAAACACCGGGTCCCCTAACCATGTCGATCTCCATGCCAGTCTTGGATAATAGTCAATATAAGCAGAACATTGAAGTGACCAAAATCCTGTTCCAGAATCACCAACCAGAGACGCAGACGAGATCAGACAGAAGGAGCAGCTGCTGAATCCCACATGACTTACTGCCAAAGAGAACTCCCGACTTAAGACTTGTTCCAAACTTAGCTAAATAGAACAAAGTGTCACGATAGAATTCAAAATAGGAAGGGTTAATATTGTTATACAAAGAAAGATATAAACGACATAAAAAATAAACCCTGAAGAATTTTTTTCTTTTCTTTATTTCTTCTGCAAAGAACATTTTTTTCATTTGGGACATAGCTTCATTGTCATCGAAACAGTTCTACAATTGCTGACAATAACTCGGTCTTTGCAGGATCCGTGATCAAACGACACAACAAGGGGCAGATAGATAGATAGAGAAGATAGATAGATAGATAGATAGATAGATATTTTCAGTTATTATCTATCCTCCTTATACTCATAATCTTCATTTTCAACCAATTTCTTTTACATTCATATCACACAATTCATTTACTATAACTATCGTAACAATAGCATTTTACCTTAAATGTCTTTCAAATCTTGTAATGGTTGAAGTTTAATATAAAAAGCAAGTAGATATAGATAGATAGATAGATAGATAGATAGATAGATAGATAGCAAAAAACAATTGAGATAGATAGATATATAGATATCAAAGAAAGTCTGAGATAGATAGGTAGATACATAATTTTCAATCATTATCTATCCTCCTTATCCTGATAAGCTTCTGTTCTAACCAACTGCTTTCACATTCATGTCACATATTAAATAGATAGATCAATAGATAACAAAGACTGAGATAGATAGATAGATAGATAGATAGATAGATAGATAGATAGATAGATAGATAGATATTTTCAGTTATTATCTAGCTTCCTTATCCTGATAATCTTGATTTCCAACCAACTCCTTTTACATTCGTATCACATATTAGACAGACAGACAGACAGACAGATAGATAAATAGATAGATAGATAGAGAAGATAGATAGATAGATAGTGAAGAAAGTCTGAGATAGATAGATAGATAGATAGATAGATAGATAGATAGATATTTTCAGTCATTATCTATCCTCCTTATCCTCATAATCTTAATTTCTAACCAACTCCTTTCACATTCATATCACACTATTCATTTATTAAAACTATCCTAACAATAGCATTTTCCCTTGAGTGTCTTTCAAATCTTGTATTGGTTGAAGTTTAATATAAAAAGATAAATAGATAGATAGATAGTGAAGAAAGACTGAGATAGATAGATAGATAGATAGATAGATAGATAGATAGATAGATAGATAGATAGATAGATAGATAGATATTTTCAGTTATTATCTATCCTCCTTATCCTCATAATCTTCATTTTCAACCAATTTCTTTTACATTCATATCACACAATTCATTTACTATAACTATCGTAACAATAGCATTTTACCTTAAATGTCTTTCAAATCTTGTAATGGTTGAAGTTTAATATAAAAAGCAAGTAGATATAGATAGATAGATAGATAGATAGATAGATAGATAGATAGATAGATAGCAAAAAACAATTGAGATAGATAGATATATAGATAGCAAAGAAAGTCTGAGATAGATAGGTAGATACATAATTTTCAATCATTATCTATCCTCCTTATCCTGATAAGCTTCTGTTCTAACCAACTGCTTTCACATTCATGTCACATATTAAATAGATAGATCGATAGATAACAAAGACTGAGATAGATAGATAGATAGATAGATAGATAGATAGATAGATAGATAGATAGATAGATAGATTGATATGAACAGACCAAGATAGATAGAGATAGATAGATTGATATGAACAGACCTAGATAGATAGATAGATAGATAGATAGATAGATAGATAGATATGAACAGGCTGAGAATATAGATAGACCCCTGAATTTAATTACATCCCAATTATACTTTGGGTTTTTACCATGGGTTAGAGAATTTGTCCTGTCTAAATGTTTGTATTTAAACTTAATACTAGGCACTCAACCCTTGTGCTAAAAAGTAAACTAACCTAATTAAGTATCCATCTCTCGTGCTTGCTGCAAATATTGATTTTTCTCTGCCAATTTTTAAAATCTTAAACACAAAAATAAAATGTTCTAAACAAAAATTTCTTCATTATTTTCTTGAGATTGTGTGAAATGTCACCAAACTGGAGTCTTGGAACCACAATTTTTGAAAGTGTGATCATATTTTCCGTTTGTCCTTATTTTAAGAAACTCAAAAAACGCGATTATTTTTAATTTTAAGAAAGTTTGATTGTTTTTATTAAGAATATTTAATTTAAAATAAAATGCATAGAAAAAAAATGTTGAGAAAGATTCCTTATTTTATTTTATTGTCGCTCTGTCGTGTTCCTTCAGGACGTGGATTATTATGGACGACTGAAACGAATTCAACACGAATTGTTTAATTTACAGGGAATTCTTGATATTTTGATAGGTGAGATGGGAAAATGGAGATACAGGAGAATTTTAAGGAAAAGAACTGGTAATTTGATGAGCGAATTTTTTATGTGTTTTTAGTTTATTCAATATTCCATGAAGAAAAGATCTATTCTATCCACTTGTAGGTGGAGTTTCAGGAAAAAAAAAGAAAAGAAAAAGGCGGAGCATGTTTTGAGTTTACATTCAAGTATAAAAGGCAAAGCCGGTGCGTGCTACTGACCAGCAGATCCTAATCGTTTGAAAAAAAAGAGAAGAAAAAGAATTGTGAACCTGAAGTTACTGCTATTGTTTTGGGTTTTTTTAAGCATCCGACTACAACAACAGCAGCCTAGATATCTTTCCCCTGTCATCGCTGAAACTACCAACATGACTGTCTACCGTGTGTATGTGACTCGAAAGATTCCTCAAACTGGAATTGATTTATTTAAGGAGAAAGGGGTCGAACTGACTATCTGGGATTCCGATGAAGCCATTCCCCATGAAGAACTGGTGAAAAATCTACAAGGGAAAAACTATGATGGTTTGTTGTGTCTTCTCACCGACAATATCGACGTACAAGTGTTGGATGCAGCAGGTTAGTGCGGGTTCTTTCTCTCCTTCATTCATTTTCAAGTGGCATTTTGTTTTTCCACGTTCCTTTCATTATTGTTCTCTTCGTTGTTTTATGCGAAAGTACGAAAAAAATTAGCAGTGAAATATCGGCCAAAAAAACGTAAAAATAAAAGGCTTTTAATTTACAAATTTGATCTTTCTTCACGCAACATTTCTTAGTTAACAGATTAAGCGGGGGGGGGGGAATAACGAAGTCTAATTTTATTCTGTGTGTGTGATTTTTTAACTGAACCAGCTGGTTGGTATGAGACCGGTGTCTGATGATGCCAGTTGAACTAAAAGACTAAAAAGATTAAAAACTAAAAAGTGATCTGTACAATAATTCATAAACTCCCGTGTAAAACTTGAATTAATTCCTGGTCCTCAATATTTATTTATTTTTTTAATGTGTAAATATTTCGTTCCGCAAAGAAATACTTTTCATTTCCATAATTGAGTTGCTAAGTTTGTTAAATGTTGTTAGTTAATCAAACTCGGCAAATGAATCGGTTGATGAAACCTGGCCTTTTTTTTTTTATTCATTTTTTTTCGGAGTTTGTCATTGTTAATTAAACAAATTCTTTTTAATTTTAAATTTTGAAGTTCTTCTTCTTATCAATTCTGTTAAATTGAAAATTAGGTTGGTGCAAAAATAATGACGTAATAATGTCGTTTTTTGACGTATTTTTAACGTCAAAAAACGACATTATTACGTCATTATTTTTGCACCAACCTAATATGACCCGTTCTACTCATCGCGCGAAGTACAAGAAACTAAAAAATAAATCATTTGAAATGTATTGTTACATTGTAATCTTTTTTTTTTCTTTTTTCCTCAGACTTAACTAAGCATTGCATTTATTTATTATTTCATTTAATTGTTACTTTGACGACAGCTTAACTACTACCTTAGGTCCTAACAGCAGTCTTCTCACTAACGGTTCCTTTTCCTTCAGCAGATTTTGATTAGTTTTTTTATTACTTTATAAAGTTTATATGGAAATGTACTTTTAATTCAGAAAAAATCTTTTATCAAGCCATCCGCCTGAAAATTGTTAATAATAATTCCTATTTATTTTCTCTTATGGTGCCAGACAAACAAAACTTTATATTCGCATTCAAATTAGGCATCTTAATTTTCTTTAAACACAAGAAGCACAAACGTTTTTAGCGGCGAGGTCGATAATTCATTTCATTTTTAACTACTTTCACTTTTAATATTGTTTAACTGATTTCTTCCTTTTTGTTGTGGGTGTGCGTAAAAAAAGTAATTCAATTTGTTATTATTCTTGTACATTTGATTTATTGTAAAAAAAAAAAATCAAATTCTGCAAATTGATCTGTCAATTGGCTACAAACTGAAAAAAAAAACCCTTATTTATAAATCTGACGCAAGAGAAAACAATTATTGGTAAAAAACAAGGTTTGCCATGCCTACGTGCGGAAAATCAACCGACCAAGGTTAAGGTTTTCCAACATTCAAGATCAAGGACGTTTAATGTCACTTGGAAATCTGTTTTCCGGATCGTGATGTGAAACAAATTGCATTTTTTTAACCATGCAACACAAAATAAATATTTTTCCTGAAGAATATTGTTCATCTTTTATTTAACAAAGTCAAAGTTCATAATTTTTTTTGTTCACTCATTAGAATTAAGGTGTTTAAAAAAAAAACAAGATTTCTTTTTTTTTTTTTTTTTTAAAAACAACCTTAACCTTGTCGTTGGTCAACTATGACAATATTTTTCTCGTTATGTAAGTTTATTGATTAGTTTAGATCCGATTAAATAATAAAACGGACTTTAAATTATATTTTCCCTCCTTTCCAATTGACTTTTCAGCAAAAATGAAATAAGCGATTTTTGTTGTAAGCAAATCGAATGTTTTGTCTTTTATAATTTAATTTTAATGAAAAACTTTAGTTTTTTTAACTTTTAGCTTTTTTAAGTTTTTGAGTTTATTAAATTCGAAGAATAGATTTCTTGTTAAAAAAAATATAAAATGGAAATTTAAAAAAATATCTGTGAATAGCTGATAATTGTAAATTGATTGACAATATGATTAAAAACAAACAATTATTAAATTTCAAGTACTGTATTGAAAATTGATTTATCTTTTCCCATTTTGGGCTCAAAAGCAAAACTATGGTTTTTCTTTCAATTCTGATTTAAAAAAAATTTTTTTTAGGTTTTTTGGTGAAACCATTTGACTAGTGTACAGTTCGAACCCATTCACAGTCGAGTATAGTGTCTTTAAACCCAAAATTAGTGAAAACAGAAATGTACTTTTATTTTTTATTTTTATTTACAGGTTTGAACCCTTTGTTGTTGAGTGAAAAAAAATCTGACTAAAAAAATCCATTGAAAATAAGTGATTGCTATTTAAATTTGCTTTATTTTCACCGAGTACAAATATTTTTTTTGTTTTCCGTTTTCTTGAATTATAAATTTAAATTTAAAAAAAAAAAAAAATGAAAGTTCAATTTCAAAACTTAACAGAATTTGAAGAACACAACAAAAAAAAAATTCGCATATTTATGAGTTCTCACATACCCATATTTGATAATTTTATACGTCTGTTAAAAAAAAAATACTCCATTCATTTAAAAAATGGAAATTAATCGTCCAATAAATTATTTGCAATCTTATTCAAGGATTTTTCTCTCTCGGTTATCTGCCTCCAAAATGTAAAGCTTATTTATTTAAAATCCTACACATTTTCAACACGATCCATACATTTCTTCAAAGTTTCAAACATGCTAAATGGCAAAAGAGATTCCTTAACTTTTCAGATTAAAACAAAAAAAAAAAACAAATCTAGTCAAAGTTTTATGAAGATTTAGAAAGCTGTTACAAAAAAAAAAAAAGAAAAATGAGCCAAGAATTTAAGAGGGTCAACTCAAGGATAATTCCTAATTTTCTATAATTCTAAAATAGATTCAGATTCTGTGTGAATTGCTTAAAATTTCATAGATTTTTGTTGTCAGATTTTTTAAAAATGCTTAAAAGGAATAAACAAATGATGATATCGCAATTACTAACAAAACAAGTGATGCTTCTCGTGATCACTTTTTTACGCGCACAGACTACTTGCTAAATATGCCGTCTTCCAAAATTGCCTTTCAAGAAAACTTGTCCATCAGTGTCAGTGGGTGGAGTTTTAAACCATTGTTTCCATGGTACCGCAAGGACGTTCAACCGGTCAAGGTTATTTGTAGCTTAAAGCCAAAAGAGGGTGATGATGAGCCGGAGGAGCAAGGCAAGGTGAATTATGATAATTAGCAGTTATTTTACTTCCCCGCACTTTCCAGATAAAATTTGTTGGAGGCTCTCCATTTGTCTGCATGCTCTTCTAGGTTGCTTATGCTATTTTAATTTATTTATTTTTGCAGACATAGAGGCTGCTTGTCAGATAGGTTCAAACAAGCCTTGGTCTTCCATATGTTGGGGGGAAAAACTGTTTACTTCAAGGCAAACTTAAGTTTAAATGATTGAGTAACTAAAAACAAGTTTAACTGTAGAAAAAAGCCTTCTTGTTTGAAGTTAATCGTTTTTTGACCAACATAGAAACGTTTATTTTAAATATTTACAATTTGTTGGATAACTGAAGAAAAAAGTATTCTTTTTTATTTTTTATTTTTTTTATTCCAGACAAAAATGTTTTATGAATATGATTGATTCTTGTTCTCTAATAGCTATTTTTTTAATGGCACAAATAAAATAATGTTCAATTATATTTTCAGATAACTAAATTCAAATTTAAACAGTTATGTGCGAGATGGCGGATCCAATCGCAAAAGATGATCGTGTAATTTTTTTTTTTTTTTTTTTTTTTTTGAAGGATGTTGTACATATATGTCAGTACGTGGGGTGCTGAAAAATACTCGGCCCCATTTATTTTTGTCTTTTTGGTCATTGACTTTTTAATGGGTGAGGTCAGGCACTTTTAGTTTTATTTTAGGTTCTTCTTTTAGGATCGCAGTAATTTTTACTTTTAAATCAAGTTTTTTGGGGGGCTTTTTTGTTGTTTTTTTTGGGGGGGGGGTGTTTTTTGTTTCTTTTATTTCGTTGTTGTTTAACTTTTAAAAGATGAACAACAATGCAACGTTTATTAATGGATTTTTTACTATCTAATTTTTTTTTTTTTGTTTTTAAATGAACAATCTTTTATTAATTAGCTGCAGAACAAAAGTCCAGTAGCAAAAACTCCATTTCTGGTATTAATTTTTTTTGTACATAAACTCCTTTGTTTTCTTCTCTGAAAAAACTGCAAAATGCTGCTTTATTTTATTTTTTTTAAGTTGTAGATAACCTTTTCCTACCTACATTTGTCAATAAAACCCTCTATTTGTAATAATGGGGTTGAAGGTTGGGTAGTTAAATGTAATTATTTGACAGAGGATTCTTTTTCTGTCTTTCTTTTTTTTTTTTTTTTTTTTTTTTTTTCTTACTGAAAATGAAATGAATAAAAGTAAAACGTACAACAACAATAAGACTTTGAGACACGTGTTGAAATTAATCACAAGAATTGTATTTTTCTTTTTTATTGTCTCTTTTTTTTTTTTGTTTCTTTAAAAGTTTGGGCTTACTTGTTCTGAGAATTTCATGGTTAAGGGAAGCTTTTGAAACCGTCAACTCTGGATTTTCACAGAGAAAAGATGATACATCTGTATTGTTCTTTCTGCTGCCATCCTGATAGTGGAGGAAGGGTTGTTTTTATAGTGAAGAAATTTTAGATTTTGATTTCTAGTATGATGAAATCATGAATCATATTCATAACATATTCCTGTTATGACGAGCATTTGGTTGGAAAGGAACGGAGATTAAACTTTCATTCCCCCCCCCCGTATTCATCAAACAAAATTCAGAATATATAATATACGTAGTCATTTGAAAGGTGGCAAAATTTTTCATGTGTGGTTCTTCAGTTGCTATTGGTGAGGAAAGCAATTAAGCATAAAGGCGTTGTCAGTAGGGTTGGGAGTTGACCAATTTCTTTGGTTGATTGGCTGAAGAAGTCACAGTTTGGATCAGGAGAGAAATCTGTCCCTGATGATAGGGTTTGATGCAGTACCGAGGAGAGAATTTCCGAGGCCTAGCATTCACATTTTGAGGCCCTCTGGTCAGAAAAGGAGATGCTGGGACAGACACACTCGATCTAGCATGTCTTACAAGACTGTCTGTAACCATGTCTGTCTGGTAGGGTTGTGATGTCAAATATTTTTTTTTTTTATTTTTTTTTATTAAAGTCTTCATTTCTCTTTTTCCCATCATGAATATTCCAAAGTCAACTGAATTGTTGAACAGGATCCAGTGCGGTTGGGTTTGTCGGGAATTTTCCCTAATATTTTCATTTCTCTCTGAATCTCCTGCATCATTCCTGCCACAGTTGCATCTGCAGAGCGCTCTTTTAATTACTTAAAACTAATAAAGAACTATTAATGCACAACAATGCTTCAAGACCACAAACCAACTTGACAACCCTTGCGATCAAGTGTGATTTGGCATGAGAATTAGACTTTGAGTAGCTCATCGCTCATTTTCCTTCAATAAAATTTAAAAAATGCACTTTTAAGCCATTTTGGAACTGGTTTCAGTCTTATTATTTTTTTTCAATAAAATATCGAGTTGTAATTTTGCTACTTTTTGTAAAGAACTAAAACCCCCAACTCCTAAAGGTGTTTTCTTGAAGCCCCTCAGGTGATTGAAATCAACACCAGTGAGGTATTTGATGGCCTGGCAGTCATGTGTTGAAGCAGAATTACTTGGTAATGTGGGTTGGCAGGTTGATCAATCAAGGCCACCGTGGTAGGTTGATACATGGTAAAGCGAGTTGGTTGCTGAGGTTATTTCAGTAGTAACGAGGGAGGCCTGGAGTGGATAGTGATAGTTGATCTAGTGGAATGTCTTTGCTGTTGGATTCTGGTTGAAAGAGGTATTAACAACTAGGGAGGCCTGGAGCTGGCTAGTGAAGACATTGAGGTGTTAAAAATCACAATGATAGCATTGGGAACCCAGCCATGATAAAGCTGGTCCATTGACTGAGATTAGTGAAGTTTTGGTGAGATCAAGGTGGTGACCATGACAGTACATCTGCATGCTAACAGGTGGCCTTTTGGCCTGCAAATGAGTTGGTTGTTATGAAGGACTTTCTTTTAAGCAACTCTGCTGGTCCCCAGGGTCATCCTTTTTGCAGCAAGAATATTAATGATTGGCTATAGTATTTTATTGTGGGGATTTTGTGGACCAGATGTGATACTTTGAACTCCTGTCCAGAAAACATTTTTTTTTATTTTGTGATTTGCTTTCTTAGCATTCACATCTGGCTGACATGTAATGTGAATCAGAAAGAGATCTAATTGCAGCAGAGTATAACATTAATGAAAAATGTTTTTATCACTAAAGAAATAATGGCATATCATACAAAAATACTGTTTTTTTTTTTAATTTTTATTTTACAATGTTTAGAACAAATGATCAATTACCAAAGCTACATTTTTATATTGAATGCCAAGGCGTGAATATTTTTAGGTTAATAAATGTTGTATTTGAGAGAAGTGAGACAAACTGATTCAATAATAAAGTAATGAATAACAATCGATAAGAACCTTTTGCATATGACTTGGTCCCACCAAAAATTCAATAGAAAAAGTGGAAAACACAATGAAAAATGTCCAAAGAATAATAAAAACAATTTTTATTTCCAAAATTTTAAGATTTAAGAAGGAAGATAATAATTTCTTAATGTAAAAATTATTTTTTTTATCCTTACAACCTTGCAAATTTCAGTTACAAAACTTTTTCTGGTGTCAATGCAGGACCATAATTTTGTACAGGAAACTTGAGGGTCTTTTTGTGGTAAAAAAAACAGATTTAGAAATTCTTGCAAAAATCAGATAATTGCTGGATTTTAATGAAACTTTCTGAACTTATTTACAAGTTTGAAAATTATCTTTTAGAAAATCTTTGAAATTTCTTTTTCTACACATCTGTTACCCTTCCCCCCTCTCCCCACACACATTTATTTAATTTTATGAAATTTTGAGAAATTCTCGTTTAGCATTTAATGTTTATATTTGTTATAAAGACAAGTCCTTGGAGAATTTAAATCAATTTTTTTCTTTTTTTAATTTTGTAAATATGGACATCCATATACAACATTATCAGAAAATAAGATGTAACTAACAGTAAATGTAAAATCTATTGGACAATTATTTTTTGCATTTTCTCAGTAAGCATCTTCATAAGCAAGACAAGGCTGATGTAGATAAATAAAATGATAGAATCTTTAAAATATTTAAAATTTTAAAATTAAGTAGTTAAAAAAAATTATTAAAGTGTTCATATTTTATTCATTTTTCAGTTATGTCCCCCTTAAATTTATCAAACATCACATTGTCAATAAATCATTCAACACGTAAAAAATTCCATGTTAAAAAATGTTTTTTCTATAATATTTTAAACTAAAAGTAATATTTGTTTCATTTCTGATTGATTGAACTTTAAATCCACTAATTTTTCTCAAATGATTGAGAAAAGTATATTTTTATTTTTGAAAGATGTTTTAATAAAGAGAATTGTGTTGTGTTGACAAATCTGTCAACATGGATGATTTTATGGATGTACTGATAAGGAGTGAAAAGAAAATTCCAATTTGTATATTGAAAATATTATAGTCTATTATTATAGTCTATAGTGGGCAACATTCTGTATATACTTTTAGCTGTTAATGTTTATTAAGTACAAGAAAGAAAAAAAAAAAAAAAAAAAGAGAAGAAAAAAGAAAGAAAGGAAGAAAAACGAAGAAAGAAAAAACGAAGAAAAAAAACAAAGGAAAGAAAAAAGGAAGGTGGAAAAATTTGATTCTTAAAATGCCACATTGTTCTGAATTTTGTGAAGAGGTTGGCACTCCTATATAATTTTTTTTTTAAATGCCAGAAAAAATATATATATATATATATATATATTTTTCTTTTTTTTTTTCTTTTTTTTCTTTCTTTTTTTCTTCTTTTTTTTTTTTTTTTTTTTTTTTTTTTTTTCTTTCTTGTACTTAATAAACATTAACAGCTAAAAGTATATACAGAATGTTGCCCACTTGCACCACATTTGTTTATTAATTCAATTTTATAGGTCTTTGGCCTCCTTAGTTGGGAATCCCTAGCACCTACATCACAAATTTTCAATTTATTGATTTAGCATCCTATCCAGATAGCATATTTTTCTTTTAGTTGTATTATAGTCATTGCAACTAGAAATCATTTCAAAGTCATTTTTATATTTCTGTGGATTAAACACTTTAGATCATAAATATCAAAACAGTTTTTATTAAATTTTATAAAAGTTAAGAGGGGGATTCTATTTTGTTACATAAATTGATCTTCCTACAGAAGCCAAACCATGCTCATAATATATGAATCCATAAAATGTAAAAAAATATTTTTAAAATTTGACCCTTTATAGTGTGGAGGGCTTAATCAATAATAGAATATAAAGAAAGAACTCCAGAGTAAAAATTACAATATTTACATTTAAAGAAAAATCCCATAATAGGTGTCTATTTTGTGGTTAGCTTCCATAGAGGGGGGTGGATTAATATACAATAAATTTGCATAGTAAACTGAGCCATATAAACTTCTATAAAATTTAACTGGAAAAACATTTTCAATAAAAAAAATCAGTTTAGTTATAATCTAGAGTGTTTAATCTATAGTCATATGAGGAGGTGGGCGGGGGGTAAGGAAATTTGTGGTCACTGTGCCTCTTGTCCAACTTCAGCCATTAACCTGACCATCTGACAAGACAATCAAGATATCTATTGAGAATGAAGAAAAAAATCAGGAATACTTAATTTTTCTTCAATACAAATAATTTTAAGATTCATGTGAAATTTAAAATTTAATTTCTACAATCCCTTGTTAAGTTTTAATTTCTTTTTAAAAGATGTTTTCTAACATGAACATTTGACTGATTTGTAAATAAGTTTCAATAATGAAAATCTATTTTTTTTTCTTCAGGACCCAAACTGAAAGTTGTCTCAACCATGTCTGTTGGTTATGATCATATTGATGTTGCCGAATGCAAAAAAAGGAATATCACTGCTTGCAATTTGTCTAAAGTGTCTACAGGATGTGTGTCCGAGTTTACCGTAGCACTTGCTTTGGCTGTAAGTAGAAGGATTTTTGAAGGTAAGTGCGGACTTCCTTTCACACTTTTTGTTTAAAACTTTATATATTTATATTTATTCAATAATCAGACAGAACATCCATATATTCAGACCATGTGGACATGGGGATCAACATTACATTCTATCTTGTAATGTTGGTCCTTGCATTATATTGAGGCATGAAACTGTCACCATGCAGTGTTTATTTCTATATCCACACTGTTTATATCTACAATCTTCTCCCTAGTATTGAGCACACTTTAATATATATATATATATATATATAATTATCTCAATTGATAATTAATAAGGATAATTCCAAGCAGGACATTAATCCAAAGAGAGCTCAATGTAAAAATGAGTACAGAAAAATCCATTTTGTTATAATTTATTTCATGAATATACAAAAATATTCATCTCTTCGAAACAACAGTTTTTTTTAATAAATGGAGTCATTTATCCAGACGAAAGGAAAAAAAAATAAAAGGAAAAAGTTTTAATATTAAAAGAAAGAACTAAACTTTCAATATAAGGTTTTAAAAATTTGTGGGGGAAGAAAGAAGGGAGGGGAAGGAAAAGAAAGAATAATTAAACATGAGCCAATAGGGTAACCTAGAAATGATTTTTTTTTTTTTTTTTTTTTTTTTTTTTTTTTTTTTCTTTGAGGACTGAACAAGCTAGAATACAGGGCAAGGGAGGAGAGCAATCAGATTCAAAGTCGATACATTGAATTGTCATTTTCAACAGCAAAACAATCATCATTGCATTATAATCACAATTTCAAATTGATGATAATAATATTTGACATCAATAAAATAAAGTTTAATAAAAATTAAAAAATATAAATATATATATATATAATATTAGTTAATAAAATAATTGAAATAAAATTAACAGTTAAATAAAGAACAATTTTAAGGAACTTAAAAAATTTTATATATATATAATCTCTATATATAAATACACACACATATATATATATATATATATATATATATATATACACACACACACAGGTAAAGATAAACATAATACTTTAAGATTATAATTGATGTAGGCAAGGAACTCACACAATCTCTCTTTCTCTCCCCCCCCCCGACTCCAAAATTTTTAAAACCTTATATTGAAATTTTCTTTTTCTTTCTCCCTCTTTTAATTTTAAAACATGTTCCTTTGCTTGTTTCTGATTTCCTCTCCATTTTCCTTTATTCTTGATAAATTGACTCCGTTTATTAAAAAAAAGTTGGTCTGAAGAAATGAATATATTTTTGTATATTCATGAAATAAATTATAACCGAATGGAATCTTAAGGCTTGTCTGAACTTATTACTATAATATATGGTTCGATGGATAGATTATCATCTAAATTATGCAAAAATAAAATTTCATCTATGTACCAAAATTACACAAAAATACCTTGAAAAACTAAAGTGTAAATTTATTTGATAAAGTTGCCATTGGCTTCAATCACAGCCTCCACACAACTTTGGTATATCCTGCAATTGTTTTGAATGCTGCCATAATCCTCACCTTCACATCATCTTTTCTGTTACAAGGAGTTTTGTTGATCCCTTGCTTAACAGTGTTCTACACATAATAATCAAGTGGGTTGCAGTCTGGAGAATTAGGTGGCCAAATGTAAGGGTGATGTGGTTGCAGAATTTGTCTGACAGCCATGACTGGGTTCTCCTGCTTGTGTGACATATTGTGGAGCCCTCCTGTTAAACATAGGGTCTTCCAGTAGCCATCCTCTTGACCCAGGACATCACTACCTCCTCAAGGTACTTGATGTAGACCACCATGTTGAGTCTGAGGCCTTCATCAACAAATTTGAGAGTTCTTGTCAGTGAGTTTCCAAGCTGCCATACCTTCGTAATCACCATTTGACTCGTCCAACTCTTTCCAAATCCTCTGTACCGACACCCAAACACTTTGAAATGTTTGTATTAGAGCCAAGCAGTACAGCATGCCTATTCAAAATTTCTGTCAGAGTAAATTGTCATGGTGCTCTTTTTCCCACAGATGGTGCCCAATTGACCCTACTATACTGTGAAGGCAACAAATCAAAAACAATGCACATATGCAAAATTAGAAATATAAAACGGTGACAATTTACCCATTGCACCCTTTGTGTGTGTGTGTGTATATATATATATATATATATATATATATATATATATATATATATATAAAAAGAGAAACTGCAAACGTTTTTGATTATAATGTAG
Source organism: Acanthosepion lycidas (assembly GCA_963932145.1). Classification (NCBI taxonomy): domain Eukaryota; kingdom Metazoa; phylum Mollusca; class Cephalopoda; order Sepiida; family Sepiidae; genus Acanthosepion; species Acanthosepion lycidas. The sequence goes on from OZ010571.1 coordinate 6,275,281, forward strand.
ATATTTTTTTAAAATATATTGATTTATTTTCCATATTTTTGCTACATGTGTTACCGGTCTGGTGACCTTCATCAGGCAAAGAATGGATATTTCCACATATTATTAAAAGGAATTAATTTTCCTTAAGTTTTTCAATGTTTAACTATTGTCTTTTTGTGTAGTAGCAACCCAAATGTTTCTTCTTGGACCACATATATATATATATATATATATATATATATATATATATATGAAGAAATATAGTTTTTAGGTATGCTATATTTATGGGATAAAGTGGCCAATATTAGAGATAGAACGTATGCAAATATAAAAATGAACATTGTAGTCAACACTCAGAGGCAACAGGCTGTTTCAGGCCTGATGATTCTGTCTAGCATGAAACAGCCTGTTGTCTCTGAGTGTTGACTACAATGTTCACTTTATATATATATATATATATATATATATATATATATATATATATATATAAATTATTTTTCTTTTAAATAATGGCCACCACTACTGAAATTTAAGATCCGTCCCAATTTTTCCCCACTAAGTGCGATGTTTATCAAGTTACTGCTATACTAATAATAGTTCTTTCACCTTTCCCAAGAATTAATTGGTTAGTTTCAAATTCAATCTGTAAATGAAGTGGCTGTTTTGTGGGTTTGGAAGAAGATTAAATAACACAGATTTTAATCTAAATAACTGCATATTATATAATGAGTGCAATTGGAATTTGAAGCACTTACCTAAATCTACAGACAACTGAAGAAGATTGGAAGGCACAAAGATCAGGACATTAGTCCAAATGTAAAGCATATTAACACCTCATCACAGAAATTCAGAGATTTTATTGTAAATGAATAATGGAAAACATATTCATTACATAACTTAAATATTTTTTAATTTCTATACACAATATTGTGTGGACAATTCAACTTAAGAATAATTATTGTTGTGGAGTACCAAAGCACTTCCACAAGATGGACTTATCTAAAAAGATATATAGCACACTCTCTTACCGAGAAAGTTGAACAGAACTTTTTGTTGACGTCTCTGCCTGGAGGCATAGAGGAACCCAGACAAAACTATGCCAAAGGGCAGTCTCATCTGTGGAGGTAGACAGTCACTCGACACCATGTATGTGGGGTCTATAGGGAATTTTTGCCCCAGCATATGTGCTTAGAATGCCCCACGTTAAAAACCGGCCTTGTGTCACATCCAGCCTTGTGGGGAGGCTGGGTAAACACTAAAGTTGAACAGAAATGAGGTGAAGTTCACAATTAGCTATTATTACAGTAGACTGTGTTCTTGACTGTTAGTACTGTATTATTCTTCAGAATAAGTTACTACTACTTTTTATATGTGTATCGACTTATCCATTACATGATACAACATTTGGCAACAAGGGATTCGAAATTTACAGTGGATATCAACATTTGACAATGAAAAATTTGAATGTTAATACCAACATGAGCCAAGGATTCAAGTGTAAAAATTTACAGTCATACCAAGAAATTATTTGGCGACTAATCAACTTTGGATTCATTTTTTTCCCAGGATTTGGTAATAAATTCAATTGCAAAATTTAAGTACAATCTTGAGGAGGAGGAGGAAACTTTTGTGGCGTATTTCCCCATTATGAAGAGGTCTTTCAAAATGATTGCACTTACATGGTTAGACAAAAAGAAAATACATCTGTTGCTCAGAAAATTTGATTCAGGTGAAAACAAAAAGTATGTGAATTACATACTTCCGAAAAAGCCTGGGTTTCGAGGAAACTGTCTTAATTCTGGGAAAAAATTTTTAGAGAAAAAAGTTCTCTTTAACGCTAGATAGCAATGTTTAAACCTTAAAAAGAAAATTGGAAAATTACTTTTGTTGGGATTGTCAGTAGAGATTTTGAGAAGTTTAAGCTGAAAGAACTTATTCCTGATATGTTTAAGTACTTGATTTTTGTACAAGGACTGATCGGTTCCAGATGATGCTGAGATCAGAATAAGAATTTTGTCTAAATTAGAACAAAATCCCAAAATCAGTCTGCATATGGTCGCAGAAAAATGTGAACGAACAGAAAATCTTCAACACGATATGGCAAAAATAGGGTAACGCGACATGTCAAATATTCAGACAGTTAAGCAAAGACAACATAAAGAAAATGTTACCCAGAGAATAAATTCCTTGTTATGGCTGTGGGCAGATTCATTATTATAAGGAATATCCATTTAGAAAAAAAGAATGTTTTAATTATGGCAAAAAAGGACACAGGCATACACATTATAGAAAACCCAAAAGTAAAAATGGGTTAAAAATGAAAAATCATTTCACTCAACTTCAATGGAAAACAAAAGAATAAAAATAAGTTTGTAAATGTACAGATGAACAATAAAAATATTAACTAAAGTGACATTCAAACTGAAAGATAATGTGAAGCCTATGTCTAGACCAAAAAGAAAAGTAACTTTTGCAGCATAAGCTTCCATTAGTAAGAAGTTAAACTGTTTAGAAAAAATTGGTGTTAAGCAAAACAGTAGAATTAATGAGCAAAGCCCTAGCAAATACTTGTAAAAGAAAAATAATAAAACTAGAATCTGCAGAGATTTTTCTACAGGATTGAACAATTGTTTGGAAAACATACAATTACCTTCTGAGTCCAGAAGACATTCACAAAATTGAATGGTGGCAGTGTTCTCAAAATTTGATTTTGTCTGAGGTGTACCTCCAGATTCCTGTCAACAAAGAATGTGCAAAGTATTTAACTATAAATATACATAAGGGTCTGTATAGATTCAACAGACTGTCATTCAAGATAAAATTCACCCCAGGTATTTTTCCAACAAATCATGGAGATACGTTATCAAATAACACGAACTTCACAGTAGCCTACCTTGAAAACATCTTAATTAAGAGTGAAAGTCAAAAACAACATGCCGAACATGTTAAAGAAGTTTTTGAAAAAATAAAACAATATGGCTTAAAACTTGGTTCAGATAAATGCACATTTTTTTTATTTATCTAACATTAAGTATTTGGGACAAGTTATAGATGTGAAATGCAGAAAACCAGACCGATCAAGATCGAATGCAATATGAAACATGCCACCCTCAACAAATGTGTCAGCACAAGTATTCTTGGGTCTAGCAAATTACGACAGTAATTTTATCCCAAATATACACATATTGAGAGCTCCTCTAAATGAACTGTTAAAATAAGATTCCAGATGGTACTGGTGTACAGAATGTCAATGCTTTTGAAGAAATTAAAACAATATTAACATCAGACTTAAGTCTGGCACATTACAAGGATATTATTGTTGCATGTGATGCTAGTAACTTGGGCTCAGGAGCTGTAATATTACAGAATGAAAGCAACAGCGAAGTAAAAGCAATTTCACATGCGTCAAGAACCCCATTGCCAGCTGAAAAAGCATACAGCCAAATTGAAAAACAAGCTTTAGGAATAATTTTTGCCATAAAAGGATTCCATAGATTCAGATATGGATTGAGTTTTACGCTTCAAATGGACCATCGACCATTATTGTCAATTTTGGGTTTCAAAAAAGTGATTCCTACACATATCGAAAATCGACTTCAGAGATTATTAAATTAGAGTTTTAAGACTGAGTTCTTTCCATCAAAGAGGTTGGTTCATGCAGATAGTTTGGGGATTAGCCTATGTAAGTTTCCATTAGAGGAAATTGTGATAGTGTTAAGATTAGAAATGGAAATAAAAAGCATGCTATGCAACACCATACAGGAATTACTTGTGACACTCTAGGATATCAGTATCAAAGAAAAAATAGACAAGTATTAGATTGGTGCAAAAATAATGACGTAATGTCGGTTTTTGACGTTAAAAAATACGTCAAAAAACGACATTATTACGTCATTATTTTTGCACCAATCTAATATATCACGGAGAAAAAAAAAGCAAATTAGTAGCCAACATTACAAAAAGAACAATTTTTTTTTTTCTATCTGTAATGGTAGATTAATGTACAGTGAACCTGTGCTAATACTGGAAGCACTAAAAAAAAAATACTTAAAGATTTTAATACCGAACTTACCCTGGTATATCAAGGATGAAAGATTTAATGAGAAGCTATGTTTTTTGGCCGTATATGGACAAAGATATAGAGAAATATGTAAAAACATGCAGAGGTTATGCAATGACAACAAAGGCACTACCAGTGAAATTTAACCCTTGGCCAAAGATACAGACTTTTGCAAAGGCTGCCTATTGATTTTGCATGTCCAATAAAGGGGTAATACTATTTGATTGTCGTTGACTGTTTTTCAAAATGGCCAGAGGCAATAAAATTTTTAAATGTAGTGGTATAAAATTTTTACATGAACTTTTTGCAAGTTTTGGTATTCCAGATACAATTGTGTCGGACAATGGCATGCAATTTGTAACAAGAGTTAAAAGATTTTCGTAATCTTTTTCATTTGTACATCTGACTGCTGTACCATATCAGTTACGATCTAATCGCCAAGCAGAAATATTTGTGGATACTTTCAAGTGAGCGTTGAAAAAGTCAGATGGAAACGAATCTGTTGACAAGATACTACAATACTTAATAGTATATCAGGTGACACCGAACACAAATACAAATTTGAGGTTGCCACTAGCAGAATTAATGCTTGCAAGGAAAGTAAAATCTATATTCAAGAAGCTGTTACCAAAGGAAAATAAAAAAGAAGAAAAAACACAATTACAAAATCTATACAACAGGAGAAAAGATTTCTTTCAAAGAATATAGTTACGGTAAAGAGTTCTGGAATGCTGGTGTCATAGATAAACACATCAGAAGGTTGACATACATGATTAAAAACCTGAAAAAGACGGTTAAGAGATATCACAACCAGATTAGAAAAAGTTACTTACATGATATGAATAACTGAAAGAAAGCGCTGATGAAGGTTATGACCTATTTGAGGTACCAATGCCTTTTAGTAGCCTGGACAAGAGATGCTTGAGTAAATGAAAAAGAAAATTGTCAAGGATTATACAAATAAACCCAAAAGACAAAAATACAACTTCCAGAGGAAGTAGTAAATTCAAAAAGGGAGATGCTGTGGAGTACCAGAGCACCTCCACAAGATGGACTCAGTAAGAGAGTGTGCTATTTATCTTTTTAGATAAATAGCACAGTCTCTTACCGAGAAAGTGTAAGTTGAACTGAACTTCTTGTCAATTTCTGTCTCCAGGCAGAGAGGAACCCAAACAAGGCTATGCCAGTCTCATCTGGGGAGGTAGACAGCCAACATACACCATGTATGCGGGGTCTACAGGGAATTTTTGTCCCAGTGTATGTGCTTAGAATGCCTCGCATTAAAAACTGGCCTTGTGCTACATCCAGCTTTGTGGGCAAGCTTTGAGTAAATACCAAAGTTGAACAGAACTGAGGTGAAGTTCATGATTAACTGTTATTATAATAGACTGTGTTCTTGACTGTTAGTACTATATTATTCTTCAGAATAAATTACTATTACTTTTTATGTGTGTATTAACTTATCTATTTCGTGATACAATATTTGGCAACAAGGAATTCAAAATTTACAGATGTTACCAACATTTGACAAAAAAATGTTAATACCAACACAGACCAAGGATTCGAGCATAAAATTTAGTCATATACCAAGAAATTATTTGGTGACTAATCAACTTCAGATTAATTCCAATCAAATATGTAAAAACAAGTAAGAATTTTGTCTGGTTGCTCTGTTAAAATTTTGTGGCTATAAAGAAACATTTGATGATACAACAATTACAAACTAATATCCTCATCTTTGTTGCTATTATTACATTTTGCTTGCTGTATTCTTTGGCCTTCATCAAGTGCTTGAGGATCTGGGTAACCTACAGGGAATTTCCATCTGAACCCTTTATTCAATTTATGGGATTAGATTGTTCTTGTTCCACTATCCATGTCCAGGCATATCTAATCTAGTTCTTATTTAGTATTCCTCAGTTATTGTTTGTTTCCATTTCCACTGTGTCCAATACATATTTACCTGCCCAGGGATTGAACTCACAATTACCTATGTCAACAAATTCAGATAGAAACTTTTGCATATACTTGCTGATGTTTTTACTGATTCATTTTTTCATTGTTTGTCAAGTGTTTGTAAATGTTTAGAAATTTTAGACATATTATTCAAATGAAAACTTAGCTGCTGAGACAACATTGTTGTAGTGCATCCAATATAAATATTATTTTTACCATGGGAGATACAATCTATGCATAAATTTATTTGTTTATTTTTTTTATTAGGTGCCCAAGCGGTGAAGAATGATGAATGGGGTCCATGGAAACCCATGTGGATTTTGGGCACAGGCTTAGCGAAACACACTGTTGGGATCCTTGGTTTTGGCAGGATTGGATATGGAGTTGCTCGTCGCATCAAAGCATTTGATGTTACAAAGATAATATATAATGACATTGTTGAATCACCTTATGCTAAAGAATTGGGGGCTGAATTTGTTGATTTGGAAACCTTACTGAAAGAGTCTGATTTGATTTGTATCTGTTGTAATTTGACCCCACAAACCCATTTCTTGTTCAACAAAGAAAATTTCAAGAAAATGAAAAAGAATGCCATCTTGATAAATACGAGTCGTGGAGGTGTTATCAACCATGACGATTTGCATGAAGCACTGGTTAATAAAGAAATAACTGCAGCTGGTCTTGATGTTACAGATCCTGAACCCTTACATGCTGACCATCCATTAAACCATTTACCTAATTGCATTGTCACACCACATATGGGTAGCAATACCTGGGTGGCTCGGAATAATATGTCTCTAAATGCTGCCAAAAACATAATTGATGTCTTTGAAGACAAAGAACCTGTTGGAAAAATAAATACATAATCAGCTTTATAAAGAAAAGTAATTTTTTTTTTTTCTTCCACGTAGCCCTTACAACTTTTTGCTTATGTTGCAATTGTGTTGCAATAAAATCTTAACATAAAGTAATTTTATCTAAAAACATTATTTCATTGCATTAATGTGTTTTTGCTGCTTAAAGTATTCCATTTGACTTCAGCATCTAGTGAAAGAGAAATTTTGATTGTGGTTCATATCATCTTAACATTATACGTTAAAACAATAATAAACCCCTGATTTCTAAAGATGATAATTTTAATACCTTTTTAAAGTTTTAAACTTTAAAAAAAAAAAAAAAAAATTATTAATCTTAATCAAGTTATTTTGTGAAAACCTGACAATATGTGATAATTTAAAAATAATTCTGGCTTATATAAAGAAAGAAAAAATGAAATTGTTCTGTATTCCAACCTGTATTTGATTCTTTAAGTTTATGCACCTAAGTAAATATTTATATATGTGAAATACTTGCTTTTCTGAACAATGCTTTCTTGGCATTATTTGATACAATTTCCAAAATGTTCCTTCCATCAAAATGTCATTGACTTTTGCTAATAAATGCACTTATTTCAATATGTAGCTTTTTTTTTTTTTTTCTGCCATATCCCTTCAAGACATAGACAATTATAGATCTTTGAGGATTATTTTTTGATCTTTATCTGCCAATATCCATTATTGGGTAAGAATGTGGAGTGGTTTTTCATTACCTTCCACAATTTGAAATTCAGTTTCTTTAACTTATTGCTACCCAGAATGAGACAGCCCAGTCTAACCTGTTATTTAATTCAGCTGAAAAGAGAATAGAGCTTCCTGCTTCTCACAAGGGTATTAGTATAAAAGTGAACACAACAGACAAAGCAAGAACTTCTTCAACTCTGCCTACCAATTTTACTGTCTCTGCTGATAACTGTTGCACTGTTAAACTACTATTATTTTAGGGAGTGAAAAAAAAAAAAATCTCCAAAATTGCATCTAATTTACGAAATTGAATCTCAACAAAACTCTCAAATATCTGCAATTGTTTACAATTATATACAGAAACACTTTTACAAGTAATCCATTTTTGCATCTTGATTCTTTTGTTTTGTTCACTGAAACTGACATTGGAAATGTCATCACTTTTACCCTAATACTGAAAAAAACAAAACAAAAAAAACAAAAAAACCTAATAGTGAGTCTAATCATAAATGGAATTGTCCATAGCTTAAAAAAATGAAATACATACAAATTCTCTTTTGGAAGAGAAATGTTTTTATTATTATTTTGCTGTTATCTTAAAATATTTTTACCTGAATATACTAAGATCTTTAAAATTATTTTGAAAATAAAGTCCGTCTCAATTGAAACATATTTGTATTTTTGTTATTTCTTTAAATTCATTTTCCAAATTTTTTTTTTTTTTTTTTTTCCATCTCATTGAAAATGGACACAGGCATATCTCAAAATTCTGACTAATATATAACAAATATCGATCTTATTGCCAGTAAGATGTTTATCGTATATTTGTCTTTTGACTAAACCAAAGCACAAGAGAGAAAAATTTTAAAGTCAGTGTCTTTTTTTTTTCAATGAGACAAGGAACAAAAAAAAAAATTATATATATATATATATATATATATATATACACACACACACACACACACACACACAGTGTAACCCAGATATAAGAGATTTTCTCTGGTCCCAAATTAGAGCCGTACTTACCTAAACAAAATAGACCAAACCCGGATATAAGAGACTTCTCTGGTCCCAACAACTCTCTTATATCCGGGTTACACTGTATAAGGATTTACCAAATTACATTCTGAACTTCTGATTCAAAAACATCAAAATTTATGTTAATAAACCACATTCTCTTATCAATAACTTTCCAATGAATCGCTAACAAACATTATAATGGTGTCTTTGTAAAAAAAAAAAAAAAAAAAAAAAAAAAAATGCTTCTCTCTCTCTTCACACGCACACAGAGAAAAAGAATGTATAGAAGATACTTTTCAACTCTGTAAATTCCCCCCCCCCCTCACCCAAGGTCTTAAAATGTTTCTTGGCTGTATGCGGTTAATGTGTAATGACACAGTGGATAAAACTGACTTGCAATTCAGCAAACTTTGCCTCTTTTCCTTCAAGCCAATGAGCTCACTGTTGGTAAAAGATTTTTGCTGGTGGCACCACCATAATCTCACAATGACTTCATTGCTAAGTCTCTATTTTTATCTCCAGTCATGTTTATCTGCTTCTCCTCCTCCTCCAAAGTATGTATTCCATTCACAACAATGCAGATGTATATCCTTCTTCCTGTTTTACATTTGACTTCTGGGGAAATCAAAAAAAAAAAAAAAGTTTTATTTTTTTAATCTTGGTACCTTTCCAAGTTGAACTAATTTTTCAACCCCAGCCTTTATTTCTATTCAATTTGTTCATTTGACTTTAACAGAATCCTTTTTTTTTAAAAAACTCAATAAACCTACTGGAGGTGAATTTTTTAAAATGACCTTTTCAAAGCATCTTTGGCAACTTGTCTCCTTTAAAGAATCTAAGTTTCTGCAGCATACCATTTCTAAATTCAAGAACACATTACTTATGTATTTCATCAACTGTCATCTTTACAGGTGACAAGTTTAATAACTAATTTCAATCATACTCTGATTTAGGTATTTTTACATTGGAAAAAATATCCCTCAATATGTCAGCACCATATTTTCAACATTAGAATGTCAAGTCATTTCACAAGTAAAGGAAATCATTAAATCAAAAATAATTTCTGTCTATATTTCTGAGATGAGGTACTATGTACACTATTTACATTATTAGAACTATCGTCCTCATCTTTGCTGCCATATTTATCACAATGTTTCGGCCATTGTACGCGCCGACCTTCTTCAGGTGGTTGGAATGATAAACTGAACCCTTTATTTCGCTCACTGGGGTAGACTGTTCTTGTTCCACGTGCCATGTTGAATGGATGTCAGTTACCTCCTGTTAATTCCCCTCTCCAAGTTCACCACCACCTTAACATCTTCCTGGTGTGGCCAGAGTATGAAGGTGTCATCTACATACCTTAACCATAGAGTTGGCTTTAGAGATATAGATTCTAATGCCATTTCCTCAAAGTATTATATGTATATATTCGCTATAAAAAATAATTTTAAGTAAGTATATTTTTTTTTTTTTTTTTTTTTGCAATTTTCCAATACCTAAAAAATGTAAAGGCTGGTTAAAAGGGTAATTGTTAATTAAAAAAAAAAAAAAAGAAGTCCTCTTCTAAGGAAGATGTCACCTTGTATATAATGTGGTTGGTATAGAACAATGTTTATCAGGTTTGTTTAATGAAAACACTTATTGCAGTTGTAATGAGTTTGATCCTTGCAGTAAACTAAATGGAACTTTATAAATAAATCTACAATAAGATATTTGCTTTTATGTGACAATGTTTGCATTAGAATTAGGCAGAAGAGGAAGATGCTGCATAGGATGAAAAACAGATTTTAACAGCAAGAGGGAAAAGAAAAAAAAAAAATGAGCTACAATGATACAGAAATTTATTAAATGGCATAGAGAGGGAAAAAAATTTCTGACAATGCATATTCATGTCATTCTTTATAAATGGATTTGAAATGCTAAAATAAACTACATACATAGTGTGTGTGTGTATATATATATATATATATATATATATATATAATCCTTTATTTGAAAATTATAACAAAAATGTTATAAAATCACTACAAAAATAGTAATTTTGTTTCAACACTTTTGGTGCCTTATCAAGAGATGGTGTTGAATATAATTTATATATAATAAGATTATACGGTACTAGCAGAAAGGTATATTCTCTTGCCTGACCTACTTCACAGCTTCATTTTCTTTATTATCTGTGAATTGGAAAGATAGAGGGCTTTCCTTTTCCATTACTTTGAATTCAGAGTATTCTTTCTCCTAAACTGGCTGCCAACCAATGATAAAAACGACCAGTCAATCATGCTATTTAACCCATAGCTAAGAGATAAATTCATATCTTTCCCATGAGTATCTGTGCAAAGTAAATGCAGTAAACTGTTAGAATTTGAACTCCACTCACTGATATCATTTTCTGGGTTAATAACCATCATGGCACTTGCTTATATGGACACTTGCAGCACTACTTAAACTCAGTGGTCAACTCAAAGAAAAAAAAAGGGACACTGTTTTTTGGTGTGAGGGGGGTCATTCATTCCTTAGATCTGTCTATTAGTATTAAAAAAAAAAAAAAAAAAAAAAAAATTAAAAATTTTTTTTTTTTTTAATCATTTTAGAAGTGTGGGGTCTATTCATAATACAAAAATCCCTGACTTTATAAAAACAAAGTACAGATAACTCTTTAAGAAGTCAGTAAGTGATTTGATATTGTTTTTATATTATGAACAGGACCACCACTTCTAAAATGATTATATATATATATATATATATATAGATAGAGATATATATATATATATATATATATATAAAAAACAAAAAAACAAAACAAACAATGCTATGGCTTGGAAAACATCTAATGAATGCTAATCTACAAAAATTGAAGAAAAAAAAAATTATTTTTTTTAGTAGGACCCATCAATTTAAGTAGTGCCAGACTTGCAAAATATAGTTTAAGATGTATGTTTAGTTTGTGATTTTTAGGTTTGAGAAGAATTTAAAACTACAGATAAGCAATAAGTTAATCAATATTTTTAAGTGAAATTCAGAAAAAGACAAAAAATTCCAAAATTGTTTACAAGTAAAAGATCATCATATAAAACAAGATTGAATAATAAAAATTATTAGGTTGGTGCAAAAATGTCGTTTTCTCATATTGTAACATATGTGAGAAAACGACATTATTTTTGCACCAACCTAATATTTACTCCAACCTCTCCCACCTGCAGATGAATCCTTTTAAGAATATTTTTAAGGATATGTAGTTTCCTAGACTTAAAAAAAAATAAAAAATAAAAAAATCTGTGTTTTATACAAAAGGGAGTGGGAGAAAATGATTTGCTTTGTTCAACTTTTACACTGAAAAACAATCATCTTGCTGATGATTTGATTTAATTGTCTTTGTTATTTCTTTTAATACACACACACACTTTGCTGTAATTAGCAAATCAAATGTTTCTCTAAACTTTCTATTATTTGTTGCTAGTTAAATATAGACTGAAAAGGACTTGTGTAATGTGACCTTGGAAATGCAAAGATTACCAAACAATAAGGACTGTCTACATAACAAAGGATTACAAGAAGTGACCAGGATTTCAAGATAAGCCAATCAGATTTGCTTGATTACTTTTACTCTCTCTGTGTGTGAGAGAGTGAGTGAATGAGAATAAATGATGACTCAAGTTATATTGTTCCCTAAATGTTCATCATAGACTGGCTTCTTGCCACCTTAACAAAAATTTTTTAAATTACTGTCATGGTGACTAGTAACCTGTCCCCATGTCTTGTATATGAACATCTCACTGAACTAAAATGGGTAAGATCTACACACTGATGTTTACTGCAGAGATAAAGGGAATTTGGTACATTTTGCAAGATCTAAACTTGTGACCCTTTATCAAAGCCACTGAACCTAGGTTACATTTTGCTGTTATGGGGTGGGATATATAAATTACTCCTGAAAACTGGTTAAAGTTTTATAATCTGTGAAGCATAAAATAAATAAAATTCTCTTGGATTAAAACATACTATCACAACAAAAAAATGTTTAGTAAATCATTTCTTATGATTCAAAATTTAATCAAAAAAAAAAAAAAAAAAAAAAAAAAAAAAAATTAGTTTTTAAAACAGTCAAATGCAAAATGATTATTTTTTTTGGTTCTTATGTAAACTGATGGAGTCCTTTTTGCTGTTCAACTTTAGTGAAACAAATCTTTTGTTGGGAATTCTAAATTATTGCTTAAATAATAATCTTTAAACCTTTCAAAAAAAAATTCAAATATGAAAAAAGTTAGTCATTTCTATTAATCGTACAGATAAAAAAATCACACAGAAATTTTAAAGTAAAAGTTTTAATGTTAAAAGAAAAAAAAAAATCTCACTCCTGCAGAACGCATGCACAATATATTAGGTTGGTGCAAAAATAATGACGTAATAATGTCGTTTTTTGACATATTTTTTAACATCAAAAAACGATATTATTACGTCATTATTTTTGCACCAACCTAATAATTTTATAAAATTAAATATGTTTTATAATATTTACATGATTTCCACATCATTTAGACTATTTGTGATGTAACATTCAAAGATGTGCTAATTTTTCATATAAATTATCTACAAAACCATTGTCTAAAATCTGACATCCTAAAAACTGAATAGAATAGTTAAAATAAAGTACATTTTCTTTTGACCAATTTTACTATTAAACATTGATATTACATTTGTTTTTTGTTTTTTTTTGTCTGGTTCAAACAGACTGAAAAAATCCAAGTAGTGAAAGCAAAATATTACAATTCATATCAACAATTTTATTTTAAAATACATTTGAAAAAAAAAAAAAAAAAAAAAAAAAAAAAGAAAGAACAGACAAACAAATCCATGTTTTATTTTTTTAAAATTTTATGTTATATTTCTATAAAACAAAACTTATGAGAATACAGAAAATAAGAATGGTATTTGCATTAAACAAATTCTAAATTAACCCCTGAATTAAAAAATGATTTTCCTTCATTTCAGCAAGATCTTTCTTATTGCATGTCTTTTTTTTTGTCTAGATGAAGGTGCTTTTGCGAATAGTCATTGATTTCAGAATCAACTCATCTTTCTTTCCTGCATAGACTTTGAATAAATTCAGTTTCAAAAGTTCATCTACCTTTTTTGGGCTTTTACTACAGATTCACTGCATAAACATTTTTCTGAGTATTTTGGTAGCAAAATGGAAATAAATTTCTTAAATGATTGTCTTAACAATGATAAAAAAAAAAAATTATTAAATCAAACTTCAATTTATTAAAAAAAAAAAAAATATATAAAAAAATAGATTTTTATGGAATTTCCAGGCTGTGGAATAAATTTTATTGAATTTATTTATTTTTTTTTTTTAACCAAAATAAATGTGTGATATTTATTTTAGAACATTATCCAAGTCAGATGGTTTAAATCCCAGAGGTAGAAGTTCAGATACTTTGAATTTCTTGTAGCTGAGATCAGAACTGGTCATGTAAACATCCAAGTCACTACCAAACTGGAAATGTAGAAACATGAAAATGATGTCAGAATTTTGGTAGAAATAAAAACAGGAATAATTACAGTCTTTAAAACTTGTTTTTTGAAAGATTTAAAAAAAAAAAAAAAAAAAAAATGAAAATTAAAGAAACGCAAATAGATATTGTTCGTGAAAAAAAAAAAAAAAAAAAAAAAAAAAAAAAAATTTCTATAATGTAACAAGTGTGATGATCACAAAACACATAACCCTTGAGAATCATAGGGGGTACCACATGTACTCCAGCTGCAATAGGAGTGATGTATCTTGGGCAAGAAGAGACAGATTGCACTGATAATGTCATTTGATAAATAATGGAAAAAAAAAAAAAAAAAAAATGTCCCTAAAATATTTACAAAGGTAAGAAATGAAAAACTGACATATGAAAGAATATAATAAAATATAAGTGAAAAAAAAAAAATCTAATTCCTAACTCAAATGTGAAAACCTAATAAAAGTAAGAACTTAACGAAATATACCATCATTAAAAGACACATTAAAATTTTGCAAGTGGTGCATCACACATGGTACATAACCGACTGACTTTAATTGTGTCTGTCCCTTCATTTGTTAGTTCACACAACCATTATGTCCTGCCAATACCCCTTTGTTTAAATAACGAACTATTGTCTTGTTCCTATGGAAACTGGGGAAAAGACACTATTTGGTTTAAGTGAGAAAACGAAAGAAAGATAGAAGTGTTCAATGGCTGTTTCAGTGAAATGGAAAAAGTTGTTAATTTCAAATCTTTTCATTTGTACCCACTTCTTAAAATAATGACCAGCATTGATATTTCTGATTGTTATTGCAAAAGTTGTTAAGCTCAAATACTTAACAATGTGATAGGAGAATTTTTATAGATATTTTATTGTCGTAGATCTCACCATGGTCTTATTCAATCATTAACATAAGAATTAAGATTCATCATAAAATTCAAATAGGAAAACCATGAAATTTTCACAGGTTAAAACTAGTCAATATAATATTAAATAAAACACATTAATTGTATTTACAATGAGTTTCATATTCAACAAATCTGTAAAATACAAGAAATAAAATCTAATCAGCAAGTTTAGACCGAGAAATAAATTAGTACACCTTCAAAAAGCCAGAATAGACAAAATGTGTTCTCATAGATTATTAACCCATTTTTCAGGACAGTACGTTTTAATAGGTAACAGATAGAAACCTATAATTAATAGTGAATTTTATTCTCATTTTTCTAATAATGTTTTTTATTCCGCTTTTATTCATAGCAAATTTTTACTACATCCAACAAGACAAGATGTTTGTTTTGCTTTTTTCCTTCCTGGTCAAAAATAGAATATAGGGAGTTATTAAAGGAATTGAAAATTTAAAAGTTATTTTATGTCTTTAGCACATTTTGTGACCTGATAGATGAATTCAATGACCAGAGCAAAGTGTAAACACATCTACCTTGAAACTTAGATACTTCTCTTCCTACAAGATTACAGATTTAAAAAAATAGCTGTCTCTTTCATCCAGCTTCATTAAAAAGTTTTTCTTTTTTGTCTCTTAAAACCTTTTCAAGCTAAATTATATTTCAACAGCCCCAAACAGAATTTTTTTTTTTTTTTTTTTTAACCATTTCTCCCCAAGCAAGATCACTAAGAGAAAAGAAAATGAGAAGACGTTAGTGAAGAAATAGAACAATAAAAAAAAACAAACAGTCAGAAGATGGTGACTCATGCTGCATTTAAATTTTTGAATTTAAATGATCATGGGTGCAAGTCATAGCTGTCAGAAAATTTCTGCAACCACATCAACCCTTACATCTAGCCACCTAACTACCCAGACTTCAAAACACATTGATTATTATGTGAGGAACACAGTTGAGCAAGAGACCAACAAAGCTATTTGAAATACAAAAGATGAACCGAAGGCAAGGATTATGGCAGCATTCATCAACTTAAACAAGGAGACCGTCCAGAAGAGATTCAAGAGATCCTGGAGGTCATGGTTGAAACCAATGGCAATTTTATTGAATACATTTACTCATTAGTATTTCAAGATATTTTTCTGTAATTTTGATAAAAATATGTTAAAATGCATTGTCAGTGTGATTTTCATTTTTGCATCATTTAGACAATTTATCCATCGCACAGTGTGTGTGTGTGTGTATACGCTCTCTCTCTCTCTCTCCATTGTTTTCATAGAACCAAACAGCCAGACTATCTGCACATATGTACAGAACACTTTTTGGAAGAATCAAATACAGAGAAATGGTGGACATAGTGTGCCACAAGATTGCCAAACAAGAAACTTAAAACATTCCAGCAACCCCTTGCAATAAAACAACAGAAGGCATTTACAGTCAATGTGGCTTTGAGATATTGGACAATCCAGAGTTTCATAAAATTAAATCACATATCTCAATATTCAGTTTCATTACAGTTTCCCAAACTTTAATTAAATTCAATAATCCTAATGGTCATTTTAAATGGAGCAACAACAGATTCTTAAGAAATCAACAATAGCAAATAAAGCATGAATTTGTCCACAAATTGAGGATAAATCATAGAAAAAATAAAGTCATTTAATTATTGCTGGGATCTATATGGCATCAACCATCAAAATATGCAGCAAATGTAAATTTACTGACAGAAGTAAATTTTGAAAATATTTTTTATGATTTCATAAATCAATCTTTTAAAAGACTCATCCACAGCTGAATATGGTATGAAACAAAGGAGAGAGAATAAATGTGTATGCAAAAGAAATATTCTCAAAATCAACCAATTGTTTAAAAAAATTAAATTCTATAACAAAAAAATTTCATACTTTTAAAAAATATTCTTAGAAAGTTCTTGTTCAGAAATTATATTACAATATATATATATATATATATATATATATATATATATATATATATATATATGGTGGCTGTCAACTCAAAGTGTGGCCATCACTGACATATCCAAACCTCCACTTAAGCTATCCCCACCCACCCACAACACTGTATCAATCGGTTGTGTGAACAACAGTGGCTGATAAATCCAGCCACAGCTCTGCATTTCTTGTCACATATGTGGCATATCAAATCTCCAGGTGATGGAAGTTGACTTTGATCATCATCACTTCCAATGTGCATTTTCATATGCCTTGTCAGGCCTGACCTGGACCTGCATACCCTAATACAATGTCAGGCATTCAAACACATACATACTTACCTCAATTATAAACTGGCGGCAAGATCCACATGGGCTAATCTCACCTTTAAGATTACTGAAATTAAAAAATTTGTTTGCAATCAAAACAAGATTTAATACAGATACTAACATTTAAAAAAAATAAAATAAAAATAAACAATTTTTTGAAGTTTTCTTAACTCATGCTAAAGTAAAAATCAATAATTTAAATGATAAAAGTATTTCCCTAATCTTTAAATGGATTTATATCACTTATCCAGGAGTGCCTCAGGAACACTAATGTTATAGGAAACTATCAAATCTCAACATTAGAATTTAAGAAAATATTGAAAATGACCTTGTCGTGATATAAAAAGTTAATGACATTTTTCACTCAATATTTTTGTTGAAGGACATCACGCAAAACATTTTACATGTAAATTCTGTAATCATTTCTAGATTTTGTTATTACGTTTTTGGCTTTTTACTTGAAATAAACAATTCAAGATAGTTAATTGTAAATGACTTTTTGCTGGAAATAATTTCTAAAGACAAATAATTTAAGCTTTCTTTTACTTTCTTTATTTTTGGGGGAAGTCTATTAAGGCTATTTTTGTTTGGTTTGGCTATTTTACCAGCACATCAACCCTCTTGAGTCATTTAATACAGAAAAATGGATTTCTAAGTTTTAAACTTTGTGAAATATAATTGGAAGCTAGTTGTATAATTCATCTGAAAGTGAAGTTGTTTTTTAATTAAATTTTGGTGTATAATTTAGTTTTCCTCAAGTAGGTCAAAATGATTTTTACATTAACATTTTTGAAAAGTTCCTTATAAGTTAAGCAATTTTAAATGTTAAGTTCCTTATAAGGGCATTTATTGACAGAGGCAAAAATCAGCACAATCCATCATAAAATGTTGTACTAATCATGTCTTCTGGCATATGATGCATTTACATGTATCCTCATTGTTTAGAAGGAATGAATGATGTTGGTATAACCAATTGTGATTCTTGGTAAGACTTCTTCATCTCTTTGGGAAAGTCTGGTGTTATGGTGTCTTATTCAAAGTGTAGGTTTGATTTTGTGCAATTTATTATTTGGGAGAGTATTCTATAATGCTTGCTACTTATTTAAGATATATGTATTAATTACTGTTTTGAAATCTGTATGAGGAACTTTTGTTTTTGATATATTCATTTTTAGTGATTCTTTATTATCTGCCTTATCTGCTTTTCCATTTCCCTAGATGCCTATATGGCTAGGGATCCAGTAGAATACGATGTGTTTTTGATTACAAACTAAACTGATTTTGTTTAAAAGTTTGACAATAATAGGGTTGGTCAGGTTTTTATGCTTCAGTGATGTAAGGACAGATAAGGAGTCTAAGAATATAATGAACCTGTCTGACTCAACAACTGTAATAATGTCCAAAGCTAAGTCTATTGCCATAGCTTGTACTAGAAATTAAGGATTTGTCAGGTAGGCACTTTTGAAATATGGTTTTGTTTGGTATAGTTCAACATCCAACACTATCAATATTTTTGGAGCTATCGATGTGTATCTATGCTTACAATTTGTATGTCTTTGTAGGATACTATGAATTTCTTCCATGAATACAGATGTATCAGTTTCAATTTTGGAGTGTTTTGCCAGCCTTAATATTACAATGGGCTGATTTTTGAGAGAATAGATTCAAGTATTAGAGGAGAGTTTATTTTGAGTTCTTTGAAATTGTTTTCTATGCAGATGCCAAGAAGTTTAATGGCATTTTCCTTTAAATTATATAACTCTTTGTATCGAGGTTGAAAAACACAGTTGAAAGCTGAATTATTTGAAAATGAACAAAGTTTGGTGTAATATGGCAGTGCCAACTTAAAAGTTATCTTAATGCCAAAAGTGGCTCATGTACGTCAGCATATAAGCTTTCAATTAGGAGTGTATTAAAGGATCCTAAAACAAAATCACAGGCCCTGGTGATGGAGGGTTTTTAGTTCTTTCACGTATGATTTTCTTGCCACACTATAGATAAAGAATGCATAATCCAATTTTGATGTAACCAATGACCGATAGAGTGTTAGTAACATCTATTTGTCAGTTCCCCAGTCTTTGTGAGAGATGACCGAGTAGATGTATAGCTTTATTGCATTACTCACAAAAGGTATTTTATATGTGGCATAAATGATAATTTTTTTTATCAAACATTATTCCTAGGTTTTTGTATTTTGATCTACTAGAGGCACTTCTGTACCATTGAGTTTTTAATTCAGGATTGTAATGGAGTTTTCAAAGTTGACAGAAGTGTACACATTTAGTTTTTTGTTTGGAGAATCTGAATCCATTTTCTGAGGCCCACTCGTTTGCTTTATTGAAATCATCTACATACAGTGAATAATCAATTCCAAGGTTCAAGCATTTAATGATGCCATTTATTTTGATGTTGAAGAGTATCACTGACAATATGCTTCCTTGAGGGACACCTATTTCTTGTTTATATAGGTCTGATAGTGTGGTACCAGTACAAACATTAAATGTTTGTTCTGTCAGGAAGTTATTAATAAGAATTGGTAGTCTTCATTTAAGTCTTTCATGATACCATATCTCCATGAGGTCATTTTTCCAGATCAAAGAATACAGCCGTTAAATGTTTCTTTTTAATAAAAGAATTTCCAACAAAAGACTCCAGTTGAACCAGGTCATCAATTGTGTTCTTATTCTTCCTGAAGCCATTTTATAATTTTATTATTAGCTTCAAGAAACAAAGTAAGCCTATTATTAACAATTCTTTCAAATGTTTTGTATAAACAACTCATAAGTGTGATTTGACAATAGTTTGAGTCCTTTCCAGATTTTGCTATTGGAATTATGGTACCTTGTTTCCAGTAACTGGAAATATTACCACTGACCTATATGTTGTTGAGAATTTTGAGTTGGTAGTTCAAGGAAACATTTGCTAAGTTTTTTTAAGAATTCATAGTGAATTTCATCTGGGCCATCTGCTGAATTGTGTGATTTTCTTGTAGAATCTAGTAATTCTGGCAAAGTAAGAGCCTGGTTATAACTTTCAGTATTGTTAGAATAGAAAATTTAATTTTTTTCTTCTCTCTTGTTTTGATATTCCGGAATAGCTTACTAGAATTTTTTGAGGAAGAATTTTGAGAAAAGTTTTGTTTTAATAAATTTGCAATATCCTCTTTGTTATCTACTAGTTTTGACATAAATGTCTTAATAGAGTGATTTTATTTTACACAGCAATTTTACGGATCATATTCTATACTGTTTTGGTATTAAAATTAATATCGGACACAAAGTTCTTCCAAGAGAATTGCTTGGATTCTTTAATTGTTCTTTATGCTTTAGCTCTGCTTATTTTGTAGATGTTCAGATTTTCTTGAGTTGGATGTAATTTAAACTTACATGGTGCTGCACAATGTAATTTGGTTGTATTTCCCAGCCATACACAAACCTCATTAAATCAAGATCTATCATATTTGACAGATTTAGGTCTTGATTTTGGTATAAACTGCAATACTAAGAAGAGTTTTTGTGAAATAGGTGATGTGCTCAGCATTGTCCTCATTGGCTTTTGGTGTAAGTTTTAGGGCACATGCATTTTTCAATTCCTTCCAAATGGCTTTCTTAAATTTCCAGTATGGTATTCATTCACCTGGCAAAGATGCAGTGTTTTCTAGCATCTGGGAAGTGATCACTACAACGTGTATCATAAAGTACTTTCCAGCTATAGTCTAGATATGTAGCAGGGTCACATAAGTTTAGATCTATTGCTGTATATATGTACCCCACTTGATGGGTGAAGGTAGGTATACATATGACTTGTCATTGTATATTCTCTCTATTGATGAAATCTTCCATTAATCTTTCCTTCTGGTCTGTGTTTCTACAACTCCAGATTATTATTATTTTGACTATTAAAATCTCCCATTAGAATAAAGGATTTTGGGAGCTGCTTTAATAGTTTGTCTAATTCTGCTTCATCTACAAGATCATTGGGGGGTGTAAATAGAGCATTTGGTGATAGTTTGATGAAGTGAGGGTCATATGGCCACTGTCTGTAAATGCTGTATTCATGTCAATTTTGCTTGGTGGGGTGGATGTTTTTTTTACCAATGTAAAAGCACCCCACCAAATCTCTGCTCCCACTATTATTAATAAAGTTTTAAGGAGTATAATTTTTTATATCTATATTTTCATTATTCTTTAAGAAAGTTTCTTTCAGGCATATGATTGCAGAACATACATCAGCAATAATCAAAGGCAATTCATTTCAATTTGTCTTTATCCCTTTTGCATTCCATTGGAGGATTTTATTATCCATGATTGTTAAAGTTGAGGTTTTTGGTTTTCGTTGGGTTATCTTTAAGTTTCCATTTTTTCTGGATTGTTTTTAGGTGATTTTTTTTCTCTTTACAGGATTTGTCTGGGTTGAGTTTTTTTGTTTTCTATGCCGATTTTAGATTTCTTCCTTACTGTGATACCTACTGGGGTTGACTCTTAGTCACTGCCACCAATATGTAACCCGGCCGATCAGCAGTTGTTACTACCCGGCAGGAACCTTTGATCAGGTTACTAAATGAGATGGTCAGTTAATTCTAATGCTATGAATACATAATGGCTTCACACCAGCGCCATCATTCTCAGCTCAATGATTGGTCAGACCAATGATTGGTCACTGAAGTAACTATTTTGATCTCAAGTCTAACCTACCCACGTTGAGATTTTGATCTTAGATTGACGAGATCAATCAGACGGGGGGGGGGGGGGGGCATTGTGCAAGGTGAGTCTAAATTAGAGGTGACATCCCACAAGCAAAAAGAAATCAATGTAAACCAAAACCATCTTTTATCAGTCTGTTCTATACAAGAGTGCGTGTTCTTCCCCACACATTTCTTCTGAGAGTGACACTTATACTTCTAGGCAAGTTTTGGTTCTCTACGTCAACTGATTTAATTTTTAAGTGCTGGCTTAGCTTCATTTGTCAGTATAACTTGCTGTTTGTAGAAAGGTGAAGTCGGAGGCAGGAAACGTGGAATCTCTCGGTCAGCTCTCTTGCAGCTCTCCCCAGCTGCAAAACGCAAACTAGCAAATTGCCCAAAGGTGCTCACTTGTATGGACTTCAACCAAAACCCAGTGCGAGGTTAGATGCAGCCTGGAGTTTTCAGTGAATCCCAGATATTCAATAAGGGTCCTTTTGTTGTCTGGCCAGGAAAATTAATTACTTCATATTTCTGGGGGGATCCCTTCATCCATGAAGAGAGGTTGCAGGATAGTTATCCTCCTAAACTTCCTCACATTGGTACCTCATACCAATTCCTTTCAGTGGATGTTAGTAACTTTTTTACCTCCGCCTATCACCACAGCTACCACATGACCCATGGCGTCTGTCATGCTGGTGTGGCTAAGCTTGCTTCATTAATTAACTCTTTGGCACCACTGCTTATTCAGGATTTCTTATCCTGTTCCCAGATCACAAGCAGTTTAGAATTATCAACTGGAATTTTGTTTGCACAAATCCTTTTGCACCCTGCCAAAATTTTTACAATTAACACATGGCCCACTCGTCTGGCCCTTTCCTCGGTCACATTACCTGTATACACAATTTCTATGCACTCTCGAACGATATCTTTGTCGATTCTGGTTATTTTGTGTTTTCTTAACCAGCACCTAACCATCATTAATCAATTGCCAGAGATCACCACATTGCCTTTTTTGTGAAATTATCATTGATGCAATTCTTTTGTTTCTTGAGAAAAATAGATTTTTTGAAAAAAAAAAAAAAAAAAAAAAAAATGTTCTTATATTGATCAGTATATTCTTCAGGATATCTCTTAATCCTTCTTTTCTATTATCGGCATTTTCCCACGTTCAATTTTTATGGCTAATTAGTTAATAAATTACCATAGCTAAATATTAGGTTGGTGCAAAAATGACGTTTTTTGACGTATTTTTTAACGTCAAAAAACAACATTATTACGTCATTATTTTTGCCCCAACCTAATAGTATCACATTAAAGAGTTTTCTTTGAAAAAGTTATGTTTTCTTGCTTTTTGTATTTTTTTTCTTTTTTCTTTTTTTTTTGTTGGTGATCTTCGTCTTTGGGTTATTGGTTGAGGAATCTCTAGATAGAGATGTGTGACTAGATGCTTCTTTTGGTCTTTTAGTTTCTATGTTTGACCAAGTCAAATTTTCTATATTTTGATTGGGTATATCTGTTTTTATTATGAGATGTGGTATAACTCTTTGCTTTTCCCTGTTGATATCAGTTTTCATTATTTCAATTAATTACTTGAGCTCTTGAATTAGTGTTAAGTCACAGTAATCATATTTCTCACCACCGTGTTGTTTGGTTTTACTGACATTTGCATAATTTATTATAATCTTTTATCTACCGTTTTCAGCAATTTTCTTGGCTTCATGAAAAGTTATATTTCTCTTATATTTGATCTCAATTATTTCTTTTTCTTTTTGCCAAACTTTACATAGACTTGAGTATACAGGGCGATTCTCATTACAATTTATGCATTTTATGTCCCCTTTTTCCTCTCAATTTCTTGATTATTTGTACTGTTGCATTTTGGACACACTGGGGTTCTAGTACACCTGTATTTATGATGCCCAAATCTGTGGCAGTTATGACATCTTAAAACGTCTGGGAATGTAGATTTCCACTTTTGTGATTATATACCCTATTTATATTTCAGCTGGTGGCTTGGCAGTGTTGAATTATATCTATCTATATATATATATATATATATATATATATATATATATATATAAGGTTTGGACATTTCTTTTAATTGTTATTTTAGTTACATCTATTACATTGTTTTTTTAGGTTATCTTTGATTTTTTTTCTAGAGAGCAAGCTGCCAGGTCTGGACTTTTGATTACACCTCTAAATGTGTTCAGACTTTGATGCGGATAGGTTTTGATTTTTAAATTATTAAATGTTGACCATTTTGAGGATTTTTTTTCCTACTTAAATTATTGTGTTATTTGATTTTTTTTACAGTTATACGATTAATTTGAGAGTATATTATTTCTTTCAGTTACAAGGAGATAGTTCTGTAATCTGAGTTTCTTCAAGTGACTCCATTACTAAATAGCGAGGGAAGGAATGATGCATATTCAGTTCATTATCAGAACTTGATTCAGATTGGTGTCTTTTCAGTTTCTTTGTTGACATATTATGTATCTTTCTTTCATCATCTTTGCTACCCCTATCGTGCATGAGAGACAGTTGGAGGAAATCTCATTCATCCAAGCATCTCAGGGATACAAAAATGGTATACTCAGATTTATAGTTTATATGTAGTCATTCATTCATCTACCCACTGTAAAGTTGAACATAAGTTTTAGTTATTGATTATACATTTTAGTTATAATCTGATTGATGCTTGACACCACCTAGTATCAATTTGATTAAATTTGGCTGCAAGAAAACTTTCAAAAATGCAGTGGATTCTCAAAGACTTTTCATGGAGATGACAGCTGAAGATATACTATAGAATAGAGAAATGTTAATTCACCAAACAAACATACAATCACAAATTTATGTCGCCATTCTTTTTTCTTTCCAGTTGGTGAAAATTTAATTCAGTTTTATATCAATTTAGATGTATTTTTAGTGAGATTCACTAATCTTACAATTCATCTAAAACACAAATTTGGATGAGCCTAACTGATACAAGCCTTTGATTATATCAGGCAATATAAGGAAAATTAATGACAAATCAGAAAAAAACTTTTATATAACATTTCATCTTTATGAATTCAGACTAAGGTGATGTTTCTATTGATGTAACTATGCATGTACACAAAAGGGGGAGGGGGACACTGAAATTTTAAACTTTTAAATTAAAACAAAATTGGCTAGACTATATATGCCCAAACACATGAATAAAAAAATAAGATAAGTAAATAAAAAAATTTAAATGTTTAAAATTTCCACATCCCCTCCCCTTCATGCACATATGTAGTTACATCAACAGAAACATCACTTTAGTCCAATGAATCCCTAAAGGATGAAATGCGCCACAAAAATATTTTTTATTTTGTCATTAAATTTCCTAACATTGTTCTGAGAGATAAAAATGTATATATCATCTATCAGACAATATATAAATGGCCCAGACAATTCCAGTGTTGTCTTCATATTTAACATCAAAAATAGAACAGCAAATATGCAGTATTTGTAAAAATGTTAAATATTCCAGAGTAGAAACTGCTCAGCAGAAATTAACAAATACGGTGAATTGAGATCTTTGTAAAATTATTTATTTTTTAGAGTTATCTCCCTTGCCCTACAACGGGCAAAGTTATCAAAATAAAACTATATAGCTCGTTTCAAAAACAGCAAATAAAATAACTTGATTAGTGTTCATTTTTTTTTTTTAACAGGCAATTGAATAAAAGCATTTATTAATATTCCAAAATTATTTCTGCAAAAATCTAAGTGGAAATTTATCTATGGAAAGGAAAAATGGTTCCAACTTGAATCCATAGAAAATGACAAAACTCACACGAAATTGAGCAAATTTATTCATAGTGCAAACTACGCAGTAAGCATCCAATCTATGTCAATTTGTTTGCTGATCAAATAAGTAAATTTTTTATTGCTTGCTGATCAAATAGGTAAGTTTTTATTATCACTAATTATAGTGGACGCCTACATTTCCTGTTATTTCTTTTTAGTGTATCAATCATGATTGTGGCATAATAGAGGACAGTGCAACATTCATCATTTTAACCATTATTTGCAGTGCTAACAACATAAACATATTTAAATTTTCTTGAAACACTACTGTATTTGCAATAGGATTCATTCATCTTCTTCTCAGTAACAAAAAAAAAAAAAAAAAAAAAAAAAAAAAAAAAAGATTTGCCATATCATGAGCTGTTATTAGATTGGTGCAAAAATAATGTCGTTTTCTCACATAGTAACATATGTGAGAAAACGACATTATTTTTGCACCAATCTGTTGTAGACACACCCACATATAAACAATGTAGTTATTAATAAGAAGAGTTGTAATTAATGATGGTGAGATTTTACAGTGTCCACTTTTCCTTTTAATCATCACTCATTTTATTTACATACATGACTGGTAATGTGTTCTCCAATACTTGCGTTTTGTGGATTAAATTGAAAATTTATTTACATTCTTTTTAAAAAAAGGTTTACAGATCTAACGTATTAATTACCTGGCAATTGCAACTGCTTTGAATTTTCGGTAACCTTCTGACACTGCTTTAACCAAAGCAGTTCTTTCTGCGCATATGGAAAGTCCATATGAACAATTTTCAACATTACAACCTGAAAAAGAGATAAATGTCAATACAAAAATAGATACATAAATTGGAAAAAAAAAAAAAAAAAAAAAAAAAAAAATTAAAAAGGACATCACTAATACAGCAACTACTTAATTGTTTTTGGTTTCTAAGTGTAAAAAGAAAAAAAAATTTTTATTTTTTACAAAAAGGGAGGTTCAAAACAAATTAAACAAAAAGAGTTACTAACTATATTATTTTATACAAGAATTCTACAAAGTTTACTTACAATAAAATGTCTTTTTTGTTTATTAGATACAAACATAAAAAGCAACCACTTAAACAAGTCGAGTATTAATTCTTGTGTAAAAATTAGAGTTCTGGTGGAAAATCCTATATTGCTAAAAAGTATTGCGTAGTTATATATAGGTGAGTGAAGGTGCTAGTTGTCCCACATGCCACTCCTACAGTTCAGGGCCTTTTTCCAAAAGCACCTTTCCTCAGCCCACACAAGCCTACTCAGGACAATTTGTGAAACAAAGTTACAAATAGACAAGGCCTAAGAAGATTAGAGAAAAAAACAATAAAAACAAATAAGAACTAATTCCTTATATTTTTATCCTGTTTTTAGATTTTTGTATCATCTATCAAAAAGATGTTTTCTTCATCTTTTGTTTTAATTGAACTCAATACTCTAATACATTTATCAGCCACAAAACAATCATTCTGCATTCTTATTCCAAAACAAATAATCTCACTTTATACGTATCTATAAATAGTAAAGAAAATACAATACTTGATAATTATTTCTCAAATGGATAATGCTAATTTGAAGCTGTTTATATTACTTGTAAATTATGATCTACCTTGAAAGGATATCAACAAATTACCTATATTATTGATTTTGTTCTTTAAGCATATATTATAGTTTCATTGTATCTTTTAATGTCTGCTCTTAGTGCCAGAGCATTACTTTGTATTTAAATGATGAGACAGTCCAGAAATAAAAAAACATTCACATCTTCAGAAGACAACTTAAGATACTATCAGTTTTGTTTGCAATAAAATAATTAAAAGTCATCTTTCATAAATCAGAATTTATATTGACATATAATGAAAGTAAAAATATATGACTTAAATAATGTTGAAACTGATAAAAAAAAAAAAAAAAAAAAAAAAAAAAAAACAAACCCTATGTTACAATGCAGATACATCTTGCTACATGACTGATAATTCCATTTTTTTCACATTTATTTTCTTATCTTTTAAATTGAGTTGTTAGCCAAAACTATTATATGTAAAACAATATCATAGACATTCTACAAATTAATCTCTTCAATAAAAATCATTGCAATCATTTTATAAGTATATAATTGTTATGAGTGGCAACAACAAAGGAATTTCCATCTGAATTTCTGGGTTGAATGGGGTTATTTGCATTTGGACTAATATTCCCATCTTTGATTTTATTATCACAAGGTTTCAGCCACCTTCTAGCATTTCTTCAGGTTTCTGTCAATCCAGTAAGGATCCAGTTTGAATGAAGGATCCAGTTCAAATTTTCCTGAAGAAGGCCGAAGGGCACAACAACCAAAATGTTGTGATAATAACATTTACAATTGAACGAGACAAGAGAATAGACCCCGACTTGGATGTATCTGGTGTAACAGGAACAATCTATGAAGCATTTATTATTGACCAGTTGATACTTTCTCCAACAAGAGTTGTTCTCTTTCATAATTAGCTGTTTGGAGAGGATAGCGAGAGAATGCAGGTGGTGCTGTTGCCAAGACTTGCATATGGATTGTACTACTGATTTGTATGGAAACAATGTTTCATCATTGGCTAATCACAGTCAATCTGTGGTTGGAATCAAGCATACTCAAGATTACTTTTTTCCTTTTTTTTTTTTGGTGGGGTGGAGAATGAAAGTGAAGGTTCCACCAATACTACTGTTGGTGTGAAAGACAGAAGGTTGGCTATTGATATTGCCTGTAGTTTTTTTTTTTTTACACCAGTCCCTTTTCATACATAAGATAAGGATATTGGTTCAAATGCAAATAATTACTCATTTTTTTTTATCATTATTAATAATTATTCATTATTATTATTTTGTTTATTATTATCATTATGAATTACCATCATTACTCTAAATGATGTGAATAAAAGAATTTCCACAAGTCTTACTGATAAATGTTATCTCAATGATTAATAATAAAACCAACATGAGATATTTTTAAGAAAAGTTTTTCTTAGACATTAACATTACAGTGATTGCAAAAAAAAAAAAAAAAAAAAAAAAAAAAGAAAAAAAATGTCTATTAGCAAATTAGAAGCTGTGAGTAACTTTTTTTCAGACACCATTTTAACCAGAAATTATAAAAAGAAACAATAAATAAACATAGAAGTTTTTTTTATTGTCAAAAAGGATAAGGTGTGGATTCTATAAAATAATAATTTTAATCAGTTAAGCAAATATGTCCGAGATGAGGTTTTATCTCTGAAGAAAGTAGAATTAATTAGAGAAACAGTTTCACTTACTTTTCTGAGGGAATGTTTTTTGGAACAAGCCACAAGTGCAGATTTAGAAAAATAAAGAGAATGTCAAGTGTAAACTTGAAAGTGAGCAAACTTTTTTTTTTTTTACAATGAAAATGAAAATAATTTCTGATCTGGAAAGAAAATTATTCAATAAATTATTTGGAGTAAATTGTCCTTGTTGGTTTTATCATAATGCCAAGAGGAAATTGACAAGAATAAGGACACAGGTCTGAGGGATTTGTGAAATAACAACGCTAACAAATTTTGACTGGTGCTTGAAAAACTGACAGGTGAACCCATGCAGGTAAATTTTTCAGTGATTTAACCACAGTTGATATAAATACAACATTTATAAAATTACAGAAATGCAAACTATGAATGGTGTGAAATTACCAAAAATAAAAAAAAATTAATCAAATGTGAATGAACCTTACTATTAGGTTGGTGCAAAAATAATGTCGTTTTTTGACGTTCAACTGTATGTGAGAAAACGACATTATTTTTGCACCAACCTAATATCAAAATGCTTTCTGGCTGTTGTTAGAAAAGTTAAAATTTTATTGAAAAGGCATAGTGACGAAACTGCATTTTTTAAAATTGACAATGAAGCAGAAAACAGAGATATTACAAAATACAAATATAAAATTCAGAGAGAGATAAATTTCTGACAAAAAAAAAAAAAAAAAAAAAAAAATTAGAGTTCAGCATCCTAAATTGCTTTTAATCTGCACCCCCCCACCCCCAAAAAAGAGAAATGCACCCGTTTGGAAATTTCTAAATAATGTTTTTAGTAAAGAGTTAAAAACTATTTTTTTTTCCTCCAAAAAAATGTAAATAATCTAACTGAATTTTATAAAAGCTGCAAAAACCAAAATTTTTTTGGGGAGAAACTATTTTCATAAAGCAAATGTATCGAAGATAAAATACCTTCTTACAGTTCTATTTTACTCAAAATACAAATATAATTGAACCTATTGCTGCAAGTAATGACTTGACATGTACTAAATGGTAGGTCACTCTATTTAGTACATAATATTAACCAAGCTTAGTTTAGTAAGGCACAAAGGAAAATGAAATAAAGATTATGTAACATCAAGCTTAAAAAAAATCATTTGAAATCCTAAGTTAGAGAATTGTATATATATTTGAGAGTTAAAATATCCCACAATAGGCAAATAAATCATGCCAGAAAAGATTGGAAGTATATTTTGAGAATTTCAAAAGTTATAAAATTCAATTACAAGAAGTTTCTGGAGGCATGTGAAAAATAAAAGACAATTTAAGATTTAATTTTTAATTAATAATAGAAAATGCAAACAAAGTAACTTTTATTTAACTGTTAATATCATGGTAATTTTTCTTTAAGTTCATGTTATCATGCATTTGATGAGAAATGTAGGCCTATCTCAAATCTTGTCATTCCACTGGGAGAGGTGTTTTTTTTTTGTTTTTTTTTTTTTTACTTTCAGTTTGCAGTAGTTTGCTGCTTAGTTGGTTTAAATAATTTTTGCTTTTACATTTGAAGTAACTTTAGCTTATTTAACTAAAGTAAGTATAAGATTTATCTATTATGTTGGTACAAAAATAATGTCGTTTTCTCACAGTAACATATGCGAGAAAACGACATTATTTTTGCACCAACCTAATATTTTATTTCCTTTGGACTTGCTATAGTATTTTGTTTATTATTTTATTGCAAAAACAAACTTTTTTGTGCAAAATTCACTAAAAAAAAAAAAAAAAAAAAAAAAATGTAATTTAGGAAACTTGGTCTTGTTACTGGGAAGTAAATTTAACATTTTTCACTTAAAGTTAATTTGATATTCTTCTCTATGAAATTTTTATTCATAAAAGGAAATCCACTAATGAACAGCTTTATTTATTTTGCATAGTACATATTTCTGTTTCTAACAAATGAAAAAATTATGTTGAATTTTTACCACACTTATACTGAAATGCAACATTTTAATTTTACTTATACTAATTGACACTACTTAAATCGTTCAGACTGTTGTCCTCATTTTTATTGCCATATTCACAACATTTCAGCAATTTTACACTCCAGCCTTCTTCAGGTGATATATGTTGGTATTTCAAACCAAACCTGTTATTTAGTCCACAGGGGTAGATTGATTTAATTCCATGTACCAGAAAAATAGAATGTGACTGTAAGAATGTTGATAATTTGAAGTAAAATGGCTGAAATTAAATTGAAAGTGAACCCAAAAACAAAGAATGTAGTAGCTAGATTGAAGGACATACTGAAAACAAGAGAAAATATACTTTTACTTTGTTTCTAATTTCATGAATAAGGACCTCTCAGGAAAATACCACTGAAATACACTTGGGCATCTGGTTAAAGTGATGACCAGCCAGAAAGAGGAAGGTTTTTTTTTTTCTTTCTTTTTACTTCAAATGTTGAAAGAAAGAGACAAGAAGTAACACTGGACAGCTTGGAAGGGATTTGGGAACAAGATTTTCTTAGGTCAGAAAATTTTGGTCAAGTAGAAAAAAAAAAAAAAAAAAAAGAAAAAAAAAGAAAGTTAGGGACCAAACATAATTAGGAATTAAAGAGAAAAAAAAAAAAAAATTCATGATGATGTCATGCATCCAAGGGGCATGGGATCAGGTGGAACACCTATTCCCTGGATGGCAGCAATGTAAGGAGCCGATATGAGGAAGATGGAGGAAAATGAATATGCCTACTGAACTGATACTGGTTTAAGATGCAAGCCAGAGAAGGAAGGAGAACTAGATGGTGGATCGATGTGTTGCTACGACGATCCCGGCACAGGGAGAGCTCCCCATATTAGTAACATACAAGGACCAGCCAGCAGCACCAGTGGAGAGATTTGATTGGGTTGACAGGAGATTCGAAGGCATCCCAGAACAAGCCAACCCCAAGCCAGTTTTTGGAAGAATGGACTCCATAAAAGTGTTAAACCAGAGGGAATGACAGCGAGAAGGAAGACAGACAGAGAGAGCAGCAGTTGAGGCAGTGACACGCTTCCATTATGCCATGTGATTTGACTCATGCCTTTTTCCAGATTAGATAAATTGAGCAGAATTCCCTGATGAAATTGCAAAGTGGAAGAATTGAAAGTCTCTGGAGAGAGAGTGGGGAAGAGAGAGTGAGCATGAGACAAGTGCTTTGTCAGCATTCCATAATTTGCTGCCTGAAGAAATCTGACTTTGAAACTTCAACTTGGAAACAAAGAACAAAGTATCACAAAAATTACACTCCGAGGGAATGTTCATTAGTCTGCATGCTTGTAGATTCCTATACCAAAAAGTGTTCCTGTATAAACCATGTTGATTTACACGACTTGTTTTTTGTCTTATAACATTGTTCTGCCTGAATGACACCAATCCAGCAATATCTAGCAATGATGTAATCCTTGCCTGCCTTGTGATCAAAACAAATACATGGGGCAAGGAGAGGCTTGGATCGAATGACCAACTACAGGATTCAATCACAGACACACTGGTCACCAAGGACAGGACAGTGCCATCATGTAGCGCAGGGACTAGGACACCCACAGCAGTATAAGAAGGGTAATCAGGAAGACAGTAGATAGCAACTGACATTGAATGTAAATTTTTGAAGATCAAAATTGACTGGAAATCATGCAGGCAGAAGAGAGTTCCACAAGCAAGAAGTGTGAGAGAAGAAACTGTTGGCATAGAACTTACAATTAAATCTAGGCAATTCAACTGTAAATTGAAGATTCTAGTACTGTGCTTAAATTCATACAGTCTAGGTACCATAGCAAAGAGTTCACCCAAGTAAATACCATGAAAGTATTTATAGAAAAGGCAGAGAGGTAACCTTTTGGCAGTGAGAAAGAAACTAAAGCTAAGATGACAGGTCGAACACATGCACACATACACAAAAAAAAAAAAAAAAAAAAAAAAAAAAAAGGAAATCAAATGTTGCACTTACCTGAAAATATAGTACCGTCTGTACACAGCACTGCAGCACCAACTCGAAAATTGCTGTATGGACAATAGGCACTTTCTTTTGCTTTTGCAGCTGCTTGTAGGAGTTCAGAAATGTTATCTGTATGAACAAAGAAAAAAAAAAAGAAAAAAGAAATTATTTACAGTCAGAATAATGTCCTTTTTTTGTTACTATTAAAATGTCTCAGCCATTATCCCCATCAAACTTCTTCAAATACCTGTCAATCTAAGTAATTTTCTGAGATTCTTTGTTCAATCTACAGGGGATGGGGTATAATGATCTCACCCACTGTCTACGTCATAGGGATATCTGATTTTGGTTAATTGCTTCCATAGTCCAATTATATCTATAATAACTAACCCTGGGATTAAACTCACAATTACTCTTGATTTGAACATCAATAAAAAAATTTTTTAAAAAAGCCTCAGGGATTAAACAGAAATGTAAACTAGGCTCTTTAGCCTTGTTACGGCAAATCAGGTTAGAAGAATACAAAGCCAAACTGAAGATAGATAGGCTTGCCCTAGACTCACCCACTGTTGTTACAACTCTGCTACATGGAGTGCCATTAGGATCCTAATAGGTTAAGGGACTTCTGATTGGAAATAAAGATATAAATTAATTAGTGTCTTGATGTCAAGCTTAAGATCTGCCTTTGGCAGAATTTAAGTGAGGATCATTAATGGTTTTTGATCACTTCAATCTTAACCTGTTCAAATTTAGGATTAACCATTATCTTCCTCACATATTTGCATAAGTTGTGCCTTTTACTCTGCAACTACCTCGAATGATTTTGGGGCCTTGTACAGTGTGAACATCATTGTAAAAAAAAAAAAAAATAAGTAAATAAATAAAAAACCTATCATTTCCATCAAAAATCTTGAAATAATAAAAAATAGAGTCAATATGGTGCAAAAATAATGACGTAATAATGTCGTTTTGTGACGTTAAAAAATACGTCACAAAACGACATTATTTTTGCACCAACCTAATTAGTTTGCAGGCCAATTAAAAGGAGTAAACAAAACAAACTTGTTGCAATTTTCTTCTTCATATTATGCTGCAATTTTATTCTTCATATTTATCACATTTCACCCATTGTACGCTCTGGCCTTCTTCGAGGAGGGGGGGGTGTTTAGAATGTCAAACTGGGGTAGGCTGTTCTAGTTTCACATGCCATGTCTAATGAATGTCCATTATCTCCTGTTAATTCACCTCTCCAAGTTTTCCACTTAGCCAGGTATTGAACTCACAACTCTTTGGTTTCTGTTACTGGATCAAACCAACGCCTTTATCCACTGCACCATGAGTCCTTAAGGACATCTGTGTATGAATTTCTGGGACTTATAAACTTAATGTCTTCAGCAACAATTTTTTACCAGTGCTCATATTGCAATTTTTGCTGTTATTGCATTTTGTTTTGTTTAAAAAAAAAAAAAAAAAAAAAAAAGAGCTTATATTGCAATTTCCGTTGTTATTGTTTTCTCTGGCACTCCTTATTACTGATTCTGATATTGTGTTCATTTCTATGCTTTGTCGGCTCAGGAGATTTGTGGCCTAGCATATGTGCTGATTCTTTAAGTTTACGAATTTTCCAATGATGTACTTTATGATTTCAACCTGATCCCACAGAGAGCGGTGATCTCCCTTTTCTCTCCATATGTGGTCAGCCACAAGAGCTGAAGGATACTACGCAGATACCTCTACTTAGTAAGACCCCCCCCCCCAGAGGAGAACATGACTAATGACTGTGTGTACATCATCCCGTGTAGCTGTGGAAAGAAATATAAAGGAGAGACAGGCCTCCCCTTAAGGTAAAACTTCAAGAATATCAAAAAGCTGTAACACTAGAGGAAGTGGAAAAAAACGGGCGTGGCATTGTGATAAATATGGCAACAAAGATGAAAACAATAGTCCGAATAATGTAAATAGTATCCATAGTTTGAGTAGAATTGTATAATTTCAGAAAGGAGTTTAATAATGAAAAGAAGCAGACAGTATAGTGGAAATAGAAAAGGACAACAGTCAATAATCATTAAATCTTTTGTTGATAAATTAATTCATGTCTATTTGTCATTGTGGTCACATTCACTCAGGTTTTACACTTTCTTTATATATATTGACTGCATTACTACAAAGGGAATTTAATCTACTTTCTTTTCTTTGGTTTTTGATCAAACTAACCATAAGAATTTCAGTCCATGATAAAGCCATTTGATGGCAATTTGAAACCAACTTGAATGGCTAATTTTTTTGTGACGTATGGTGGCTATTAATAATTAAGTATAACTCAAGATTTCAATGTCAAAATAAACCAGTATTTAATTACAACTGCAAATAAATATTAAAGAACAAAAAAGTAAGAGTCAGTCAATAATTAACCATTTCAGTAAATAAGTTGTTAGTAGCGTGGCTCAGCTTAACATCCAATAAATCCTAATCAAAACCCAAATCATCGACGCACAATAATTTGACTGGATAGTTCCACTCAATAATCACTTCAGTCAGTAGCCTGACACCGTTATTTATACACCAGGTGAAAAGCATATTCATAAGTTCAGAGTGTCACACTCAAACCTCAGTGTCCATAGTTACTCATTTTCTTTCTATACGACACTAATGAAAGTGAAACGTGTAGAAAACTTGTTTTAAAAACGATTTTAGATGTTTTTATACTACTGTACATACTTGATGCATTAGTTGTGAATTTCAAAATGAAAGAGGGAAAACAAACATGAATGTCTGAGCAAAATACAAGTATGATTAAGAAAACACTTTTGTCAGGAGGTTGCAGGAGTTGCCACTCAAGGATATGGCTCATAACAGTAGTTATCATTTCTAGAAAGTCACAGCATTATTACATTTGCTGCTGGCAGTTGAAATCCTGACAAAGGTGATTGTTCAAAGAGCCCTTGCTAATAAGGGACAGGTGTGCTAAATGGGGTGCCATGAGTAATATGAAAGATGGAAAAGAAATTAAACGCAAGCGTAAAACGTATAAAAGAGTTAATAAGAGGAATGTCAGTGAAAGTAGATCAATAGTTGCTAAAAAATGGTTAATGGTACTGAAATAGTAATGGTTAAGAATGTAATTAGTTAACCAGGGGAAAGTGCGATGGTTAACGAGGGTGGAGTGAAGTCTTAGGGGAAGGGAGTCATAATGTACTTCAATTATACAACTGAAAAAAGACACTGGCAAAAATGTTGAAACAAAAGAGAATGTTTCATACGGGATTGTTGATAGATTTGTGTACAGTGTTTGACAGCAGTGGACGATCGAGTCATTTCTAGAAAGGAGTGCTATCATTATTATAAGATTCAGTAAATTATTATAACGATTCTCAAGATAAAGACATGAAACACGAGTTTGAAAAAGAAGTAGAAAGGTGGATATGTGAGGAAATTCACATTCTATGGTGCTGGCAAGGTTGGGGGAAGGTATAAAATCGAGTGCTACCATTGATAGCTGATGTCCAATGGACAAAAAGTAGGGTGTGACTGGTAGTAGACTTTCAAGAGCTGAATGGACACATGAATGGTCAGGTTATGGATGTGTGTTTGGGCCAACAACACTTGTCAATTTAAAATAAGCTTAGCTTCCGTTTCGTGTGTCAGAGAAGTGATAAAAACTTGCATGAAATAAGCTAGGAAAAATCTCAACTAATGAATCACAAAGTCCAGGTATATTACCTGATCAGGTTAGGCTTCATTTTGAATATTTGCACTAATACATCATGGTAATTGTATTCAAGACAATATTAGGAAAGGAGGGTAAAAATAAAGATGATCACAAGTTCTAATATAGATGACAATGACATATACAAGTGGATGAAACAGATATATATCTGTATATGGTGTTACATCAAGAGTTTGTACTTATTAAAAAAAAAAAAAAAAAAAAAAAAAAAAAAAAAAAAAAAAAAAGAGAGAGAGAAACATCACCAGAACATTTGGAGGGTGGAGTAGTTTGGGGACTAAAACTAAAAGAAAACATGGTAGACAAGAGTTGATTTTTCAAAAGGGAGAAATTAAATCTCAGATTTAATAGACACATAAATTCAGTGGTTGAATCCAGCGACTTGACCCAAAGAGTTGTGAGTTCAATACCTGGCTACAGCCAAGGTGAACAAAAACTTCAAGAGTTGAACTAAAAAGAAGTAAATAATACTGAAGACATCTGAAAGAGGCATGGCATATGGAACTAGAACAATTTACCCCAGTGGATGAAATAAAGGGTTCAGTTCAAAGTTCCAAACACTTGAAGAAGGCCAGAGCGTACAATGGCCAAAACGTGAATATGGCAACAAAGATGAGGACGGCAGCCCATACAATTGTAAATTGTAATAGTGTAAATAACATTTGTACTCTTTGAGAGAAATAAGGCTAATGCTTTCACCAAGCAGTTGGAATTGCCAAAAATGCCAAAGATTGTGAAAAGGGAAGCACTATGGCATACTATTGGGAAAATATAGGCTTGAAACAAATTGTACAGCCAGATAGGCATCATATAGAAGTGGAAAATATACTATTTCTGGCTAAAGAAGTTCATACCAATGTTATGAAAGTATCTGTTCAACAGATGGCAAAGGGTTGTAACAGGTGCCAATCAACTGTCTCTATGCCAAGTGGACATGAAAATGGAGAAATTCAGGTGAAGAACATCTGGAAGATATTGACTGTTGGCATGACTCATCACTGACACTAATTGTATTTATCATTGATCAAATGTGGACTTGGACGGGTGGCTCTATGAAGAGAAATACCTGTACTCAAGTAGTTTCGAATTAAGTAATTTTCGAATGTATGTCAGTTTTTCTTAAATATTATATGAATAAGAAAACTCCTATTAGGTAGTTTTACTAGAGTTTACAGCGACCATTAAAAATATTGGAAATGTCAAAACACTAAAATTGCTGGAAGATAAGGTGGAAATTAATTATTTTATTCAGAACACTGTATGCACATATCAATACTGTAATAAGCAATGGAGAGTGCTTATTTGCAGTCTATAGTGTGGTTATTTTGACTTAGGGTGAGGTAGGACTGTATCTGAAATGTTATTTGCAGAAAATTAGCAAATTTAAAGCTAAATTAATCTGTTCTGAATCAAAAAATACTTATAGCATAAAATTTTTTATACAACCATTTTTTGACTATGGGGTCTTGTTATTCTCAACTCCATCGACACATTCAGTTGAAGGTGTTAACAGATTAAATATGTTGGACCAGAATTGACATAAACTTACGAATTCTAAGTAAAAACTGTTTTTGTTTTTTAACTTATTTTTAAAAAAAACAAAATACTTTAAGCAATTTTTTAATATTTTATTGAATTTTTTTTGGTACTTAATCTTACAATTGAAGATGCTTTCTGAAAAGAAAACAAAATTTAAAATACTATAAATATTAAATTAATAACATTTCATAAATTGAGTTAAATTTTTTAATCCTTTCTACCACATTTGAAACTTTGGTCAATTTGTTCTTTTTTCGTCAGCAGTGCACACATTTTAAATTATTTTTTTTGTTTCAAATCAGATTAAGTTAACTTTAAATTTGCTAATTTTCCTCGGATAACATTTCAGAAAAATATATTGTATTTTGCAAAATTTTTATAAACAAGAATTAACTTTTGTTAACAAAAA
Source organism: Acanthosepion lycidas (assembly GCA_963932145.1). Classification (NCBI taxonomy): domain Eukaryota; kingdom Metazoa; phylum Mollusca; class Cephalopoda; order Sepiida; family Sepiidae; genus Acanthosepion; species Acanthosepion lycidas. Next base: position 6,313,957 of record OZ010571.1, read on the forward strand.
TGGCAAAATATGTATATCACTTTTTACTGGCATAAAAAAAAAAAAAAAAAAAAAAAAAGCATTCTAAATGAATATATTTCTGTTTGAAATACAGAGTATTTTGCTTATTGAAAATAGTAAACATTTTTTAATCCTTTAGCTTTCAATTAAAGCTAAAATGAAAGTTTCAATAAAGATTTTTCATTTTTGTTTTTTTAAATTCATTTTTAAAATTTAGTTATGAAGAATTAGTGGAGATACCTACCACAATTAAAATGAGAAAAGAAAACTAATTTTAAATGTAAATGAATAAAGTATAAAAATAAACTAAACATTAGTTTTAAAATAAAATAAAGTGTTGCCTTTCAAACGTTTTTTTTATCAAAATATAACTCACAAAAGAATAAAGAAACTTAAACTGAAAATAAAAAACTAAATAAAAACAAATTACTTTTCTTAACTAAGTAAAACTAAAAGGTTCATGAGCATATGGGGGACAACCCTAGAAAAACGTGACCTTTTAACCATAATGTCATTTATGAAACACCATACTAAAAAAAAAAAAAAAAAAAAAAAAAACAATTCAGATACAAAAAAATAATTATTGTAAAAATTTTTGGTAGGGCAATTTGCATTTAGCTTTTCAATTTTCACTTAGTAAATCTCTTTACTCTTCAATTTTCACTTAGTAATCTCTTTACTCTTCAACTCTGAAGAAGTTTGGAAAATTTTTAAAACATTTTTGAATCTTTATAATTAGAAAAAGAAATGCAAATAATTCTTGTAAAACTTCATTATTCATTGAAAAAAATTTTTTTCAAACTATAATGTCCTTAACATATTTATAAAAGCAATTAAAAGCTTATCTAATTAAATAATGAAATAGTATTATGTTAAGAGTTGTTTAAAAATTTTTTTTTTTTTTTTACCAAGATTTTGTAAAAATAATAATTTAAAAAATAAATTCATTCATTTGTGAATAAGCCCTGAAAGTTTCATTGAAATCCAATAATTATCTAATTTTTGCAAGACTTTCCAAATTAATGCATTATTTTACCAGAAACCAAAAAATGTTCATTACCAGATCCGTTTCACCGTTGACACACCAAAAAAAAAAAAAAAAAAAATTATTTTAACCCAAATTTCAAACATGTTAGAAAGTAAAAAAAAAAATTTTAAATAATGAAAAAACTGCTTTCTTTCCTCTTAATAAACATTTTGATGATAAAATTTTGTTTTTATCAAGTTTGGGGCCTTTTTCATCATGATATGCCGTTTTTTAGCAAAAAAGAAATCAGTGCCTCACAGAGCAGCATTCATAAGGTAGTATTCTTTAAAAAAAAAAAAAAAAAAAAAAAAAAAAAAAGAAAAAAAAATACAAATTTGACTGTAACCTAATTATATACACTGGATCATATGCAATCTAGATGAACAATTCAACTAGAAAAATTGAAAATAAATACAATGTATCTAAGTACAAATTAGAGACATATAATAGATCATTACATCTTGAATAAATTGACAATATTTTGTGTCACTATTTATCAACTTGAGATTTTTCTTGTTAAAATGTTGAATGCTTTTAACACATTCAACATTATTGATAAAAATAGAATTTTATTTTTAGTGTTTCTTAGAGATTTAGAATGAGAAAAACAAATTCAGATTTGAATGGAAAAGAAAAGAAAAAAAAAAAAAAAAAAAAAAAGACTCCAGAATGATAAAAAACTGCAAAAGTTTTTCATCCTTTAATAGTCAGTTGTGCTTAGTTTAATTTGTAACGTATATAAATGTAGGTAGAAAAATAGCAAATGTTGATAATATAATAAGGGTCCCAAAAAACTGCCTGGAACCCCCAATTAGGCTTAGATGCCCTCACCAACCACCACTGTAAAGGGAGGAGGTAGTATGTGCCAGCCCTGTATGGTGACATCCAAGCACAGTACTGATGGTAGTTGTTAAATATGTTAAAAGACTAGAATTTATTAAAATCGAGGAAGAAGCTTGGGTGAAGCTTGCAGATGTATGTTGCTTAAATCAGTGGGAGAGGAAAACACTGATGGAAGCTCATTCCAGAATAAACATTTTCTGGAGACACACAAGGTTTGAGAGACAATAAAGAAACCTATGTAGATTATGAAATCCCACAGGGGCTACAAAGACAGTGACAACTGCCTATGCAGACAAGAGATTAGGAAATGAATAAATCAATTAAGTGTAAACAGATATTAATAGATAAATCAGTCGTTAACTGGAGCAAGAAATGGCTTGTAATTTTGAATGCCACCAGAATAAAACTTTCCTCTTAATCACCATAGAGTACTCTTTTGCCTTCCATCAGCATGGCTGATGCTAAGCTTCCAGATCAGCTCTTATTGTTTTACCATTGAAATAGCTAGATGCAACTGTAAGTTCTATTCTAAGAGTTTCTTTTCTTGTACTTCTCACTTCTGAAACTCTTCTCATTTCTTGCTTCCCTGCAATTGACATTCTTCAAAAATTTAAATGTAATGTCAATTGCTATCTCCTGTCCTCCTGAATCCTCTTTTATTGTCCTTTCTCATCACTAGTCTTCTCATTCTGTTGCCCTCTCAGCAAACTCTTGCGTCTTAGTGGCATTACCACCTTGCTTAGGGAGAAATGATTAGAAGAAAAAAAAAAAAAAAAAAAAAAAAAAAAAAAAGTAATTTTTTTTTGTTCCTTTCTGGTTTTATCAATCAAATTTAGATTGGGCGCAGGGGTCATGTGGTATTAACATGAGGAATGATATATATATATATACACACACACATACATACATACATACATACAGAGAGTAAGTGTTACTGAAATGAAAATGAAATAATAAAAATAAAAACAAAGGAATAGCAATAAGTGTGCACCAAGTTCATTTTCGTTGGGAAAAGACATTCTGTGCGTTTGTACTGGTTTGATACTTAGTAAATTTACTGTGTTCTCTTCGGATGCCATATCAAAAGGGGAGACTACTCTGATAAATTTTTATTTTTTTTTTTGTCTGCCATTCCTGAACAAACGCACCACAAAAATAAAACCTAAAACATTAATACAGCCAGGTTAAGGAACAAGTACAAGGGAGATAATTAGCCATAATTCCCTCACAACCAAATTAATTGCACACTTTGATACCCCCCCCCCCCCACACACCTCATTTAAACGGCTCACTTTTTCCAAACAGATTTTGATAATTCTTTTTCTGTTAAGATTAACACTTTTTCAACAGGTTTAAAATCTTTCTTTAAAGTGATTTTAGCTATCCATGATGAAAAATCAACTGTTAGGTTTGCTGACATGAAAGTTGGTTCATTATGTTGTGTTAGACAATTTTTCTCACCCAAAACTATATTACAAATTTATAATTCTACCATTTGTCCATACATTCAACATGGCTACCACATCTGGTTGGGTGTTTCTGCTATATATCTATGGATCCTTGATAAAATCCAAACAAGAATCCACAACAATATCAGCCCCGACCTGACATCTTACCCAGTGCCTTTTCTAGAAATATTTTCACGGTAATTTTTCTGATGAGATTTCCTCTTTGGTACCTCAATTTCACAAATTAAAGTGCAATACTAAATTGGCAGTTAGGTCCCATAATTTTCACTGTTGAAATTGCTAGTTGTAACCCTGTTTTCTATGCTAAGAGTACCGCCCCCCCGCCACACACATTTCTCGCTTGTGGAACTATGCTGTTAACTGATCTAAAATGTAAATACACTTTCAAACGTCATCTTCCATCTCCTTGAACACTGTTTTTTTTAGTTTTTTCTTCTCTCTCCACTCTCAGTAACCACTTCCATCCCAGTGAATTTTATCACCTGGCTTGAGGTAAAAGGATAGATAGATAGATAGATAGATAGATAGATAGATAGATAGATAAGAACACACCAATTAACTGCTAAAATCTTATTAATGCCTCCAAAATGAAACTACTATCTTTTAATCACCATAAAGAACCTATATTGCCTCCCATCAGCATGGCTTTTGCTAACCCTGGGAGGGATACTTGTTGCATCTTGTATATAGAGATTCTTAAAATACAAAGAAGAGTCATTGTATTTTTTTTTTTTTCTTTCTTTCCACATGATCAAAACAGAATAATCCATATTCACGAGATATTGGCAGGACATAACTGTCATGCTAACAAAATAAAAGATGATAAATGCTCAATGAACAATTTTTACTCTTAAAAACCGATTTGATTTTATGCTTTTAGTGATAAGAAAAGATCAGGGTTAGCACAAATATATTGCAAACGTCAGAAAGGCAAGCCTGAAGCGTCTTTATTCCTTTCAGGCAAATTACTTCACATATAATCTTCAACTGATTCTATCAGGTCACAAACTTTTGGGCATCTATCGAGTGATGAACTTGCTCACAAAAAGTAATTGATGGATTTTGAGTCATAACTGTTTGACACATTTGATGGCATTTTGGATCCACAACTGGGATTCAAATTATAAAAACTGTCCTTTACATTGGCCAGCCACTTTGATGCAGTTTCACAGTTTGTGATGATATTTCCTTTTGTTGATAGTGTGCATTCACCTCTGTTGTTGCAATCTGAAGTGTACTATTTCTATCCAGGGTTTATATATATATATATATATATATATATATATATATATATATATATATAATATATATATATATATATAGCAGATTTTATTTTCTTATTTTGTCAAGTATGTAACTAACAGATTTTCTTATAATAAAGCCTTTAGTTAAGGCCTTCTTTATTTTCACTATACAGTCATTATTAAGAAATGCAAAATCTTATATATTCCTGACCTGGCACCTCAACTTCAGCTACTTCCCACACCGGGTATGTGACTTGGCTTTGCACTATCATTTCTATAAGCATTCTTCATGGCAGTTGTTTTATGAAATCCAAATAAAAGGGGTGGATTTATATTTGGATTTTTTTTTTTATCTAACTTTGACTTCTCTAATGTGATTTACTATTCTACCAAGCCATATTGGTTCAGCAGCACACAGGGCCTCATCCTGCAGTTTCTGCAACTTTTGAGCACTTCTGGAATTGACCAAGGTGTTAATGCTTAATAAACCAGATGAGATTAACTTCAGATCTTTGCATCTACTGAGCAATGTTAAAGGATTTATCAGTATATATTGAACTGTTCAGATTAGTACCCTTATCCTGGTTGTGAGGAGCCTGGAACCACATCTTAATTGCTGTTACCAGGTTCCCCTGATCCAGGGCGGTAGCACCTGCTAGGGTCCCAGCTATGGGGGAAATAGCTAACCCATGAGGTCAAAATGAAAGTATAAAAATACATTTTTATAGTAAAAATTCCAGCAATACAGTTTCATAGTAAAAAAAAAAAAAAAATAAAAAAAAATTACCAGCAATACATTTTTGTAAAAGAAATTAATAATGCTACCAAGAAAAATTTTGGCATTAAATGACCCATAAGGAGTTAATATGCCACTAAACAAACCAATATCTATTATAGTTGTTAACCATCCAAGAATTTTGAACAGCACACTTTATTCAATCCAAAATTCTTTAATTCCACTGTTCATGCTAAAAAGATCAGTTTTAATTCTATGAAGTTAATTTAACATTGCAATGTCACTTGTCTCTTCTGCTGAACCAGTGTAGCATAACTTCCCTACTACCCAACCCAAGGATTGAACTCTCATGACTGCTATGTAATGCAATCTACTTAACACTTTTAGCCACAGGTCCTGTAAGACAATCCAGTGGCAATAGCTTGATCGAGTGGATCAAGTTACATGGTAGCTGTGAATTCAATCTATGACCATTGAATCAAACATTTGGTCCAAAATTCCTGTAAGGTTACCGTTATATTCCATGCTAATAGGAAAATATACTTGAAAAACAAGGTGGATAAAATAAGTAAAGGTTTATTGTAAAAAAAAAAAAAAAAGAAAAAAAAACAAAAAAACAGTAAAATAAGAATAAAAGTAACAGTTATGCACAAAGTCATAGCAAGTCAATCCAGTAGCAAGTTGGAAGGTCAGTAGTTCTCACGCAAGTCAGAGTCATACTCAACAGATCCCAGCTTGTCTCTGTAGTCCACTGACTTACAGATACTTATAGGCAGTTACTGCCTATAGTGTAGTCACTCAGGGTGGGGGGATGTAACAGGTTATTCCATTGCATCAGTTACCAACTACAACAGGTACCTGAAGAAGGCCAGAGGGTAAAATGAGTTATTGCGTCGTCATTTAGCTTCATATTCCTTTAATAAGGAGGAATTCTCTACTCAAGCAGCTTCTTTTTCCTCAGAACTGTTACATTGTGGAACAGACTCCTGATAGGATGCCTTCCTAATCATGACAATCTTAACTTCTTTATGTCTAAGGTCAACTGTTATCTATCCTATGTAACCTTGCTTCGTCCTTGTATGCTTTTTACAAAAATTTAATTTAATAGAACTCTACCTTGGATGGTTCTTAAACCTTGTATTGGATGGAGAAAAAAAAAAAAAAAAAAACCATTGACAACCAAGATCAGGTCATTAGTCTAGGATAGGTTCACCTATCATCTGGTTCATACTCTTCTCTTGTCTTTTGAACAGGATTTGAGGGTTTATCCCTTGTTTCCTGTTTAAGATTAGGTTTCCGATTCTTCCTAAAGCTTTCCTTCACTCCCAGTCGCTCCTTGCATCTTAGTGGCATAATCACCTTGATTGGGGTGAATTGATTAAAAATAAATACGTAAAAAATAAAATAATAATAATAATATTTCCTTATCTCAAAAATTCAGATAGAAATCCTTTGAACCAGTTTCCCCATTTTTATTCTTTTTATCCTAATTCTCCAGCCACTATACTTCGAGGCCTTCTTCATGCATCTAGTATATTCAGTAGTCAAACGAAAGTCCTTATTTGATCCAATGGCTATGCTAGACAATTTCTAAATTTATAACCATCACAAGATATCAAAATGAAAACAGATTTTACCCCATGGATCAAATGAAGGATTCTGTTCAATATACAAAAAGAGGTTTACTGAAGGTGACAATAGGGCGGAGACAAAAAAAAAAAAAAAAAATAACAAAGATGAGGCGAGACACAGAATACTGTTAATATTTTGTTGTGTATAAGCAACTGTTTTTCATAGAAAGGATATGCATGTGACTGAATAAACAAATAATGAAAGGAAGATAGTCTTTGCTTGAAATGGGAATTCTTTTTCTGACAATATCAGATTATTTAATACTGTATAGGATGCAAACTGAGGTTCCTCCTTATACCACACAATGAAGAGGAAACATTTCAATATCTCAAATATAATTTTTTTTTTTTTTTTTTTTTAAAGTTGCCTGCCTCATTTGTGTTGGACATTGGAGGCACAAGTTTGGGGAGTATGGTATTGCCCTTGTGTTATAAAGTTCACTCAATACAAGGCATAAGAGCCACTCATGGTAGAGGGTTACTGAATGAGGTGTATGATATAAATGTAAGAGGAGGTAGAAGCAAGTGAACATTATGACAATGGTAAAATTAGCAGTTTCCCTATATGGAAACATTTGGCATTCATTGAGTGAGCAGCCAGTACTGCCTTCAGTTGAAATTTATAAAATCTTTCAGGGAAATAGGTTTCTCAAGTTCAGTAGCTGTTATCACTCTTTCCAGTATTGATGGGTGGGGGGGTCCTTTCTAAGCTTTTATTTAAAGTAGTGTAAAATGACATCTTGATTATATTAGGTTGGTGCAAAAATAATGTCGGATATGTTGGACATTATTTTTGCACCAACCTAATATGATTTTCGCTTCAAGTTACATGTACTATCCACCTTAGTTGATGCTATTGCTGGAAGTCCTCAAATGATGGGGTTTCTGTTATTTGATACAATTTGTAGTTTGTGATTCTGTAGTGCCAGTCCACAACGTTCGAAGAAGGATGGCCAAGCTTCACTCACTCAACAAATTCATTTTTAACCATTGAACCTAAAAAGCAGTTGTCAAAGATGTTCTGGGAGTTAATATCTAACTTCACTCGTCCACAAACAGTTCCTGATTTTACATTTATTTCTTTAATACATTTTTTTTTTTTTCATTCAGTCCTGTTGTAAACATTTCAGGTTAGTATTTGTGTGCAGAGGTGTTGCGGACAAGGATTCCTCTTGTTCACTATCAAGATAGTATAATCTAAAAGTTATTTAAATTTTACTGTGTGTTAATGTCCTTTCTTTACTTTATATATATATTGTATAATTCAAAAGGTCATTTAGAAAAAGAAATTCATCAAGATGAACCGTATTGATTAGTGCTGTCAACCATGTCATGAAATATGAGATTGTCCCACATTTTCATGCTGATATGTCCTGCATTAACTGATGTAGGACACGTTTCTAAACATTATTCTATGAAAATACTTTTGTTTAGGTACCTCCAAAGATTTGCTAAAAAATGAGAATGCATGATGAAAAAAAATGCCCAAGACTTAATAAAAACAAAATTATACCATCAAAATCTTTGTTATTAAGATGAAAACCTAAGGATCTTCTTATTAAAATATATTTTTTAATCCTTTTTTAGAAGCTTCGAAATTTAAATTAAAAATTATGTTTATCTTATCAACAGATAACCATAAATTAGTAAGAGGAATTAGAGAGCCTTTTGCAGTCAAAAATACATTGATTTGGAAATTCTTGCAAAACATCAGATAATTGTCAGATTTTCATTAAGGACTTTCAGGACTTATTCACAAATGAATTAAATTATTTTCTAAATGTTTCTTTTCTATAAAATTTTGGTAATAATTTTTTTTTTTAAACATCTGCTGACCCCACTTATTTAATTTTATGAAACTTCAAGAAATCTTTGTAGAGTTTAATGTTTGTAATTTAAATTCTCTAAGGATTTTTTATTAAAAAATCCTTAGAGAATTTAAATCAAATGTTTTTTGTCAAACAGGACCATCAGTTACAGAAATTCTGCTCTGAATTGTAAAATAAAAAAAAAATATAATAAAACTAAGAAATTTTTTTTTTTTTTTTTTTTTTTTTTTAATCAGAAAAAGCGTTTAATTGCTTTTATGAATAAAATATATTATGGACACAATTTTCTTAAATTGCTTTTTCAATAAATAATGAGTTTTTACAAAAATTGTTTTATTTTTCAAATTTTAATTATAATAATTTATAAAGTTTTAAATTGTAAAATTTTGTATTAATTGTGATTGTGTGATATTATTAGGTAAAAAAATATATTTACTAATCATAAATGGAAAAGCTTACAATTTAGTGATACCAGTATTTTAAAAAGAATTTTGAATTTTTTTTTGCATGTGCATAAAATCTACCAATTTTTGTAAATATGTCCCTACACAACATTAACAGAAAAGAGCGATAACTATAATAAATTCACAATTTATTTGCAATTTTCTAACATTTCCACAACAAGCATCTGCACAAGTACCAAAAATATTAGATTACTGGGTTTTTAAAAAATTATAAAAAGATGTTCATGGATTCATCAAGTAATTTTTACAGTTACATAACTTTTACTTAAAAATGATAAACATCAGGTTATCAATAAATTAATACTCCATAAAAACACTAATTTTTTTATCAAGGTCTAAATCTATAGCAGGAGCACCAAACCAGATATGGCAGCAGCAATATTAAAAGCAAGGATGAATGGCAGACTTAAATATGCAAGATAGATTCTGGGTAGAAAAACTGTGGCACAACACAGTGAACCAACTTACCTAGCAGCAGACTTAGCAATTGATTCAATACAATACTCTTTATTTAAACTATTTACATTGGAATTTTGACAACTGTATGAACAATCACCTGAAGAAGGCCAGAGTGTACAACAATCGAAACATCATGAATATGCCAACAAAGATGAGGTTGACTGTCCCCAAAAAATGTAAATAATTACAATACCTCATCTCAGAAATATAGACCGATAATACTCTTTCCACTTCATGACAGTGGAAAACGTTTTAGTCCGAGAAGGCGCAATGTGTCACTTTCCTGAAGGTTAGCATCAGCCATGCTGATGGAAGTTTAAAAAAAAAAAAAAAAAAAAAAAAAAAAAAAGCTTCTCTTAGACGATTAAATAAAGAACAGTTTCGTAGTAGATGTATTATTATTTAAAACTAACATTCCTTGCCCCAGTTAACAACAGATTGTAGGTCATTTTTGGGATCAGCTGCCAATGTGACCTATCAAACTGATCAGACAGGAAAAAATTAATAGAATTCTTACGTAAATAAATAAATTAAATATTGATTGACAAGAGAAGTTTGATTTCATGTTTAGTCATTTTTTTCTGCATTGAATGAATAATAAAGTTTATTTAATTTAATAATAAACAGTAAACACTAGTACACGCTTTCTAGTAACTAATGAAATGTTGGAAAATGTAAAAAACTTGCAACTAAAATTTAATTTCTAATCAGTTTTTTTTTTTTTTTTTTTTTATAGAAAGTTAAACTTTTTTTTTTAAACAAACTAAAAAAAAAGAGGAATTTATTAAGTAAGTAATAATTTTTAAGTTGATAAATAAAATTACATATGGGTGTTCCTGAAAACGTTTCAGCTTAACCAAGAATAGAATTAAGAGAAACACGCACCTTTAAAACAAAAAAAAAAAAAAAAACAAAAAAAAAACAAAACAAACATGTTTGGTCAAATTTGGGGATAGGAGGAACAAATCATGCCAAGAACTGAGCGCACCCACTTTTTTTTTTTTTTTTTTATTATTCATAATTAAATTGTTATTTAAAAACTTTAAAATAAGGATATTTTAATTTTAAAATATCCTTATTTTACTTAATTAAAAATAATATTTATTTTCACTATTTTTGCTAAGATTATTAATTTTTGTGAGTAAAAGTAAAGAGACTTTTTTTGATTATAATTTTTCTTCATTCATAATCGAAAGAAAATAACGGAAACAAAAATCAGTTTTTAATTTTGAAATAATAATCTACCGTCATAAAGTTTTGAAAAGTTTAATTTGTATTTACTTTTTTAGGTATCCACAGCTGTTTAAAAAAAAAAAAAAAAAAAAAAAGAAAAAAAAAACGAAAGCACTGATAAAAAGGAAAAACAAATATTAAAAAACTCAATGTACCAATATTTTTTTTATATGTATTTTATTTTTAAGTAACAATTTTTAAGTTCATTTTCATTTCAAACTAGAATTTATTAATTAATTACACGAAGTGGCGAAAAATTGTTTGTTTTTTTGTTGTTTTTTTTAAATAGGAATAAATAAGACGTGACAATTATTTTTGTTTTAAAAATTGATTTCCAAACTTTAACAAAAAAAAAAAAAAAAAAAAAAAGTAAACGTTTCACTGTTAATTTTATTTTTAATTAAAATGTTTATTTTTTCTTTAAAACTTAATGAATGGAAATTATTTAGGATTTTATTAGAAAATAGTTTATGTGTTTTAAAACGATTTTTAAGCTATTTTTTTCATAATTATCATAAAACTATTTTCTTTTTTTCCGACATTAAAATACTTAAAGACTTGTTTAACGAGTAGATTTCGCGCAATATTTAGAAAATTGAATCAAAACAACATTATCAATTTAAATGTTATTTTTTGCTGCTAATTTCAATAAAATAATAATACTTTTTATGACTCTCTCTCTCTCTCTCCTCGCCATGTTTTTAAATTCGTAACAAACAAAACAAGAAATCTTACATAAAAAATAAAACATGTGATTAACGACCAAATTTAAATAAATAAACCCCCAAAACATTTAAATTTGGAATTTCAAAATAATTTAATAATCTCCTTTTTTTTTTTCTCCTTTTTAAATCGAAACAGATGACTAATAAAAATATTACTTTATTTATTAACTACTCGTACTAAGCATGTCTTAATTGCTTTCCTTAAAAACAAAAATTCGTCCTTTTCGTAAGATTTGTTTGGGGTTTTCATCAGGGAAGAACATGAAAGGAAAAAAAATGAAATATTATTTTTCTTCTAAGATTTGATATTTGAATATAAGTCTTTTTATCTCATTCTGTTTTTCGACTTACCTTTTTCGGTCTGAGCCATTTTCTTTGCAATGTTGTTGTCACCACATAAAAAGTCTCTCTAAAAGAACCTCAACAAAATGACGATGTCACCAACATTCAATTCAATTTTGTTATGAAACGGCAGGTCCGCTTGGGCATTTATAGCCTGTCGATGTCCCTTATCTATGCTAATTAGCCTAATTTACATATCACTACACAAAGTTAAAAGGATAACAAAATGCTATATTGTGCGTTGTCATCATCTAATAATTCCTGTAATTGCATAAAAGCCGGATCAGTTGTTAAAAATATTTTTCGCGTTTTAAATTGAAAGCTGATAAAAATAAAATTATTCTAAGAACCACCAAAATCTGAGAAAAGTAAAACTAAAACGAAACTAACATTTTTCTTTTAGTTTAAAAAAGAAAAAAAAAATGATTGCTTCTTTAACCAAGTCCATAATACATTTATTTTTTTTAATTATAGATAATTATTGATTAAATAATCAATTAATTCGGGACTTTTTTACTTTGAAGTGCGCTTCCAATGAAAATAACATTTTAATTTCATGTTCTAAAAACAGACTCCACATTCGAAATTTAAAACGTTTTTAAAATAAATGCAAGAAAAACAGTCATTAAGAAATATTTTATTTATGGTTTGCCCAACACTGGTGAGGTTACAATTTAAAAAAAAGGGGGACCTCAACAAGCTCACAATTAATTTAAAAAGGAAACTCCACACATTTTCACAATTTTTTTATTTCAGAAATAAAACATTTGAAAGAAAGAAATTGAATTACAATTAATAAAAATTGAACTTTTTTTCAAACATTTTATTTTAGAGATTTTTAAATTTAAATCCATCTTTAGATAGATATCCCATGCACCTCGAGGTGAGGTAATGGTTAACGAGCTAGTCTGGTTGATCATTGCTACTTACTTCTTTTTCTTACTAACTCACTGTACCCTGCATACTTCTACTAGCCTTGTACCAAACTAAGCTAAGCATATAATAATATTTTATTTGGGGCACCTCTGTGTAGGGTAATTAAGCTAGTTTGATTGACCATTATTACAAACAGTTACACACTACTACACAGTAGATTCAATCCTTCCTTTGTGCCACATATCAATAGATGTCCAATTTACAATTAATAGTTTGATCGATAATCATGTTAATATAAGTTTCTTCTTAAAAATCATTTTCACTTTTGTCTAATTTTTTATAAATGGTGAAGTTCTCTTGATTTTTGCACGCACTCTTCTGAATATAAAAATTATCAAACGAATGTTTGAGTTAAATGAATTTAGAATTTTTATTTTTATTAATTAAAAAAAAATAGAAAAAATCAATGTTTCAGGCAGCCTTCTTTTTACATATGATAGTTTTATTTGCAGTTGTTTAATTTTAAATTATTTCATTTTGAATTTCACTAAATGATTTGAAGTTGAACTTGAAATCAACAGGAAAAATGGACATTATTTTAAAATTTTATATTTCATTTAAATGACTAAAAATTGAATAATAAAACAATTAGACATGGTTTTCCAATATCTACAAATTCTAAAATCTTTTAAAGATTTTATTAATTTTAAAAAATGTGAAGCTTTAATATGATGTTAAAATTTATTTTGAACACAATAATTTTTATTATAAAACAAACTGAAAAACACGTTTTTCTTTCTGTTAAGAAAACCATTTTAATTTAAGATATAGTCAAACTTTTTTTTAAGTGAGAATTAATTTTTATTTTTCTTCTAAGTGCCGTGTCTCTTTGGGATGTGAGTGGTAATGGCTCTCCACAATTTTCCTGTCCTAAATAAATTGCCTTTTCTTATCTCTCCTAAAGCCTGTTCTACCATCTTCTACCTGTAAAAACTGCATCCTAATGTAACCCTCTACCTCAAGGGGTTTTGTACATGATGAACCTTACTGTAAAAAAAAAAAAACTCAACCTCTCTAGGTAGTCTATGCATATTTTCTTCTGTCCCCTTTACCTTCAATTTGTCTTGTGAATATCAAATTTTTCAAGCCCTCTTTCCTCAATATGTGCCCTAGAAATTTCAACTCTCTCTTTCTGATGCTATATATATCTATAAGTGTCCTTTTTGTCTTCATTTTGTCTAAAACATTGTTGTTGCTAACATGTCTGGTCCATGGTATACCCAGCATCCTTCTGTAGAGCAATATTTCTCTTGCCTCAAGTGTCTTCTTCATCCATGATGAGATCGTCCAGCGTTCACTGCCATATAGGAGTACTGGTGTCATGTAACAATTCAGTACTCTTTTCTTTGTATAATAAACTTTACTGTTTCTTAATACTTTACTTAGTTTTTGGAAGACATCTTTAACTTTTTTTTTTTTTTACTGTAAGATTCATCATTCACCAAGTCCTAGCCGTGAAGGTTTGCCGTGATGGGACCAGGGAATGTAGTTCATTCAAGCACTTTCCATGGAAGTGTACAACAGAGCAGCGAGTGGCTTGCCACATCCCTCCTGTGAGAGTGAAAGCATGGAGTGTGGAGAATAATTTGTTACCCACATGGGCCCAAAGAAACTTTTGGACTCTATCGAGGCTGGAGAGTGAACTCCTGCCCAAATCTCAATGCGCCTTCAGTTTTCAGTGTTGCACTTTCAATACTCATTTCTTTGTTTCTAATGAAAATTCTTCTTAATACTTTGCTTACATTCTGAAAGGCATCTTTCCAAATAAATCAAGCACAGTTCAAATAGTTATTTGTGATGTACCCTAAAAAACGTGTTTGCATAATCTATAAACTCCGGAATTGTTTGTTTGAACTCATGAATTAACAGGGTTTTTATTATTATTATTGAATAATACAACACCCACCACTCACCTAAACTCCCCACAGAATTCATTTGTTATTTCTGTCTAATTTGTGATAATCCATTATCAGATAATAATGATTACATCTTTTACAAGTCAAATACTTGTATAGAGAACAGAGAGTGATAAAATATATTGTAAAATTCACATCAAAATTCTTTTGCATAAGGTTAATAGGTTAAGTACACTTGATCATGAATATAAAAAGAAAATGGTGGTAACATGTAAGTTCCACTGAAACAGTTTCTTCTCGTGAACCGCTGCTCCGTGAAACTGACTCCCAAGAGGATGTTTCCCCAATCATTACAATCTTAACTTGTTTAAGTTTTGTGTTAGCCATTTTCTTCCCTAGACATCGGCATAAACTCTGCCTCTTACTCTGTAATGCTCTACCTTGAGTTGCTCCCTGGCCTTGTATACAGTGAAAATAACTGTAAAAAAGGGTGGGGGGAATCGACCTTCTATAAGTCAAGTATATATATATATAAGGGACAGAGGAGAGAGATAAGATAGGTGGTAAGGTTAATGTTAAATTTCTTTTGCTTATGATATTATAGATTAAATTCAGATCACAAATATACAAAAAAAAAAAACATTCTTGTTATCAACATTCACTTGGAGGTTTTAGTGACCTAATGATTCTAAAGTCCATCTGTGATATTTACACTCATACTCTTGTGAAAGACATGAATGCACCTCTCCCTCCTCTAGAGAAGAAGTAAATACTATTTACTAAACATGACTTCAGCTTGAGTCCCTTACCTCTATAAACACAGTTATGTTGGGCTAAAGATCCTGGCCCTGTAAAATTTCTCTTGTGATTGATATAACAAGTGTTACTTGGTGTGGTTCTATGCTTTAAAAAGAGACTGCAAAACATTTTTTTAAATTTAGAGATCACATTAATAAGATGTTAGCCATTATTTCAAAACTATATTGTCATCCTCATTAAATACTGAACAGAAAATCTTAAATGAAGAAAAAAATTGATATCCTCAGATTTAGCTTTGCAATTATAAATTTTTTTTTTAATCATTTTACCCAAGGTGAGAGTGCCACTAGCACGCAAAGGGTTACAGAGAGTGGGAGCAAGAGTAAAGAGGCGTGAAAGAAGAAAGGGTAAAGAGAAGGATGGGGGATAGATCAAGTGTTACGAGGATGTATTTCTATAATAAGGGATTCCACTGAGTTCTACTTATTATTACAAAAAAGTTTTCATTCATGAAGTAGTT
This sequence comes from Acanthosepion lycidas, assembly GCA_963932145.1. NCBI lineage: Eukaryota > Metazoa > Mollusca > Cephalopoda > Sepiida > Sepiidae > Acanthosepion > Acanthosepion lycidas. The sequence goes on from OZ010571.1 coordinate 6,330,030, forward strand.
GTAAAATAGGGAAATTAGAAATAGAATGTTTGGAAGATTCTAGATCATTCCAGTATATTCAAGAAGAATCTAGATGATTCTAGAAACATCTAGAAATATGCAAATTAGGTGTTAGCCCCTATAAAAATGGGATTTTGGAAAAGGGTTGTCAGTTGATAAATGGGAATTTCTGCTGTTATCAACTCCGGCTTTTGATTCAAGGACTATTATATCCAGCCGAAAGAATCTCTATAAAAAGTTGCCGACCAACAAAAAACCAAAAGAGAATTTCATGGAACAAATTTGGTAAATAGAATTTTGACTAATTTTCATTGACCAAACTAAAAATTAATATTTATTTACACACCTTTGTGGATTTCCAAATATAGCAATTAGATTACTTCGCTAGCCCTAAAGTGATAAAGATATTTGATTCCCTTTCCTTCTCCCTTGTAACACTTCGCCAGTAACTCTGTGTTTTCTGTTTTGTAGGCCATAATTGATTATTTTGTTTTTGTATATATTTTATGTTGTGTTTTAGTAAATTAAATATTTGTTTGTGATTTAGCTCTGTGTTGTGGTAAATCATTTTTTTTTCCTTTGTTACAATTATCAACACGTAACATCAAGGCATATGGAGATTGACATTGCATTTGAATAGTTGAAAATTATAGCTATCACGGAAGCCAGTAAGAGGAAGGGAGTTCCACAGACGGGAAGTGTGAGACATGAAGCTGTTGGAGTAGAAGAAACAGTTACATTTAAATGTTTCAACAGTGAAAGTGTGGGACTGAGATGCCAAATTAGTAGCACGTTTAAATTCATGCAGTTTGGGAACTAGTGAAAGTAGCTTGTCAAAGCATTTACTGTGAAAGTATTTGTAGAAAAGACAGAGAGAAGCGATGACATGTCTGTGAGAACAACTATAAATGAGATGCCAGATCAGGGCCAATCGCATTGCATATCTGTATTTGGATTTTGTCGAGGACCTTAAGACAAACAGCAGGGGCTCCAGATCATATATGGCAGCAGTATTCTATGTAAGGGTGAATGGTTGATTTATAGATTTGAAGGATAGACTTGGGCAAGAAAAACATAACAATAATAATAATAAACATGAAAATGTCACATTTCTAATATTTAAAATTTTGTGATGAATCTTAATTCTTAAGTTAATGATTGAATAAACTTATGATGAGTTCTATGACAATGATATATCTACTTAAATTCCCCTATCACATCATTAAATATTTGGACTTTATCGAAATATTGCAATAGCAATCAAAAATATGAATGCTGGTTGTTATTTTAAAAGGTAAGAAGTACGAATGAAAATATTTGAAATTCACAATTTTTTCCATTTCAATAAAACGGGGATTAAACACTTTCTATCTAGTGTTGGAATTTAATTTGCGAACAATATTTAACAAGTTCACAATTTTTTCTATCCTCATTCCAACCTCTTTTTACTTTCAAAACCAGCTCTCAAATCCTTGATTCTTATCAGAGATACGAATATATTAATATTGCCATTAAATAAGGATTTAGCTTTTCTCTTCAGATAATTACATTAAAATGAATTCTTCTTCGTTTTCTTCTTTTAGGTACCATGACTTTGGCAATCATGTCTCTCCACACTTTTCTATCTTTGTAGCCCTTAGAAAACTCTATTTTTTTGCTATATTTCCTAATATCTGTTCTGCCAACAATTTACACAAGCTCATTGGGTATATCATGAGCTGCTTTCCTCTGTCCCTCTTGCCTTCAATCTGTCCTGTGAGTGTTAAATATTCTAAGCCCTCTTTCCTCACTATGTGCCCTAGACATTTCAACTTCCTCTTTCTTATGCTATATATAAGTGTCTCTTTTGTTTCCATTTTTTCTAAAACTTCCTCATTCCTCACATGTTCAGTCCATGGTATTCTTAACATCCTTCTGTAGAGCTATATTCACTGTCATATAGGGGGATCAATATTATATAACAGTTCAGTGCTTATTTCTTTGTTTCTAATGAAAATTCTTCTTAATACTTTGCTTACATTCTGAAAGGCATCTTTCACTAATCGAATGTACCTTCAGATTTCAGTGTTGCACTTTCAATCCTCTATTAAAACACTTCTTAGATATTTAAATTTTTGCACCTGTTTTATTTTTGTATTTGCAATTTGTAATTCGCATGTTGGGCTGTTTCTTTTGCTGAAAGTCACACATTCTATCTTTTTACAGTTGATGCTTAGTCCTTTCTTATCTCTTTACTTTATTACTATCAGCAGGAGTTCCTGCTGTTTCCTTTCAGCGTCTACTGCCAATACTGTGTCATACACATATCTAATGTTGTTAAGAATGTGGCTACCAATAATGAATTCTGGTAGGACTTCTAATTCTCTCCAACCACCTGAAGAAAGCCAGATCATACAACGGCCGAAACGTTGTAAAAATTTGGCGACAAAGATGAGGACAATAGTCCAAATAATGTAAATAATGTATACAAGATTTGTTGCATACAGCAGTTTTAACCCTTCCCACTTGTTGTTCTAATCAAATGACACTGGGATCCCCTTTTGGAGTCTGCAGCTTGTTTTAGTAGTAACTTAAATTTTTAAGTTCTGGTCTTTGGAGCTCTTGGCAAATGATGTGGATTCCAGTGTGAGGACTCTCTAAGTTGTTCAAATCTCCAGCTTCTATGGAGTCCAGCATTCAGCAGGGGTGGGGTTGACTAGGGTCTGTGTTCAGTTGTCTTCTACCCTAAGCATTAAACTTTTCTATATTTCCATATATAAAAATATATTTATTCAAGTGATTTCCCAAATTTGGGGTTGTCTACCATCCTTTTGAGAGTGGTCAGAGGATTCAAGCTGCCTCTTATCTCCAACTTCATTCATGCTTCACCTCGCACCATAGTTCCATATAGGTGATAGTAATCTCTCTCTTCCTTCTCTTTCTTTTTCCACTTTCTCAACAGCTAGCCTCAGGCTACTCCTAGGGCCAATGTGACCAATCCAACTTTCAGATGGTGTAGAGAAAATAAGAGATTTTCAGTCACTAACATTTCTTTATCAGCTTGTCCCATGCTGTGATTTCTTAATCGACCAAACCACTCAAGAATTGGAAAAGGAAAGAAAGATTATTTCCACCCTCTTAAAAACCAAAGTTTATCTTTTCTCTGTCTATTCATTTTTATGATCAACAGACCGCACAGCCTTTTTTGCCTATGGTCACTTCTAAAAGAATCTTAATTAATGTTTGGATATAAAATTTTTCTCTTGATGAATGTCACAGAAATTATAATGCTGAATACATCAAGTTGGTCTCTTTCTCTGTGGGGACACTTCTCTTCTGGGTGGTTGATTCAAAACAGATCACTTTTTCCTGGCCCTTTTGCCCAGAGGAATCATAAATATTATTTCAGCAACCACCTTGGTTTCTTTATTGGCAAAATATGCCTTTATTTTATCTGACATCTTTGTGGATACTTTAATGGCCTCTTTCTTATTGGTAGTAAATGGGAAAGGATGAGTAGTTTTGGTTTATCTTACCGACTTCCATCTTGTTAATTTTGGGTTCGATTCTCCTTGAATTATTTTAAAACATGATTTTTCAATGCATTTCATTTTTAATTTTCTTCTCAACTTTTCAACCCATTCTCCTGTGAATTTCAACAATTACCATCCAGTTAGTAGCCTATTTCCTCTTCTTTCTTTCTCTTTTTGTTTGATCAACTTCTGGAGATCTCATTGTCACAACATGACAGTTCCTTCTTTAATCATGCATGCATGTATACAAATTGATATATAATTTTTCAAGAAATTGTTTGAGTCAATTCTTCAAAATATTGTTAATGGGGTGCTTGAAAAAAGACAGGAAATATCTCCGTCTTCTCCAAGGCCCACCAGAGGCATTATTATATTGGTGATATATTAACACCTTAATAGAACAGAAAGAATGACTAGAATAACTCAAATAAATTCATTTCAGAAATGAGTTATACCTGAAAACATTTTATAATCAATATAGAAATTTATATCATACTAAGATGCAATATATATATATATATATATATATATATATATATATATATATATATTTGGTTGGATTGATGTGAGTTTGTGACCCTGGGTTTCATGCTTTTGCGATCGTCAGACAAATATATATATATATATATATATATATATATATATATATATATATTATCAGAAAGTGTCCCACACTAAGAGATTAAAACAAATATAAAAAAAACAATCAGTAAGTGTAAAGAGACAAATAAAAAGATATACTTGTAACATTTTTTCTTAAGTGGGACATTGTACAGCACTGGTGATATGCTTTATCAAGAATATAAAAGTTGCGCTTTGGCCATGGTGACTTGTGGTCTAAGCATCAAAACATTATCCTCATCAACAGGATATCAAATGACTTTCAAGGGCTTCTTAGGACGTCAGTCATTGCTTACTGTCAAAAGGGAGAAAAATATAAGATTTTGGCACATATCAAATCTGACACCCCAGCGATGAAGAATACTGTTATCAATAAGAAAAGAGGAAAAATCTTTGAAGAGATGGAACAACTTCTTTTTCTTTGGATTTATAGCTTGACTCATCAGTGTGCTGCTATTAGTCAAGAAATCATTCAAGCGAAAGCATTGTCTTTGTTTGAGGACATGAACAAAAAATACCCATATGAGAAAGATGTAGAGTTTAAAGCGAGTCAAGGCTGGTTTATGAGATTTAAATAATGAAGAAGTTATCACTCTATTAAGAAGCAAGTTGAAAGTGCATCAGCTGACAAACAAGCAGCCGCCGAGTTTCCTAAAGCATTAGCTAAGATCATTGAAGAAAATTAGTTTCTTCCTGAACAGATTTTTTACGTTGACAGAACTGAATTATATTGGAAAAAATTGCCAGACCGTTCTTTCATTGCTAATGCTAAGCAAAATGCTATATCACTGATAAATTATTTTATTCAGAATACTGTACATATGTATCATAAATACTTTAAGATGCAATGGGGATTGCTCATTTGCGGTTTATAGTGTGGTTATTTCGATTTAAGTTTTTTGACCTAAGTTGTGACCTCTGGAACCAATCAACAGCGTAGGGTGAGATAAACCTGTAGTACTAAAAAGAGAACTAGACGAGATATACCTAGACATGGGAAGCAGATTGAGAACAATCTACCACCATAAAGGGAATAAAGAGTTCAGTTAGAAGTTTCTTGAAGGTTAATCAGATTGACAAGCATCTGATGAAGGTCAGAGGGCACAACAACCAAAATGTTATGACAACAACATTGATAAAGACTGCATGTGAATAATGGAATTTACATGATAGAAATAAAACCTTATTTATATTTTTAAATGCATTCTTTTCTAAACATGAGAATGCAAAGATGTTTTGTAATATAATACAATAAAAATTTGAAAACTAGAAACTGAATCCACAATCGAAAATTGTTTTGTTCACTGGAAACTTTTGTACACAATTAATTTATATATAAAACATCAAGTTTAATTGTATATTTTTTGTCTATAACATTTTATTGCATTGGAGTCATCACTCTTGTACTGTTGACTCCAGGTGGCAGTATCTTTGTTAGGATAATGGTAGACAGTTAAAATATGTTTATAAAACTGGAAGTTGAAAACACTAACTTTATGACAAATCAGAGTAGAACAATAAGAAATAGAAAAATATATTGAAAGACTCACATATGATAACTTGCTATTAAAAAGAAGGACGTAACAAAATATTTCATCATTTTTTATGGTATGTATAAGCTAATCTTCATATACAATTCTACTGGGCATAAAATGGAAGTTTCATTTTCTCTCGTTAATAAGTAATGCATTGATCCCCCCCACTTTGAATTGATCCACACACCCCCTTTGAATTATTGCATATTAAGATAATAACCAAAAAAAATTTATTTAAAAAACTCACAGGTGAAAACCTCATAATATTCAAAACTTTAAAAAAGTATCAGCTTTATACAGATCAATATTTTTTGGCAATATAATTAAAACAGTAATAAAGAATTTTTTTAACATTTGTTGTAAATTCTATTGATGTTCTGGTTGTTACTCAAATAAGTGTTAATAGGTTTTTCTTGAAAATTACAGTGAACATTTTCATCATCACTACAAAGCTGTTTAATTAATTATGACAATTAGGTTTAAAAAACATTTCTACTTTAAAGACTTTCCTCGCTGTGGGTACAAAATTTAATTATGGCTATTAAAACAGTCATATCCGTCTTGATAGCTATAACTAAAATGAGATGAATAAAATGAGAGGAAAATGGAGAAAAAGGAAAGATCATCTCACTATAAATGGCAATTCAGAGAAGAAAAAATAAAAAAAACTTGACCCAGTTTTTGTTTCTTATTAAATACATGTAAACTGATTTTGAGCTGAACAATGTAAAAACTAAAAATTATTTTGGGGGTGTAACATTGGAATAATTATGTTTTAAGGAAAATGCAAAGTTTTGTTGTGTTTTGAGTAAAAAATTCCATCCAAAGAGCATTAAAAGTGCCTCCAAAATTTTAGATTTTAAAAGTACTTCCAAATTTTTAGATTTTAAAAGTGGCTGCTTCGTTTTTGAATCTAAAAACCTTTAGATCTGGAAATATTGAGTCACATTACCATTGAAAGTGGAGAGAAAAAGATTATTAATTGCAGCATAAAATAAAGAAATACATTTCATTTGTCAAAAACCATAAAAAATTATTGCATGTTTTACAAAATAAATGTATCATTATTTTACAGGATTATTATTTTATGCAAAATTTATTCATTTTCTCGTTTATTTTCTTTCCCCTTCATCAATATTTCCCTAATTTATTGCAGAAAACATTTTTTCTAAGTTGTAAATAAAAAATAATTATTTAATGTGAAACCCAGCAGCTTATGTTTTATGATCAATATAGATATTTTTACAATGACAAATTGCAGGGTAAATTCAAAGATATTGAAAAGAAATTCACACAGTATTATTGGATCCATTGGGCAAATGATTTATGCTATATTTACCTAATGGAATTAATTAAGCTCTGGTGTCACACAAAGTTTACAGGTGTAGCATACTACAATTGTTAAGTATAAAAAACATGTCTGTGCATCACCTAATTGGCCGATATATCTAAAACAAAGACTGAACTGAAGTTAATCCACAAAAACAATATAAATGCATGCCCCAAATTTGATAAAGGAGTGAGTTGGGGGAAGAATGTAGAAGTGACCCTGAGACTAGAAATAATAGAAAAAAGCTGCCTCTTTCTATTGAGCAAAAATTCTTGGTAGGTATTCAATCAACCTATCCTTAAACCAATGTTGTTCCTAATTTTCATCAATAATCTTCATGATGTCATCAGCTCTCAGCTCAGTATCTATGCTGGTGACACAACTATTTACTCCTGTCTTAATAGTAAGTCTGATTAGTTTGATACGGTCAAATTGGCCCCTGATCTAAAAAAAGATTTACAATCTGTTCTTAATTGGGGTAGGAAATGTCTTTTTAATTTTAATGTCTCCAAAATCAAACTGCTCTCTTTTAATCATCAGAGAAAACCGTTTTTGCCTTCCATCAGCATGGCTGATGCTAACCACCATCAGAGGGACTCAGTGCTCCTTTTTTGATTAAAATTTTCTGCTGATATGAAGTGGGAAGATTATATTGAATCAATTGCTAGGTGCTGCTTTCCTAAGTTGGTTCACTGTGTCATACTTGAAATGGTTAGATGGAACCGTAAATTCTATGTTAAATAGTTTCTTCTCTTGTAGAAATCTCTTCCGGCTTCTTGCTTTCCAGTTAACTTTAATCTTCAAAAATTTAAATACAATGTGTCATACAAAAACAGAAAACACAGAGTTTACGGGCAAAGTGTTATGAGGGAGAAGGAAGGGGAGTCAAGTATCATTACCACATTAGGGCTAGCGAAGTAATCTAAGTGCTAATAATGTGAGTGTATATTGAATAATTGGTAGTTTGGTCAATGAAAATAGTCAAAACTCTATTTCCCAGATTTGTTCCATGTGGTTCTCTTTTGGGGATTTTTTGGTCAGAAACTTTTCATAGAGATTCTTTTGGCTGGATATAATAATCCTCGAATCAAAAAGCCAGAGTTGATACTGGCAGAAATTTCTTTTCACCAACTGACAACCCTTTTCCAAAAACCTATTTTTATAGGGGCTAGCACCTAATTAGAATATTTCTAGATGTTTCTTGATTCATCTAGATTTTTCTCGAATACACTGGAATGATCTAGAATCTTCCAAACGTTCTATTTCTAATTTCTCTATTTTACAACTACTTCATGAATAAAAACTTTTTTGTATTAACAAGTAGGACTCAGCAGAATCCCTTATTATAGAAATGCATCCTTGTAACAGTTGTCCATAATTTCCTTTTATTTGAAAGAGCCATTGTTCTTGTGTGTTTGCATACAGCACTCTTCTACCAACCAGAACCTTCCTCAGCTGACATGTTGATTTTCAAATCACAATATGGACTCAAGGGTTGGGGACAAAATGGAAGCCATTGAATAACCTAAGGATGTAATGTTACAGCATTTCATTAGAAAATTGTTTTATTTGGCTAAGAATGCTATACTATACATTTTGATGACTGCTAATGTCTTTGAATGACCATTGATGTCAATCTCACGTCATCTATGTCACAGCTGAATGTCATATGATGCTACATGCCAAAAATTGTCAACAGACATTGTTTGAGTAAACAAAAATCTCCAATATAGATCTGCTTTTTGGTTCAGAGAATAACATATTTACTACCAGTGCCAGAGGTTAGGTTTCAAACCCAGTTAAAATCTAGTTTTATGAGTGCTGATTTTAAAGACATGCAGACTCTTCTGACATGTAAGATTAATTTAATCTTCCTAACCAAATTTACTCTTTAGTTGGCCTTGTGCCAGGCTAATTTAAGTTTAGTAACTAATAAACATTTATTTGCATGCATCTTTTCTAAGACTTCCCCTAGAATCAGATTGAGAAGATATATTCACAATCCATTGTAAAGAATCACTTCAATATCTGTTCTCAATGATTCTAACAAAATATCCGATTTTTCAAAACCCAATTTTCATGTCTCAGCCTCTGACATGCACTTGAAGCGATTTCAATCATTGATTTTTCTGCCTTTATTTTTATAACAAAGCCATGGGCATATTTGGAATCTCAAGAACTTTCAAAATGCTTGCATTTTAATCTTTTAAGAGATTTTACTCTACTCCCATCTCTTAGTCAATACATCAACATATCAAAATCTTCTTCTGAAACCAATTTTGCTAGCTGGAAATCATTATAAATTGTCATCTAAATTATGCACAAATGAAAATAACACTGACACCTCATTTGAAAAGATGTATTTACCAAAATTACACAAAAATATCTTGAAATGCTATCAAGTAAATTTATTGAATAAACTCGCCATTGGCTTCAATTACGGCCTTCAGACAATTTTGGAAGTCTTCTGGATGGTCTCCTTGTTTAAATGGACCAAACAATTACAAAAAAGTTTGTCTATGAAGCTCTGGAGTCAGGGTGCTGAATGTAACATTAATCAGCTAAGTGATAATTTTTTTATTTGTATTAATCCTATATATATATATATATATATATATATAGATATATATATATATATATATATATATATATGTATGTATGTATGTATGTATATATATATATATATATATATATATATATATATGTATGTATGTATGTATGTATGTATATATATATATATATATATATATATATATATATATATATATATACATATACAGGGTATGATGCATAAATTGTTGCATAAATTATGCAAAATTGAAAATAACACTCATATCTCATTTTAACAGATATATTTACAAAACTTACACAAAAATATCTTGAATACTAAAGAGTAAATTTATTCAATAAAATCACCCTTGCCTTCAACCATGGCCTCCAGATAATTTTGGAATCTTCTGCAACTCTTTTGGACACTCTTCTTGTTTATGTTGGTGACTGCTGTCATAATCCTTGCTTTCAGTTCATCTTTGTTGTTACAAGGAGTTTTGTTTATCTCTCACTCAACTGCACCACACACATAATAATCAAGGGAGTTGCAGTCTGGGGAATTTGATGCTCAGATGTAAGAGATGATATGGTCACAGAAATTGTCTGACAGCCATGACTGGGTTCTCCTGGTTATGTGGCATGGTGAAGAGTCTTGTTGCCAGATATAAGGTCTTCCAGCAGACGCCCTCTTGACCTAGAGCAGTACTACCACTGCAAAGTACTTGATGTAGGTCTCTGTGTTGAGTCTGAGGCCCTCATTAACAAATTTGGGAATTCTTTTCTTATCAGAACAATCAGATTGAGTTTTCAGAGCTGCTGTACCTTTGTAGTCACCATTAGACTCATCTAACTCTTTCCAAATTTTCTGTACTGTCCTCAGATTGACACCCAAACACTCTGAAATGTTTGTATTGGAGCTTCCAGTGCAAATGCTAAGCAGTACAGCATGCCGTTTTACAAATTTCTGGTGGAGTGAATTGCATCATGGTTTTTCTTTTTTTTCACAGACAGTGCAAAACTGTAGTCAACAAAACGAAATACAAGCAACATGTATGTGCAAAATTAAAAATATAAAATGGCAACAATTTACCCATCACATCCTGTATATCTATCTATCTATCTAATACTAAAAGTCTGTGATTGCATGCATGCTTGTGTGGTGTATCTATCCAGTGCTTAAGGATTTAAGTTAATCTGATTTAAGTGAATAAGATTTAAAAATATGAGTTGCTTATATAGTAAGTATTTTTATTTTAACTTTCTTCAAACAGACAATTTTTTTAATTAAAATATTTTTAAGTTAAAGACAGACACAAAGAGATGCCGCTTTGCTGTTTCATCCACAGTTGTTTGTAAAGTAATTATTTATATTTCATCTTTTTTTTAAACAGACAAGATTTTTAAAATTTAAAAAGTATTTTTTGGCATATTTAAAAAAATATTTTCAAGTGAATATTATTTTAAAATATTTTTGTTATATTAAAAATTATTTAAGTTAATCTGATTTAAAGATCAAGTTTATTCCGGAAGTTCTATTCATATTAAATGCTGTAGACAATCAGTAAAACATTAAACATGAATTTGTAAACCAGACCAATGATGACATGAATGAATTGAAATATTTAACTGAATTATAATAAAATTAACTTTCATTTCAATACAATGCTGGAATCAAATTCAATGTTTTATAACCTGAATTGTCAGTCAACCATCATGGTAAACTAATTCAAACTTTCAACTTTCCAAAGAATATCAGGATTTAGACAAAGAAATTTTGCTGACAACACAGACATCACATTTGTTCTTGAAAATGACCAAGACATTTGGAAGTACTTGAACAAAACAATAACTCAAACATGAACTTTGGACAGTTTATCCACAATTTTGATCCCAAGTCACAACAACTTATTTGATGATTTGCTAAATACAATTGCTTTTGTTGGTAATGAGTTTAGAAAGACAGTGCTGAATACAAAATTGGTTAGGTATGAGGCTAGTAACATCACCCTGTAAAAACCTATTTCCCACTGAAAGCACAACACAAAACCATTAGCATGGTGAATCAGTGTCCTTATACTCCACAAGGAATCTACAGGGATAATACAAAACTGTCAGTGATTTATGTATTCATTCATGACCACTGACAATCCCTTGCTTTTTGATTTTCAATGTATTTTGTAGCAATATAATCAGCAACACATTTTTATTATATGAAATGTCACAAGCTTTTTACTGTTTTGTTGCTACTTCCAAGTGATCACACAAGCTACATTACTTAATACCAACAGTTCTAACCTTTACAGGTAGGACCCACCATTAACCATTAGCTTCTTCACCTATCAGCATATATATATATATATATATATCTTTGTAAGAAATTTAACATTCAGAACAGTTTTAGCAGTCACACACTGACGTAGCATTCCTTACTCCATTTGTAAAAAATTTAACTTTCAGATAATGCAACAATTTGTCTCTGACAATAATGGATACTATAATATTCATTTTATTATAAACAATATCCTGAAGATGACATAGATATGTCGAAAGCACTTGGTAATACAACAAAAATGAACAAACACAACAATTTTCTCTTGTCTTTCATTACTAACATCAAAACTCTATCCACAAGTATGAAATGATCTTATTGAAAATAAGTAGACAGAATATGTTTAAACTGTGCAATTAAACATGTCTTAATATATATATATATAAATATAAAAGTGAACATAGAAGTCAACACTTAGAGGCGACAGTCTGTTTCATGCTATATGCAATCGTCAAGCCACGTGGCTTGACGATTGCATATAGCATGAAACAGACTGTCGCCTCTAAGTGTTGACTTCTATGTTCACTTTTATATTTACACACGCTCTATCTCTGATATTGAGCACTTTATTCCATAAATATAGCACACCTTAAGACTATATTTCTTTATATATATATATATATATATATATATATATATATATATATATATATATATATATATATGAAAAGTGTGTGTATATAAATATAAATATATATATATATATATATATATATA